>NMRA01000186.1:236701-392674 GCA_002633005.1 Phoronis australis | reverse complement strand
TCTCTCTCCCTCTCCCTCCCCCTCTCTCTTTCTTGGTATGGAATGCAACCTAGGCTGTATACTGTTGTGTAGGTTTACTGTGAGAAATTGGAATCTTGCAAGTCTTCTTGAGATATGCGTTTCAACTCAAACATGCTAACTTTACTCCCATGTGTATTATATCTACAAAACGTTTCCTTGAATTGTATTCTACATAATGGTCGTTTTCAGTTAGTGGACTATGCCCGGTGTCAGTGCGTTCAGCTCAGTTATTGGTTTTTCCAGCTTTTCTGGCCATCGTTTTCAGGATTTGCCATGTGGGCTCTGGGGAACTACTGAAAAAGTGAGTCACGGATTTTCACCAAACTTAGGATATACTCATGGCGAGTGTATGTCTTGAAACCATATTGATTTGATGTGAAGTTGACAAGTGCTGTTAAGTCTTATGATCAAAGATTATTCAACTAGATGCCACAATGGTAAACAAATTTATTTTTGTATTGTTCACCATTGGGACTAGACAAATAAATGCTGATTTGACATTTCTAAAATAGCAATTGGTCATTGATACATGACATAAATTTGTGAAGTTAGTGAGTTTTGTTTTGACAGGGAACCTTTCATTTTATGTGCAATTCGGAAGCCCGCAGTTGCCGGCCTTCGAACAGGCCAACAAATCAATTTAAGTCTTTAGATGAAATATGAGTTTGGTAAGCGATAAACACAACTGCTGCTCAGTGCTGAAGACAATGATGATTTTTTTATCTGTATAGTACATGAACTTGTAATAATCTTTTAGTTACTGATATGTAGTTACTGATAATGAGGACAACGCTGGAACCGACGACAGTAAAGACGATGCGTGGATAAAGTCAATTTATTTCAGAATTCAGACCTCCGGCCCATATACAAGTATGGAAGTAACAAATACAAGTGCGTAATTAGCAAAGTGGTTGACACGATATCGACTATTAAATTATAGGGCGTATTTTTGTATCAAACAATTGCAACCAAACATTTACAGGAACACTTCCCAATTATCACATATACTTTTTCAACAAAAACAAGATTTTTCCAGCCTCATCAGCTAAATTGGATTGAGTTTTTGTCTAGACACCTTTAGTAGCAAAATAGGTACAGCCTCAACAATGATTTGTTCTTTATTAATGAACCATTTTTCATAATTACGTAAGTGTCCTCTTCTGAATACCACAATTCTGGTTTTTGACATGTTGATGCCTAGCTTCCATTTTATGCAATACACTTTAACTTTCTTTATCGGCCGTTGCAATTCAATTCTCACAGAATACAACCGGATCATCTGCAAATAACACCGACATCATTATTGGTCTTCAACTCACGTTCAAGATGGAAAAGTTATGGAAAGTGAAAAGTGGCTCATTGGCAAGTCCAATATCGAGTGCGCCCATGTTTTTGGAATGCTTTCTTGTGACAATGACTCGTAGAAATTTACATCATAGAAATTACATGGCAAACATAATATGACTTTAGCGGTTGCCATAAACGGCTATGAATCATATCAAACGCCTGGCGTAAATCAATCTAGAGCATTCGGTTGTTTTTCTCATTTTGGTAAACAGTCTTGGTTTTCACATCAAAAATACTTTTAAACTTGTCAAGTATACGAAATTATTTATGAATTAAATCATTTGCCTTTCGCCTCTGATGCAATCATACGTGCAATTCGGTTGAAAAACGGCGGAGTAGCGAAATGTTGTAGTGATAATAAATTCCAAAGCAATAACACGTGCACTGGAACAAAGGAAAGCAAATTAATTCCACGTGTGCTCGGCGCAGCCTCAGTAGCGCGAGATCGAAGTTGGCCTTCCAGGGGTTGTCCTATATCCTACTGTGTAAGTTCTTATCTATCGGCACCGATTGTGTGGCGGGCCTGCCACGGGTTTTTTTGGCAATACATTGTGGTATCTGTTTCGGTTAACGGACGTGGGTAGGTGTGATTGAAGATCACTATCTTTGCTTGTTTCGGACTGATAAATATAAGTCATGTTTTAGAGCGCACAGGCATTGACGTGGGACAAAATAATCTAGCTTTTGGTATAAACAAGGGTTCTATTTTCACATTTTGAACTGTCATAAATATCGCCCCAGATTTGGAAGTCTAGCTTCACGTCCTGTCATAAAAAATATTGCTTTTGGAAGCAAGAACGACCAGAAACCAAGATGAACCTTTTAAAACAGTCAATTGGTCTACATCATTTTGGTTCTGATTGAATGAGAATTTAATAGGCATTTTAAATAATAAATGCAGTCACAAAACTGCGACTAGCATTGCGCTTTTAACAAGTGAAGTGAGAGTGTCTGTAAAATTATCTGACAACTCTAGAATGATTAAGTCGGAACCAAAAAACGATTATTGTTAATTTTTTAGCACTCAAAAAAGATGTACTGCAGACAGATTGGTCAAATGACGCCGGAGCTACATGTACAATACAAGACTCGCCGCAGCGGATCCAGGATTTTGAGTTAGGGGGGCCAGGGCAGAGTATTAGCCAGGATTGTGCCCGTTAAACACAGGCACTTCCGAATTACCAGGCACTTCCGAATCCCTAAATCTGTCACTGGAAGAAGTCTTAAAATAAAAAATAGTCATAGTGAAATCTCGAGAATGTTACGGAGGAACGGGTAACTCACTTACGAAAGCTCTTGGCGATTCAGGTCTACCGTACATGATGCCATTTCGTGCTTAGAAATGTACAACAAAGCAACGAACATGGAGAAATTTCTTTCTTTTCACCAAATAAAAATATTGGTGACCCAGCAACATATTTTATTTCTCCTTGAGTTTATAGCGCAGAAATGAATTGGTTCGTGAAGCTATTGTACCAAGCGAAGTTCATTCACGGTTGTTTGAGTTTGAAACGTCTGAAAACTTCCCTGTATAAATAATTAATTCGGTCTGAAAGGTATGAAAAAGTTTCACATGACCTCCGATAAAAATCCCATGACGCAGGGCGTGGATGAATGATCTATTATTAAACGCAAGAAATAAGATTGTGGTTACGCATTCCACGAAAAATCAATATTGGTTTTTCTGGAATTTCCAAAATACATGGTTTTCCTTTTCATTTTGGGCTAAAGCAGAACCTGACCTTCGTCTTGTCGGCGGAGGTATTAACATTGCTTTCTTCTACCAGAATGAACGGTACTCTTGCCGTACGTGATAAACAATGTAGTGTCTAAATGTGTTAAATATACTGACTTCTAAATTTATTCAAAGTGTCAAAGCAACAGTATCAGTGAGAAAAATGGTTTGCTGAGATCAGCGCCGGCTAAACGCGGAATCAAACTCACCCTCTTCGCTTTGCTGGCAGCCAGCACTAAATGGCAGAATATCAAGCGTATTTTAACGGCCATGGTTTCAATACGTGTCTCACACGCAACGTCAGTCGGTTGTAATCAAAATCTTAAGAACAGCGAATTTTGTTCTGAACATGAATAAATTCATATTCACAGGAAATCTGGCTTGTTTTTAACTCACTTCGCCTTAACATTTCATTATGGCAACTTTTTCAAGTTTCGATCGACCATCCTTACATGCAAAATGCTACCCATGAATTGAGTTGTGTATGTCATGGAAACAACGGTATTTTTGTCTGCTCTTTGTTCTTTTTCATTTGATGTATTACTGCTGCTAGCTAAATCAGAAAGCAATGCTGGTTTCAAATTAAGGCATGTCTTAAGGCCTAGCTTAAAAGATAACACCAGTAAATTTCTGAGTGCCTGTAATATGTTAAGAGCATCGCTCTGAGCCAACTAGTGCCAAAAATTATCAATTATCACATGTAATGAACTGTTAGGTGTATTGACTTGCTTTGCTTACGTCACCGTGAGAATCACAACTGCGAGAAACACCCGCGCGCAATGACGTTCTATCCAGACCCCTATTAAATACAGCTGTTATCGGTCTTTTGTTGTTGTGACGCAATAGGACACGAAATGAGCTTCACTTATCATTTGACAGGCTTACAGTTGCGTTTTCTTATTTTGCCAAGGTTTTGCTACCTGGTTAGCCAAGTACATCTAAAATAACAAAATTCCGTTGAAGTTAGGCTTTAAAACTGATTGTGTTCTTACATTCATTGAGTTAGAGCGAGCCTTCCGCCGTTGTTGAATTTCTCAAGGACACTTGCAATGTCGGGAACTGTCTCCGATCTATCGGTCGTCCTAGTTGTGGAGAACCATCCTTCCTTCACTGTGGTTCTTTCTGTTACTTTCGGTTTCATGTACGTTCTGATCATCTCCATTTTGTGGTCGTCCCGGCGTCGTTGGTTCTCTGCTGCCTGCATTTCTTCTTGATGTGCCAGCTCTCGTTCCTGCATGCGTAACTCGTGGTCTTTTTCAATTTGCAACTGCTTCGTTTTCTCTTGTGCTAATTGCAGTTGCAACTGCAGCATCAGCATCTTCTGCGCGTCATTGTACGCTGTAATTATAATACATGATATTGTAAAATACACCGGTGTTTGTGTATTTGGGTACTATACTTAAATTGTAGCTCAACGCACACAGACTTATACGTATGTATCAGTACGTGGTGCGTATATAACGGTTCCCCTCATAGCACGTGCCTAATGCTGGACTTGAGCTCGTAGTCATCTACCCACGATCGGTAGACTTCATTGAACTAATTGGTATACATGTGCTCTCATGTGTTGAACTTGGAAACGCCAACGTCCCAACTATTTTACTGCATGTAAAGAGATATTATGCACATCATGTATGAAAAAGTGGGGCAATGACAGCATAAACGGCAGCTCTTATAGTTGACTGCATAAGATTGATACTTTTTAGTGTAGACTTATATTTAATAATTAATGAAAGCTACTATTTAGTCAACAATTTATGTTAAAGCAAAATCGAATTTCATCATAATGCAGATGCCAGTCATAATGTACGAATCTTAGGCGAGGACAGCTTTCCTCAAATTCTCGGCGAGCTACCACGTGATCTACTTACTGCTGGGGATGCACTTGTGTTGTTGCATGTAGTGCTCCATCAAACTTCGTTCGTCTGCACATGTTGTTTGGCAAATTATGCACAGTTCTGCCATGTCGATCGTATGTCAAGTACTGTAGGCCTGCAAGTGTGAATTTTCAAAGCAAACGAACCTATTTAAAGCCATTCCTCCTTCGCGCAGTGAGATGGGAATTTTTCATTAAGACGGGAAATTCTGACTGAATTCAACGGACATTAAAGTTCAACCTACTCCGGGCAACAGCTTAGGAAAACACGGAACATGTATAATATACAACGCTTTTTTCAAGCGAACGTCGCGCACAGCTAATCTCATCGTTTCACGGCCACGGCACCGCTTTGTCTACTCGCACATTTCTAGTTCAAGATGAACGTGAAAAAAGTAGGAGTGGGGAGGCATCTGCATGGAACTCGCCAATCAGTGGCGGGATCGGTCTAGCATTAAAGACCGTAGGATGATTTTTACATAAAAGAGTACTTTCTAGCGCCTTTTAATCGGTCTTTTGAACGACATAAAGTGAAGTTATTAACTTTCAACACTTGCATAAAATGCAAAAACACGCTTTAATACTACGTAGATGCGAAATTTCTATCGATAATCTGAACAAAAACAAGACGTCGTGCTCCATAGTGAGGACGCTTCGATAACCCTCAATAGGCCTACCATCTGTATACACAGATTCAATAACTTATATATTTACGAAGGCGAGACAAATCCATATTCCCGTACTTCACACCAGAGTGCATATCACAGTACTGAAAATCTAATTTCTACCTCAGCACTAGCTTTGTATGCCTCAATGTTGCGGTTGAGTGAGCTCTCTGCATGATGTTGATCAAGGATTGTCACACCCGAGTTGACTATTTCATGACCAGTGGCAATAGAGTGAGTCAACAGAGCGTTGTTATTCTTCTTATGTTCATTCTGGTTGCCATGTTGATATAAAACTCACAATTTTCACAGCTGAAATGGTAGACTACATTAGTATGAACAGTTAGAGATCCCCTTCCGAAGCGATCAATACCGAGAGGCTACTTAACAACATACTTTCAAGGAGAGAATACGTCAAGCGTTTCACTGTGGACCAATCGACGCCGTTCGCAGCATCCGTTCCCGATTCCATTAAATAATGGATTACATTTAGTTGTCCACAATGTAACTAAGATTGTTTTAACTTTTTTGTAAGGGAAAAGTATTCCGTGCTACGTCCGACGGGTTACGGCCATACAACCGGTCTGTGTGTGCATCGCTAACATAGTTTTTTATATCATTGGTTATGTTTAGGATCAGTTTACTGTTGTTGGAACAGTTTTTACATATTATTTAATTGTATTCTAAATTGTGCATTATGTTTGGTGTATTCTGTGTATTATGTAGTGCGCATGACTTATGTGTTTGGTAACTTGCTATATGTTTTTTATTTTCACTCACGATTTTAATCTATGAACAAAGTACATTAAACCTGACTGTGATGGGAGCGTCGTCTATTGATGGAGTCGTGAGTCAAGACTACGTCTGTTTTCAGAAGCCAATCAGTTAGAGTGGTCATGTTGTACGTGAACTTGGAATCCTGATTTTAATCTCAAGAATAAGCGGAAGTGAGTGTTGCGTGAACTTGGAGTTCCTAGATCACGGAAGTGATCTTGAGGCTAAGCAAACTGCCAAACCCCGTACGTGAACTTGGAATCTTGTGTGAACTTGGAATTAAGCGGTTGCCTGGCACACAATCACAGAACAAGGCACTTGAGCTGAAATCGTAACTGAACCGATAGGCTACGGAGATAAAAGATTTCTAAAAATCGAATTAAAGCTCCCGTGGCCTGGTCATGTATACTGGTTAGTACCGAGGGACTGGAATAAAAAATCATTTAAGGACTGTATTGTGATTACATGTTCCCTCAGTAATGCACCGGCATTCAAGGTCATAACCCTACGGCTGCGGTGGCCATTTGAGTCGTATTATTGCTGTGTTGCTGCCTATACCAATATAAAAATAAAGCTTGATGTTTGAAATTAGTGCCTGGTTGATGTTGATCAAGACGTGAATTAAACATTCACTAACTGGTTGCAATACACTTTATATGCATTTTCTATTAATTTCAGAAGACTTCTGGTCGAGTTTATTCTACCCCGTAAATTCCAAGTTTAAGCAAGATACACCCTTGTTTTAACTTGGAATAATTCAATTTCTGCTTTACAAAAGATCACATGGTGAACCAAACATTCGCTAACTGGTTGCAATACATTTTGAAGGCATTTTCTATTAATTTTGGAACGAGAACGCAGAGATACATGTAGGAGATCGGAAACGCAAATTTGCGTTTTGTTTATGCGATCGGGAACGCATCGTTATGTGTCGAACAATAATGAACTTTTTACCTATAAAACGTGAAAAAGGTTACAAAATAAGTGATGTGTAATGAATTAATCACATTTTGTGTCATTATTGTGTTACTTTTGTATTAAAACTAAATAATAGCACAGTCGGCATATTTTCCATTAAATCGCCATAAGCGCTACGTTTACATAAAGCATACTGTTTTATTTAAAAATTTTTTCATAAATGAATTTATTTTCATTTCAGGAAACAAGTGCACTGTTATAGTGAGATGAGCTTTAGCGAATATGTTACCCACGACGTGAAGGTACACCCTACGAGGGTTTTGAAATACAGACATCTACTTTTAGACGAAACCGCTGGGAAAAATGGGTTCTAAATTGGAGACTCACCCAAGAGTTGTTCCATGCGGCGTGTAAGCCAGCGGTTAACAAATTGTTGCAGCAGATGAAAGCGAGTGTCGAATTTGCTTGCAAATTGTGACAGCAAAAGGAAAAAAAACAAATAGCCAGTGAAGTCAACGAATGATGATGAGCTTGCCCATGGGGAGAGAGGGGAATGCGATAACACCATTCACGAGATGAGTCAAAGATTCCCACTCATAAACGTCTGGGATTTAAAAAATTGCCAGAGGTTGTGTAAACTGATGTGCTGATAAAACGGGTGGGACTTTACTTGATGTTTTACTGACAACATCGATAAAGAGCTGAACAGATTGACTTGTGGCACCCATGTGCCTTCAATGCACCTTGTGTTTGACTCTTCTGTTTCATGGTCTTGATCCTAAGTTCACCGTGCATCTTCATTTCATGATCTCCAGTTTACTGTGACATTGAAAAAGTGTGAGACAGTTATAACACACGTACTATATTGTGATTTTCTCAAAACGCAGTCAACATGTAGTCTTTAACGTCACTTCAACTACACACTGTATTGATTTACACTGGAAATCAACAACAATATTATAGCATTTATATTATAATATTCTTATTTTATCACACATACCTCAAAATTGGACATACAAAAATATATAAAATATTGCTTTAGGAAAATCAACATTACAAATCCATTGAACTTTTCCTACGAAATACTTGTGGAATGTATTAGACTAAATCATCACTGACTCATAGACAATGTATTTCAGACTGGTTGATAGTATAAAAGTCTCTCACAGGAAATCAACAACAATATGAAAGCAATTTCTACAATAATCATAGACATATATTTTCTTTCAAAATACTCATTGGTCAGAACAATTGTATGTAAGTATTGCCCAATGACACTTAGTATGGCCATTTAAATCTACCTAAACACTACAAAAATGCACTGGTTCTTTTAAAGATCCTGTTGAAATAACACAAATATAGAAAGAAATTGAGGAAAAAGATTAAAAACAAAACGGCAAAATAATATCACATCAGACAACTACTGTACCAACCATGAACTCTGCAAATTTGACCAAACTATACTGTCTTAACAAGCTTCACCACTGTAGTTAATGATTTCATTAATGACGTTTCTGCTTCATATGCCTGTAGAAGGAGGCATACATTCACCACAGAAAGGAGTGTCCTCGTGTTGTAACGCAATGTGTCGCGTCAGGTTCACTCTTTCCGTGAAACATTGACCACAGATAGGACACTGAATCGACTTGGTTCTTGGGCACATTTATATGATTCATCTTGTGTTTTCTTCTATCGGTAAGAAACTCTTGAGGCACGCAACGCGTCAATCACAGGGTTGGTAAAGGTCTTGCTTGCTGTAGTGTCACTGGGTTTTATTGTCATGTTACTAAGTGGATTTCTTAGTTCCTGAACGAAGCTCCACGACATGCACACACATTCCATATTTAACATTGTTAAACCTGGGTCTGACCAAATCTAAATTTAAGCCTGGTTTAAGATCATAATAAAGGTCTAAGGTTTATTAGATGTCGTTGGTGAAATTAAAACTGACTTAGACCAGGTGCAAACTGCTGCTACACAGAAACACAGAAAAAACGAATTTCGTAACAAGGTCCCGTTTTAGGATGAACCCTACTATTTCTCGATGATTAAGCACAACTTCATCTAAGTGGTTCTGAAAGTGACTCAAGTTATTCCTATTCATATCAAAACAATTGCTTACTTAATAAGATAAATTTCTTTTCTACTGTTGACGTTTGAAAGTTGAAATTTTTAAAATGGCCATTCGTAAAGCTAAAAATTCATGAAACACAGACACAGAAAATGCATAAATTTCTCAAACACTATCCAGTTTTGATAATTCTTTTTTATTTTGCACAACTAAATAGTCCTCTGCATATGAGATCCATTTGGCATGTGGTAAGTGACTAGCATTCGGTGTCTTAGTTCGTCTCAATGATGTGGATGTACTTATTGAATATCTGAACCCATCCTTCGTAATTAATAAGCCCAGCGGTCAATTTCGACTCGTAACTGCCTTTGCGGAGTTTGGAAGATGAACCAAACCCCAACCATCACTCATGCCCAATTTCAATTCCGTAATACGCAAAATTGCTCTGTGGCGATTTATAGCCAAAACGGACCTCACGAGTGCTTTTTATCAAATTCCCTCGTCTTGTGAATCCATGAAGTACTGCAGCGTGGTAGCCCCTTCCATGCCATTCGTGTCTATGCCAGGTGTGTTATGGGAATGCTCAGAAACAGCATTGGAAGAGCTTACCTGCCATGTCCTAGGTAATCTCCTCGAACAAGGCATCGAAAGCAAGTTGTACTGTGGTGGCAAGAACCCATCTAAGCTACTTACCAATTGGGAACGGGTACCTTCTGTCCTTGCTAAGTCTGGTCTACATGTGTCACCTACAGAAACAGCCATTGCTCCCAAGCGCACGACTGTCCTAGGCTAGCAATCGTAGCTTCGGTGCACTTGCAACGTGCAATAAGCCTACAGCCGTGAGTCGTATGCGTTCATTCATCGGTGCCTTCAAGGTTCTGTCTAGGGTTTTCCCTCATTGCTCCTACTATATATATTTCAATTTTTTTCTATAATATATGTCTCCACTGAATGATGCTGCGATTCCAAGTGTCCATTCACATGGTCTGATGAGTTAGTCAGTGCATTTTCTGTCGCCCAGAAAGCACTCTCGTCTAACAAGGTCATCACACTACTGTATTCTGTGGATAACCTGTGGATTGTGACTGACTTCTATGCCAAGCACTCAGGGATAGCAGATACCCTATATGTTACTAGGGAAGGAAATCCAAGATTTATTTCTTCTTCAGTGCCATGCGTACATGTAAGTCCAGCCAAGTACTTTAGCTCCCTTGCGAGGTTGAAGCTTTGGCCGTTGCCGTGGCTTTGCAACACTTCAACCCATAGCTCACCCAGTCCAAACATCGTGCTTCAGTCCTCACTGACAGTAAGCCATGTGTACCCGATTTTGATCGCTTGTGTAGAGGTGAATTTTCTATGAACACTAAAGTGTCTACTTTTTGTCAGCTCTGTCTCGGCTTCTAACTACTGTTCGCCATGTTTCAGGAGTCGCCAACATAGTGTCAGATTTTGGAAGCCGACGTAGTATTGAGTGTTCAGAGATGTCGTGCCAGGTATACGCCTTCGTGGTATCTGCCAAAGATTGTGTGGTCTTTCGTTCATCCACAGAAGACATCTTATCTGGTTGTCGAGGATTTTGTTAAATACCCGTTATGCTCGGCACAGTATCCAAACTGAGTGCCCAGACCTACGCTGTACCCACGCTCTTATTACTCAAGGTATGTGTCTCAGTAATAAGCTGACTGATGTTCGAGATGTGAAGCGTTACCTAAACATTGTCAAGGGTGCTAGTGATGGTTTACTAGTTGTCCGCAGAAAAGCACCCTTAGCTCCGATTTTCGAATGCATATTTGTTCCTGGTTCTGTCTTAGTTGGTCTACTCATGGCTCTTCACCTCCTCTTGGATCATCCCTCATCCAATCAGCTGAGGCTAGTTACCCAACGTTACTTCTACGCCCTCGACTTGGACTCCAGTGGCAGATTTTCCAAATCTTGCAACAAGTGCTGCTCGCTTCAAACATTCCCCAAGACTTTGGTCACTCAAGAATCGTCTGACCCTC
The DNA here is from genome assembly GCA_002633005.1 of Phoronis australis. Taxonomy (NCBI): domain Eukaryota; kingdom Metazoa; phylum Phoronida; family Phoronidae; genus Phoronis; species Phoronis australis. The sequence continues at coordinate 381,267 of NMRA01000186.1, read as the reverse complement.
CCCCTATCTTTCATTCGCTGCAGATGTCATGAAACGTGATCGCCAATTGGTCCTCGTGTTGCAGGAATGTGTCCTCCTACATTGATTGTCTTTTTCAAATGTTCAGAACTTCGTCGTTTGGATAGCCCTCCTGCAGTTATCCGCACAGATCAGGTTCTCCGGTTTCAGTGCATTGAAGGACGATAAACGACATAGGATTACTGTTGAATTTTGCCGGGTTAATAGCCCCAGTCACAACCCAGTCGTTGAAAAAGGGCTATTTTAGAGCTTTCCGATGAGTTACTCCATGAACACGTGGTCCATGGCAACTTGACGTCTTTGCAGCTTTCACTCACAGTTGCACAGCTTAACTGTCGGCTACGTTCAAAATGACCACCTGCCTGAGAGATGCCATTCCAACGTGACCAATTTACCTGTGACTATATACCCGTCACCGACCTCACCCTGATCGAGGAGCAGCAACTCAAATGTGAAAGAAGCCATGAACCCAGCTTAAGATCTAAGACTCTTATGGCTAGACTTCCTCCCACAAGCAACGCTACAACTGGTGATAAAGTTTATCTCTATGGTGTTCGAGATAAGACCAGCTCTCGTCCACGCTATCTCGTGGTTAATCGAGACGGCTCTTGACTCAGCACTCAGAAATTTATAAGAACGAACTTCGTTCTACATCATATCGTGTGAAAGATACGGTGTGCAAAAAAGTCCTTGAAATGGTCCTAGTCCAATTTCAAGTCAATTAAATGGAAATAAATCCCTTTGAAGTTTGAATTTGTAAGAATTGTTATTTTTAAAAACTGGTTTTGAGGCTCTCATTTTCTTAAAGACAAAATGAAGAATGAAGGCCATTTCTGCTCGTTTAGAGATTATTCATCAAACAAGTGCGATCACAAAAACTTTGTGACTTTGGTCAGTCATGCTAAGACCCTTCAGAATATCTGAGATGCTGGAAAGTACCGCATAAATCAAGGCCAGTGGGAGTATGGGCTCGCACAAGGCAGAATAGGTAAATTTGTGACTGAGCAGGACCAGTCGTGGAGTCAAAGCATATGTGATGTTCACCAAAGAGAATTTGGTTCCGGTTTTCACCCAAACAGAAAGTGTATGTACCCTGAATACCCAAGATCTTCCAGAACAAATTCTGAACGAGGTATTGACTTAAACATTTCACGGTGGATATTGGTTCAGTTTGGACATGCTCAGAGTTGGCCGGTACCACCCGGAACCTTCAACGTCAAGAGTCAAAACACCAATTGTGTCAAAGTTGGAGTTAAATGACCCAACTTTGCTTTCCTAGTAGTGGCGTAGCGTGCACCTCCTTGCCCCGTCGACACCTCACGAAGTGGCGCGCTCCACATCCCCGATTGGTAGCTGTGTATCTTGTAACCCCTCAGTTAACAGATGCCTCCCTTGTATGACACTAGTAGAGCATCCCCTCTCCCCTTCCTCAGGCACCCGGTGGCATCTGACCCCCCCCCCTCTACTTGCTACGGCCCAGAATCAGTCACTCAGTATGTTTTCTAGGAAGATCAGACCGTTGTGTTGAACTGTGTTCACCTAATGTCTGAACTGAGTCATTAATAAAATTGTCTTTCGTGAACTGTTTTCGCTTGACCTTGAATGTATGCCTTTTCATACCGTTAATGTTCGTACTTTCAGAAATACTCAACGGTGGGGTGGCCGGCGACCGGTCTGGTAGCAACCTGCATTGCAATATGAACGCAAAATTACAATGAGTTTTGACCGAGTTGAAGATTTTTTTGCACTGAACAGAGGGCCATAAACCACTTAGGTGCCCCCCCCCCCTCCCTATGCCAGTGACTCTTACAACGAAGTTAAAAAACATGAGTAAGGCAGATTCGGCTAGTAGTCGCGTCCTCACGCTCCATACGTAAACAAACAGCGACGCCATCTATCGTTTAGACGAATCACGCCACTCACAATTTGTGTACATAATTTTTGTAATAAACAATAATCATTAGTGTGGATTAGAGAGAACGGTAATTAGTAGTGCTGCCTGCTTTTTCTCTAAAATACAAGCTTTTTATGTCGTTTCTGCAAGCTAATTACACGTTTCAAGAGTCCCCCTATTGCTGGTTGAGGCAACTGAGAACAGGCAAATAGCACGAACTGTAGTTGGTGTAATGCTTCGTAAGCGAAAACTACGAGAGAGGCAAGTTTTTATTATAGATTATGAAGAGGTAAGGAATGGCTAAACAAATTATTACAAGGTCAGTTTTTGAAAAGGTGCAAGCTTCTGTGAAAACCTGCAAAATAGCCGTTTTGTCACACAAAATCAAAACATACATGTACAAATTTGAAAATAAATTTTGAAAGTTATGCCATTTAATTATTCAATCATGGCCTTTTGAAACTGTATCACTCATCTGTTACCAGTTAGCTATACATGCTAGTGAATTGCATTTAAAACACATCTACTTATGCGCTCAATTGTGTTGTGAAATGGAGGTACGTGACATAAAAAGAGAAATAATGAATAAAAATTCTTAAAAATCGATATTTTCTACATCTCACCAAACCAAAATTATGTGCTACGTCCCAAAACAATCTGTGATTTTGGGTATAGACTCTGCCTGTTGGTCTCTATATGGAGTCATTCTTAAGAACTATGGGCTTTCCCCATTATAGCTGAAGAGTGAATACGGACTATTTCCATTAAATTTTAAAAGACATTGGGACATTATCTGTTTACGTACTTTATTCGTGCGCATACAGTAGTTTTGTTACTTCCTTCCAGCTCTTGTCCGGTAAAAATACAGACGTGTTTTTATGAAGTCATCATTTATTATTACATGGTTATTGTGAATCGCTAAGAACTTAAGGTGAACTTAAGATAAGATGGCTTCGAGTTAGTCGCCACTGGACCACAGATTCACTCGTTGTCTTTGTGTAACTATCGTTGACCGTTCGGGGTAAGTGTCGCTATTAATTAGAACCGAAACTTCGCTCGTGTCTTACGACCGACATCGTTTGCCCGCAATTTATTACGCTGGTAATGTTTGATCGAAGCAAGTTTGAGTAGAAATTCATTAAATTGATTCATCATGCCGTCGATGAATTCATCTACGGATGCATTAATTATCGTATGGCGCTCGTCTTGTCAGGATTGGCACTATTACCCAGTTGATACATGCAGCTCGCGTTGTCAATATGACGCCATATTGGAGAGTGCTACACAGGACAAAAATGGCGGAAAACAGTAGGAGCCCTACGGCATCTGTCAGGAAATGCGGGGGCTCTCAGTGTTATGCCTGCAGTCAAAGAGATAAGTTTTTTCGTCCTGTCACTGAGTCATATGTTTTTTTTTGGTTCTGCCATGGAGTTTAGTAGTGCTGCAACTAGGTTTTTATGTGCTACCACCATAGTTTAAGCGGAGCCACTATATGCGTTGTTTCCACATCAATCTTGGTGACTGAGACCATAGAAGATCAATTAAAAAGATAATTATTGACCACCATATGCTGTTATCCAATGATGGTGCTGTTTGCTAATTATATTTAAGTAAATATTAGGTATTAATGACAATTGTATGTATTTCTACTTATACTGAAAAATTATACTGAAGAATTTATTTTAAAATTTTCGGCTGAGGATCGCGCAGTACGTCTATCAGATTAAGGGCAGGGATGGATAGGAACCGAAATAATGTGTGAGAGCGAGGCTGATCTCTTTGTGAGCACACAATTACACGGTGTGATGATTCTAAAAAAACGCCAACAAGTGCTTGGTGCTTGATATCGGGGGGACTTCAGATCCGTGAGAGAGGAATATCGTGTGTGTGAGAAGAATATTTGTACGTTGGCAATCCCGAGCCAAGCACAGGAAACTTGGGAACTGAGTGTGTGTTCTTTGCTTTTTACTTTACGGCGTTCCCCCGTTGAGTCTAACGTGTTGAGGAGGCGCTGCTGCAGCTCCTCAAGTGGTGTGTAAAATTGCTCTCAACAGTACATCAAATATTTTGCAAACGAAAGTACAGGAGCAGGCAGAAAGTTGCAGAGAGGTGAAATTTGTGTCAGAGATTTTGATGAACTTGTTTTGAGGTTTTAGAATACTCTCACCACATAGAGAAAGTTGCTGTTTGTAATGGGCTTGTCCTCCTATGACTGATACAGCTGTGTTCAGTGGCAACTCACTGACCAACATTACTGCTATATGAACTAGAACCCTGCTGTTGGTGGTGAAAGGTCACCATTCAAAACCACCATGGATGACTGAAAGGAATCTAGGTTAGTCACTCAGTGTAAATAACCCTTGCTGGTCAAGATAGATGCAAAACAGTTATAGGAAAGATTTGCTAAACTCGATGAGAGGATTGCAAAATCTGTGAAACTCATCATCAAGGATTAGGTTTTGAAGTTGAATGAAGAACTGGTCAAGCTTAAAAGGGAAAACGAGGTCTTGAAGGAAAAGGTGAATTCTCTTGAGCAGTATTCAAGAAGGAATAGTCTACGCATCTATGGTTTGAAAGAAGAGGAATCTGAAGTATGTATTCAAACAGTGACAGAGTTCTTGGAAAAATCTCTTAAAGTAAAATCTAAACCTGCAGAGACTGACCGTATGCACCGAATTGGAAAACGTAAAACTACAGATAGAGTGTCAAGACACTCTGTCCAATCAACGACTCCGAGACCGATGATTGTGAAATTTATTTCTTATCAAACTAGAGAAAATGTGTTTAAACAGAAGAAGGTTCTAAAAGATACTGGCTATTATATTGTAGAAGACCTAACATCGCTGAACTATAATTTACTCAAGTCTGCACTCAAGAATGATAAAGTCAAAAGTAGATGGTCCAGCGATGGCAGTATCTATGTACAGTTGACAAACGGAACTATAAAGGGGATCAAGAATACAGAAAATATTTAATTTGCGACTACAAGTGGCTAGCCAGATGGCGAAGACGGACAGATCGACATTTACCTGAATTCTTTCAGTTATATATATATTTTTGTTGTTTCGTAGGTGTGTGTTTGTCGGAGTGAATGCTTTCTATATTCCCGTGATCACGGTTCATTTATTTTTTGTTGAAAGGTTTTGTAGGGGTTTATCTAATGATAGGTTTTGTCGTTTCCCAATTGATGACAATGATTAGCTTAAACTTAGTATCGTTAAATTGCAGGGGTTTAAATCATGAATTGAAAGGGCAGCATTTGTTTTCTTTTTGAAGAAGAAGAGGGTTGATATTGCCTTTTTACAAGAAAGATACAGTACAATAACTAACATTAAGTAATGGGGACATGAGTGGGGAAGTAGAATCTTTGCTGCTCATGGGTCAGAGCACAGCAGGGGTGTTGCCATCATGTTTAACAACAACTTAAATGTTACAGTTAAAAGATGTATCGAAGATCCTGATGGTCGTTATTTGTGCATTGACGCAGATGTGGATGATCATAACTATATTTTCATAGACGTTTATTTTCCAAATGAAAATAGATCTCAATTAATGTTTTTGAACAAATTAAATAATACTTTCCAAAGATATGTAAATAACGATAATATTTTTGTGCTGGTGATTTTAATTGCCCATTAGGCAAAATTGATAAACAAGGAATAAGAGATATTAGAGATAAACAAACAGTCATTGACAAGCTTAAAGGTTTTGCGGAGTCTTTCCATCTATTTAACATGTGGAGATTTCAGAATCCAGGCAAAAAACAATGTACATGGCATAATAGTTCCTACAGATTACAAAGCAAAGTTGACTATTGGTTGGTTTCAAAGAACTTCAAAGATCATCTCGATTGTTTCATTAAAAGTGATTATAATTTTTCGGATCACTCGGTAGTCAAACTTCATTGCTCACTTAAAGATTCTGTACCGAGAGGGCCTGGATTATGGAAAATTAATATTAGTCTTTTCGAAGATGAAGATTATGTAACTAACTTGAAAATAATTATAAATACCTGTGTTGAAGAGTATGTTTATCTAAGTAATAAACATACCAAATGGGAAATGGTTAAAATGAAAATAAGGAAATATACTATGAGATACTCGAAAAGATCAATGAAATTTGAATATGCTGAGGAAGAGAAATTGATTGAAATTATCAACAACTTGACAGGAAAACGAACTAAATGATGGTAGAATTGATGATGGAATTGTACAGAATTTGGAAAGAGCCAAGTCCAATTTGCAACGTATACAAAATCATAGAGTACATGTAGGTGGACAAATGTTAAGAAGTAATTGAGGAAGGGGAGACTAGCCCAAAAGTTTTTGCCTCATTGGAGAAAAGAAATTTTAAAAAGTGTATAAGTATCCTTAAAAATAATGATGGCCACTTGATAAGAGTTCAGAATTGACTCATTATTACTCCTCTGTTTTCACAGATCGTCAAATGGAAACACCATCACTATACCAGATCTTTTTAATATCGCCAGCTATGTACCACCCAGTGATTTTGAAGAACTGGATGAACCTTTAAGAGAGGGTGAATTTTATGAAGTTTTAAAGACTTGTAAAAACAATAAGTCTCCAGGAAATCACGGGCTAACTTACGAATTTTATAAATGTTTCTGGCATGAAGTTCAAAACTCTTTACTTGAAGCTTTTGAATATAGTTTTTCAGTGGGGGAAATATCTACGTCACAGAGGCAAGGAGCAATAACGCTCCTACCCAAGTCAAAAGATGAGTTCGAGCTCCAGTCCTTGGATAATTAACGTCCAATGTCTCTATTGATCACGAAGTATAAAGTTCTTACAGCCTGTATAAATAATATCATGGGAAAACTGGTTCACCCAGGTCAAACAGCTGTTAAAGGACGATATGTAGGATACAATATTCGTATCATTCAGGATATAATTTCTTATACAAATATTACTGATGGTCAAGGACACATTTTATTTTTGGATTTTTGCAAGGCGTATGATACAATGAAATGGTAGTTTATTTTTCAAGCTTTGAAGGCTTTTAATTTTGGACAGGGTTTAACACGATGGGTAGAAATAATCTATAACAAACCAAGAGGTTGTGTTGTCAATAATGGTTTTACAACAGATTATTTTCGTTTAGAAAGGGGTGTAAGACAGGGTGATTCATTGTCAGGTCCATTATTTGCCTAGTTGTTGAAGTTATGGCCAATTATATACGAAAGAGTAATTTAATTAAAGGTATAAGTGTTGAAAAAACTGAAGTTAAAATTCTCCAGTACGCAGATGACACTACCTTATTTCTTCCTGAAAAAAATTCTGGCATGTATTGTCTCAAATTTTTAGAACATTTTGGTTTACTCTCTGGTCTCCAGCTGAATATTAAGAAATGTGAAGGGTTATATTTAGGTTGAGAAAAAGATTGTTCTGAACCACTTTGTGGCTTCAAGTGGACTGGCAAACCAATCAAGAGTCTGGGAATATTTTTAGTCATATATATATTTTTTGAAAATGTCACATTTCTTTTTCTTTCTTTTTTATGCATTTATTATCATTTACAAACAATTACAAAACAAACAAATAAATAATTACACCATTCATTCACGCATGCACACCTCAGGAAGACCATTCTCGTATCGCGGTTAAAGAAAATATCTTCTGCATGTAGTTAACATGAACAATAAAATTTTCCCATTTCGCATAGAAGCTGTCATATACAAAGTTTTTATATGCAATTAATTTTTCAGCATTATAGTACTCATAAGTTTTTTTAACGAACTCGTGAAAATTAGGTATATTTTTGTGACATCTCTCCTTGTAAATGTACTGTTTAGCTAGTAGAAGCAAAATTTTAAATACAAAATCATGCGTCTTGTAAAGTCCAAGAATAACACTATCGTAAGACAGACTGTTGGGAAGCTGAATGCCACACTTTTGAAGTAGCTTTCCGAATTCCTTCCAGAAATCTTGTACAAAGCTACATTCTCAAAAAGGTGTGACAGCGTCTGTAGAGCTTTATTACAAAAGGAACATAAATCAGAATGCCTAACACATATTTTGACTAAAAAGGTATTTGTTGCAATAATCCTGTGTAGTATTCTAAATTGGAACCATCTAATATGGGGATCCTTTGTAATTTTGTAAGGTAAAGCATATATTTTCTACCAATCTAAACTATCTCCTAGCTCTATTTCCAATTTACACTCTGACTCAGGTTTTTAACGTCATTAAAGACTGAACAAATATGTCTATAACCCTTCAAATCTTTCCGTAAGTGAGTAATTGCTAAAGGCATGCAAGGAGAGTAGACATTAACACTTTTAAATTTACTTTGAAATAGACTATTTGAAACCTTCTTAGAACAGGAACAACACCATTATGTTCTACAAAGTTGGTTTTCAAATCGAACCTATTTTTCATATTGTTTAAACTAACAAAATCATCATTAGAGGTATACATATCTCTAATAAATATTAAGCCTTTTACAAACCAAGCCTTATAAAAACACCTGTGCCTCCGACCGCCAAGTTACTATTAAACCACAAAGGTTGATTCGAAAAGTCCTGTTTACTCGCAACAATTATTTTCTTGTAGAAAGATGACATACTCCCTGTTGATGTAGGAGCATTAGTCTTTTGTTTAAGATCTTTATGTCCACTAGAGGCGTTGTATGTACGCCTTAGGGAGTTTCCAGAGTGCATTGTAATGGCTGTCTATCCCCGCTCCTAGATAATTGTTTATTGGCTAAATAGATGCTACCATTGTAATATAACCAATCACAGTGCAGTTTTGATGGTTTTTAGCTTCAGCAATCATTTACAGCGTTCATTTCGAATATTGGTTTCAACATGTTGTGATGCACTGTAGAGAGATTATTAGCTGGGCCACGCGGAAAACTCCAGTAAGTACATGTAATTCTGTTATTTTTTTAATAAAATTCCACGACAATGAATCAAACCCTTTATCAATATCAATCATTAAAAGCAATCCAGGTTTGTTAGCTGCCTGGGCATAAAACATTAAATCGTATAGCACTCGGATATTTTCGTTCATATTTTTTCCAGAAACGAAACCTGTCTGGTCCTTACTGATAACTTTTCCCAAAACGGATTTTAACCATTCAGCCACTGCCGAAAAATCCAATTTATATGTTACATTGAGTAAGGATATGGGTCTCCAGTTTTTCAGATAATGTTTACTTTTATCTGCTCCCTTAGGGATGCAGGTGATCACTCCCTCTTTCTGTGTTGATAACTGACCAACAGCAAAACCAGTATTAAGTGAGCGAACAACAAAATGTCCAATGTCAGCCCAAAAAAATTTCAAAAATTCCACTGAAAAGCCATCAGAGCCTGGGCTCTTGTTGTTTTTCATTTTTTCAAGCATTGTGTGACTTCTTCATATGTAAGAAGACCTTCTAATTTTTTTCTGTCTCACTCAGCTTGGAGACAAAAACATTATCAAGAAGAGTTTTTAAAGAAGTATTGTTAGACTGTCTATTTTTGTATAGATTTTCATAAAAAGTTTTGGTTTCCTGAATAACCTCTTCATCATTATTGGTTTTAGCATTGTCAGATTTCCACAAAAAAGACATAAACTTACTTGTGTAATGCCTATGTTCCAAGTGAAGAAGGTATTTGGAAGGCTTTTCACCTTGTTCAATCCATCTTGCTCTCGACCTAGTCATAAGACCTCTTAACTTATTTTGCTTTAGTTCGGCAAGTATATTATTTTTTTGTTCCGGTAGTTCCCTGTCAAGGCTTAGACTTTTTTCCAACAAGCTTATTTCTTTGATAAGTTGCTGTTCAACTCTATCACTTTGTTCTTTTTGAGTAAGTAGCAAAGGAAATTGTTTTGTCGCGAATCTGCATCGACAACGTTTCCAAAAAAAGTTGATCATTTATAGACAATTGTAAATCTGAATTAATTGTACTATCAAATGTCTGAATGTCGTCAGTCATATACTGTTGCTTAACTAATTTAATAGTATTCTTGACTGCAGCAATATACTCAGAGTTTTTTAGGAGAGAATTATTAAACTTCCAAAATGATTTTCTCCTCCTGGAAACATCACTTTAAAACGTTACCCTTGAATGATCGGACCGGTAACCGAATTATATTATGAAGTCGTCAATATCAGCTAAAAGGTTTTCAGAAATTAGAAAAAAAATCTAGTCTGGATCGTTTACTTCCAGCTCTCCAAGTATATTCTTTACTACTGGGGTTTAGTTCCCGCCACACATCAACAATAGACAATTCTGTACAAATCTCCATCAGCTTAATCCGTGACTTCTGGTTATTAACCTAACGATAATTAAGCGTGTCCTTAGACTGATCGAGAGCAAGATTAAAATCGCCTGCCCAAATAACCGAGTAATTTCCTATATCTTGAATATCTTGTTTTATTCTTTCAACAAAGGACGGCGAGTCCCTATTTGGACAATACGTATTAATTAACGTAATTCTTGTCTCATTAATAGTAATATCAAAAATTAATTTATTACCATTGTAGTATTGCCTAATGTTATGTAATTTATACTCAAAAGTGTTCTTAAAGAGGATCGCCACTCCACGGGAGTTTGAGGTATTTGAATTGAAAAAACTTTTATATCCTCACATTGATCTAATATTGTTTCCATCTTTCTTAGCAATACAGAGCCCTCTCATAAATAGCCCCCCAGATGGATTGCCCAGCATGAAGCTATATGACGCTTAGACCAAAATAGAACAAAACAGAACACAGCTACAACAATAAAACTACGAAACACGGTTGTCACGGACTTTGACATAGCCTGAGTAGCAGGTATACATGTATGTTAGCTGTGAAAACGATACGTTGGACACAACGGCTAACGTGAAGAAAAAAATAGGCTAATCATATACACAGTATTGACTACCGGAAGTACGGGAAGTACGTTTGTACTGAGGTCTCTCAAAAGGGTCCCAAGAACCTGACAATTACGGTACGCTACACTTGTAGTTTGGCAATTGCACATGGAGTACAGGAGCAGTTAAAGGTTAAATGTATAATGTGAAGTATTGGAATTACCGTAAAACTCAATCAACTTGACGGAAAAAGGAAATTCAGCTGTCTTTCATGAAGACTATAGAACAAAAGTGAGTAATCTTACCAAAAGCTGAATACAAGACGTTGGATACTATTGCACTACTGTATTATATTCTGGCTTGCGTGTATAATGTTTAGCTGAGAGAGAGTTAGATGCCCTGTAAATCTTCCATGCTGCTCACCGGTTTAATTTCATTGGCCCAGTTCTTGTAATAAATTCTTCCACCATATGTCCAGCAACTCTAAATCCAGGCGCCCAGGTCTCTACAAGCCTTGTACAACTGTGTTCGTTTTTGGTCAGATTTTGAATTCGTTAACGTAGATCTTGCCAGCTTCAGCTTCCGATTTCTTTTTATTTCTCATGAAGTCGGCTCTTGCATTGGAATTCGTAAATTTAACTATAATTGACCTCGTCTTGGCATTACCTTGGATTTTTTTTACCTAGGCGGTGACTGCGACATATATCAGACTTCTCAACGGTAGCACCAATTCTTTTTGCTAGACCAATAGCAATGTCGTCTGTGCACTCCTTGTCAGATTCTGTTATTACAACACAGTTTCGGCGGCTGTACTGCTCAAGCTCATCCAAATCAGATTCCAACCTGTGTATTTGAGAGCCACTTTCTTGCTTCAGCTTGTCGAGTTGATTTTCAAGTTATTTTTTATACTTATCACCCATTTTTGATCGTATAGAAGCTCTAGTGCTTTATACATTTCAGACAAACCAGCGTCAATTAAGGGCTTTATCATGTTTGTAAACAGTGACTGGATATCTGAGTCAATGAGTGCCTCTTTTAGTTCATCTTTCAGTGACCGAGTCTTCTTGGTGAAATTCTGTACGTTCCCTGTCAATATGGCGTCCATTGTCGAGGCTCGGAGTTCCCTAGGGTTTCGGCTTGGTGTTCTTTTTCTGCCACTCGTCAGGGTCTGGTCGTTATTTCTAATCATATGAGATGGTTTACTGTCGGTTCTGTCTTCAAACTATATAAATTTTGTTATTGTTAGATGGGAGAGTCCGCACAAGTCAGAAAACCAAACTTCCCGCCATGAGGCATTTTTTAAATCTTGAACTCAAAATTAAGTCCTTTGAAAAGTCTCTTGACATCTGGAAAAGTCGCAATATTTCATTGTTAGGAAGGATCAATGTAATCAAAACATTTGCGCTGTCTAAAATAATTTATGTGATGAGCAATTTAGGAATTGACAACGAACGTAGAGCTAAGAGAAATACTACCAATGATTAAAAATTTTGTTTGGCAAAATAAACCACCTAGAATTAAAATATGTGGTTTGTCAGTTCCTTATATAAATATTATGTACAAGTCATTATTAGTTAAGTGGCTTACGCGTTGCTTAGATGGAAACAATGAAGTTTTCAAAGTGTTTCCAGGGTATGTTTTTAAAACATATGGAGGTATTTTGATCTTTAAATCAATTTATGATTGTAAATTGCTGTCTCTTGCAAATATAAATACCTTCTATCTTGACGTATTGATTGCTTGGGAAGAAATTAGTGCTCATTTACATAAGGACATAACAATTGTAAACCAGGTAGTGTGGAATAACAAAAACATATTGATTAATAGAAGGACTGTATTCTTTAATAGTTTCTTCGAGGCTAGTATTACTTTTGTGAAGGATCTTTTGAATTTTGAAAATAAATTTCTGACATGGGAGGTTTTGAAAAATATATATAAGTTTTCAAATTGGATTCATTATGCTGCTTTGAGACGTGCGATTAAGTTGAAAGCTGATCCTTCGATTTTAAAATGCATACATCCCCAGTCAAGCCAAATTACTAATGTGTTTTCTAGAAATATTTTGCTTTCCAAAATTGTTTGCCTCCTGATATAGAGTACAGCTTAACTGACATTTACTCTAGACAACGAATTAAACAAATTTATGCTCTTCCACACAAACTCTTGTCACCTCCTTATGTTAAAACTTTTAAGTACTTCTACATGTATATTCATAGAAAAGTGTTTACAAAACTTATTTTGAAAAAGATGAACTTAGTAAGTGATGACAAGTGTGCATCTTTTGGAACTGTTGAGACTTTTAACCATGTGTTTGTGGAATGTGGTTCTGTGAAAACTTTGTGGTGTGAAATTCAGAAACTTTTAATTTACGTAACTGCACAACACGATTTAATATTAGATAAAAATGTTATTTTGACAGCGTATTTTGGATGTAATTTTAAAGATAACAATACCATATTAACTATTTGCCAGTATTTCATCCATAAATGTTCTAAAAACCAGATTATTCCTACATGTAGATATTCACAATTTCAATGTTTCTTTTATAATTATTGCAAAGTAAGGAATACACAACCCCTTAAAACTGCCTTTTGGGAAACCATCAATGCCTATATATTTTAGACCAGTCGAGAATTTCTATTATTTAGATATGTGTGTGTGCGTGTGTGTGTGTGTGCCTGTGTTTCATTTCCAAAGATCTTATTGTTTGTAAATATTAGTGTATTTAGAAATAAAATGTTAAAAAAAACAAAAAAACTTGTTAAGTTGTATATCCAAACAAGTTAGACGAATGACCGCTGTAGCCAATATCTTTCACTGACGACTGATTAAGTCCATTCTGGCAATTAGGGTTGGAGGGTAAGCTCTCTTTTGTTCGATAATTGCTCTAATCCCCGATAAAATCGTATCTTATATCCTCACTGGACTGTGCTGTTAAAAACAATTAAATTAAAAATGTTTGAACATAAACCAGTGACATTTCTGAATTGCCCATCACATACTGATCAAGCTTATAGTTTTGGAATCAACAAAATTGCCCAACTGCAATCGAAGTTAAGACAATCTATTTTGTCCGAACGTACCAACGTACTGGGTTTCTCTGTGTTCACAAAGTCATGTGATCGGATAAAAGCCTGGTAGATAATTTATCTGCTTGTTGTCTTACCAGACAAAAGACTATTCTCGGCAGTTAACAAAGGAGTTAGGTCAGTGTTATCACAAGCTCACAGCCGCTGTACTGAACGGGAGAACTCCCTAATGAACTTTCATTCATTAATATGGCCCCAATGAGGTCATTTTTCACAGTAGTACACATTAAATATATTTAGACCCCATTAAAAGCGGCCCGGGTCATATTTTAATTGAACAAAGTTACCCGGGGTCATTGTTCAACACTCAGTGAAAAGGCTTATTGGGGCACCACGAAGCGTCCCTAGTGAGCGGCACGTCTCCTGGACATAATGTATTTGCATCGAGTCACACAGATTAAATGATAAATTTGCGTGATCCGAGTGGTTTCTCTTGAAAAAAAGAACAAGTAATAAAACGCTCGCAGAGGATTGACAGACGTGCAGCCGCTCAGGTCACTCAAAAATCTGGCACTGGTTGCAATCTTCTAATAGTTTGATATTTTCTATATCGACTGATTAACTCTTAAAAAACGCATGTAAGTGTTACATCACGTTCTCGTATGTTTCTGGAAAAAATCACACTCTTCGGCTTCTTTATTTGTTACATATCGCGCTTTGAAAAAGACAATATTTACCTCGTTCGTTTACACGGCAATTAGCCGTGTCACGTGACTAGTTGTCAGCTGCAGTAGCGCGTGCGCCCGGTCTATAGTAATAAGATGTATGGTTCGCCAGTTGAGTCACTGATGTAGAATCCTACACGACTGGCAGGTTTGTAACTATAGACATCATAGTATTAAGATGTCTATGTTTATAACATTTATCATGCGCGCACCCAGCCTTCAATATGGGGGGCTCGAATTCCTGACTTTGTGGACCCTTTGACGGACTAAAAAAAACGGGAGCACCTCGGTACTTTCGCACGTTTTTGCGCATATTTAGTGGACTTTTGCCTCATTTTCTCGGACTTTTTGTCTCTCTGAGGCGGACCTTTTTGCCCATTTCGCCAAATGGCGGGCAGCTCGGACGATCCCCTCCTGGGTGCCCGCATGTTTATAAGTAACACAGTCAGCAGGGCTTCCCGCGCTTGAGCACTGGATTGACCTTAAGACAGCACACGTTTTCAGTTTCAGCGCGTGGTTTCTTGAGTTGAGGTTCGTCTACGTTGGAATGAACGTGGATATCGAATCCGCAGCCAAAGATCGGCCCGTTGAAATTGTCTGCATGTCCTTCAAACAATGAGTACGTACATGAATACATGTTGCTGTTGCTTTGGGTGTCATATTGAAGCGTTTCGGATTTGTCAGTCATAACCTTGTCACCTTATGGAATTCCGGCACTGTTTGGTCGTTGGTATTAGTGTTTGCAGACTATAAACTGTAAGGCGTATGGAGTTCTACTTTGCACAACTTTGTGATTCGCCAATCTAATATAAAAAATTATGTACTCGGTGCTATTAACCAGTCGTGTCGTAAAGCATTCCAGTTCATGTAAGAACATTATTTGTTTCTTTCCTTCGAGTAGACAAAGATAAGTTCCGATAGAAGACCCAGGATTAAATGTGTACATTTTGTTTTCGTGTATTTATGCATATGTGCTCTTCGTCCCACAGTGAGTATCGGGCAATTGTATATCGTTTGCCTATAAAAAGCTTGTTTCCACTCGGAGTGTCAGCTGACGTCGTGATCCAATGACAGCTGCTCACGAGTCGCTGTATTGTTTCCTTCCCCTCTGTAAGTAAAGATATATACCGTAACACATATCAACCGCAGGTAATCGCTCACAGTAGCATCGCATGGAATGCTAACATTGTGCGACATTTCATGATGTACTTAAACAGTTTGCCTATGTTGCTAAGCTGCATGGCCGTGCGAATGAGCATTGTTTCTTCATCCGGATGCGAGAAACCTCTTCCCGTATTGACCGAAGATGTTATGGAAAATTATTGGGGTAGAAAATTTATCGTTTTGCACAACTGTGGAATTCAGAAAATTCAAGAAGGTGCATTCTCACCTGTGCGAGACTATACGGTAAGCCTAACTATTTCAATGAACAACTTGACCACTCTCAATGATGGATCCTTCGAGCAGTTAACAAATCTACAATTTTTTCGTTTGAGCAGTAACGCCATCATCCACCTCTCAAGAAGATCGTTTGAAGGTCTTACTTCTCTACTCTCTCTGGATCTCAGAAACAACAAAATAAGCTTTATTCCAGATCACGTCTTTTCTCCACTGACGTCTCTAAAATTCCTTGAAGTTCAAAGAAACAAGTTAAAGAGTCTACGCCGTTCGCATTTTAAAGGGTTAAGAGAGCTGCATACATTGTCGCTATCTTTTAATGACGTGTCTCACATCGAGCAGGGCGCTTTTGAAGACACGAAGGAGCTTGTCGAGCTTGATCTGTCACATAATAGTTTATTTTCTATTCAGTCTGATTTTTGTCATGATTTACCGAACCTGCGTTCACTAGGTCTGGGTAATAACCAAATACGATCGCTTCCACGGTCGCCATTCCTGAAGTGCAGCTCTTTAATCACCCTGATACTGAATGGCAATCGTATAGACGAATTAGAACAAGACAGTCTGTCGGGTCTTGACGTCCTGGAAAGGCTTAGTATTGCAGCAAATGGCATGACGAAGATACATGACTCTGCCTTGAGTTCTGTAGTCAATTTGAACGTTTTACGTCTAGAGCTTAATAATTTTATGAACTCGTTGTCCAAATCAACATTCGAGGCTGTTCGTCACCTTGAACAACTGTTCTTATACTCGAGCAATATTTATGAGTTACCAGAAGGGATTTTCGAAAACCTTGCTTCTTTGAACTTTATTGCTCTCGGTGAAAATAATCTAACTAACTTGACTAGTGGCATGCTAAATGGACTATCGAGCTTAACCCAATTAGACGTCAGCGATGGCGGTTTATCATACGTGGACTTCAATACATTTCAACAAACAGAGAATCTCAAAAGTCTGGATATTTCTAAGAACAATTTAACGACAATGTTCCATTTGCCAGAAAGTTTAAGAGAGTTGATTATTCACGGCAATGCTTTGTCTATTATCCCACGGGACGTAATTTTCAATCGAAGTTTGGAGTGTTTAAGAATAGAGGTGAGAAATCCAGGGGTTTTGTCCTCGGCCATACGTGTGAGCTCAAGTCTGGAGATCTCTGTACGCGCACTAAACGACAATAGTACCTTTCAAAAGCTAGTTTCGGCACCCATTATTCACATCCACTACCTTGGAAGAAGAGACGTGACTGTTGGTCGAACTCTTCTAAAAAACATTCGAGGTCGGATTATCAGCTTGAACAGGATGAAGATTCGGCGCATAGAAAGTCATGCGTTTTCCCATCAAACTAAGACGTATTCTCTCAGTCTGGTGTCAAATAAGCTAAAAACCGTTTCTGCAACGATGTTTTTTGGACTTGGAAACCTCAAAAGAATTGATCTGTCCAAAAACAGCATACACCTGATAAAGCCTGGTACTCTGGAAGCTCTACCTAATCTTACGTCACTGGAATTAAAAAATAATAAACTGAGGATACTTGATCAACATATACTGACGTCTAGCTCTCTGACAGTGGCCTCCTTTGAATCAAATTTGATCGAACACGTGGAAGAGGCTGGTTTCCAAAGGCTTTCGAGCTTGGAGGTATTAAGGTTGAACGGCAATCGATTGCACTACGTTGATTTAGCAATGTTCAAGAACGCTTCGCGATCACTTCGTCACCTTAACCTGGGACACAATATGATTGAACAAATAGAACGTGGTTCCTTTAACAACCTTGAGAATCTCAAGGAATTGTCACTTACAAACAACCGGTTAATAACCATCCAGGCCAAGCTGTTCGGCAACTTGAAGAAACTTGTATCAATTCAACTTGGTCATAACCAAATTGAATTTATAGCCGAAAACGCGTTACCACAAGCTATGCAAGTAGATATATCTTACAACAAACTGCGATCGATTTCTATTGATAGTTTCCAGAAAATGGCCGACACGAAGTCAACGAAACCGATGGAGCTTTTGTTTACGGGAAACCCTCTCCATTGTAATTGTCGTTTGCAGCCTCTTCAGGAACTTTTAAAGAATGGATCTCTGATGTTACTACGAAACACCCATCGGGTTTGTTCCACACCAGCCACTGTAACCATGCGGAATTTTACCTCTTTCAAACTAACGTGCCAGAAACCAGTTTTAACCAGATTAGCAATAATGACGGTGGCCGAGGTTGCTACTGTCGAGTGTGTCTTTTCTGGAGACCCAGCGCCCAAAATTCAAATTCGAAACTTGCCCGAATCAGTCTTAAGTGTTTCCAGTCATTCTTCCTATCCATATAGCTCAAGAAAAGTCGCTGTCAGAGCACCTGACATGCAGTTGTCTCGCGTTAACGAGTATTTGTGCGAGGCAGAAAATATGATGGGTCATGCCGCTTTCAAATTGGGAAAGTCTCAATCGTTTCACAAGAATCCAGAAGACGTGGAAGGAGTCGAAATTGCACTCATCGTCTGCGCAACTGGTTTTGTGGTTTCCTCCGTTGGGCTCGTTCTGGTTGTTGGTTACATCAAGCGGTTGATAACGACGTAAGAGGTGAAAGATAGTCCTACGGATTGATAAATTAATTGTCAGTCAGTTCTAAGACGGACATACAAATTTCACTCAAAAAGTAACTGATAACACTAAAGTGTTTGTATTTAGCTCATCTAAAATAAAAAGTAAGAATGTATAGCTGTTGAACTGTCGATGTGCTATTCTGGATGCTAATCAAGTCTTACAAGCATAAAATTATCCTTAGTGATTGTAGTTGATCATTTTGCATTAGACCCTTGAGTTGTAAGTATTCAGGTGAGAATGCGCGTTATAGGCTCAACCAGCAGAATGCGTAGTGCTTACAACAACCTTAAATAAGGAGATGGACATGTATTTGGGTCATTAACTCAAATTTAACTAAAGACGGTTAATACTAGTATGTTGCTGACGTAAGATGCGTACACACGCACGTTCTGGTGAGTCGCCATACGTAAATCATTGAGGACACAGCATAGGGTATCAATCGTACAAACATTGCTTTGTTTGCTCGTAAGGTGAACAGGTCATATTCGCGATCAATGTTGAAGTTTTCAGATTGAATGATTAAATTTTTATAGACAGAATTACCGGTAAAAACTAAACCTTCCCGCTGAAGAGCGGTCACTCTTAATGATGTTCAGCCCAGTGTGGACTCCTGTAACCTTGGGATTGAACAGTACCTATGTGAAGGGGTTTTATTGGAAGAACACTTGTTTCATTTTTGGTGCCCAACACACTAAACAGCAGTCATCAGTAAACCTATGCTACATGCTACAACACCAGCGCTAAACCACGAACACCGCTCCACCACGAACACCGCTACACCACGAACACCGCTCCACCACGAACACCGCTCCACCACGAACANCACCGCACCATAGCCAGTAACACCGCCTACAACACAGACGCTAACATTCCACACCACCACTGCCACCCACACTACTAAAAACAGCCTCTAAAACCACCACCACCATCACAGCCAGTAACATCACTGCCACAGTCCCAACAGCACCAGCACCATCTTCAACGTCACTTTTAATTATATGAATTATATTGTTATTTTAGTTATTGTAAGCGTTAGAGTTGTGTTGCTTGAACTTTCTTTTCCAAACTGTTTAATCAATTTGAGTATATTAGTAAACATAACACAAGTGCATGATTTCAAACTGAAGATAAAACTAGCTTTGCCTTCAATTAAGGCTTAGTGTACCATGTTGGCAATAAGCTACAATATCGTTTAATATAGAATGGCATAAAATGTATGTCTAAATCTTTATTGAAATTGTAGACTGAGATTTCTTGATCCTTAGTTCGCTGCCCTGACTCAGAAAATGACTTTTAGTTATCTGTTGTCAAGCCACTAAAACTCAGTAGTGATGACATGTCAAATCGTTCACATCATGATCATAAGTGTTTTAATTCGCTTACCAACAATTTTGGTATGATATTTTAAGTATTTCTTCTTCAATTTGTGTACTTGTAATATGAAATAAACGCAAAGTTAAAAAAATTAAAATTGTGTGATGTCATCAGTGGAAGTCTTTTTCCGATATTCCGCCATTGTGTTGCGTGTGAGTCGGAGTGTTGAATATTGCCTCACGTGAGTGTTATGAAAAGGTGCGCGGGCGGAGGACGCAGTAATCACACTTGGACAGACGATATTTCAGTTTTTGTGTTTCCAAAAGACCCTAAGATCATTGAGAAATGGCACGGGTTTGTGCATCGCACACGCAGGGTATGGCAGTGCACGGTGGACTCAAGCGCTCAGTTCAGAAGCCAAAGTGGGATCGCGGCAGCTCATTTTTAAAAAATCGTGCTTCGTTCCGTCACAGAAACGAATATTTGATGAAGGTTTCTCCAACGTGTAAGTGCATTCGATGGACAAAAACAGTGATGTACCATTTGTGGGAACGTGGTTTTCAGGCACATATTGAGCGATCCCTAATTTGATTCCGGCCGTCAACGCAGCACAGTAATTTTGGAAAAGGCAAGATGGAAACGAATGTCATTTACCAGAAATAAGATTGAGTTACCGGGAGTTTCCGTAGATATCGCCATGGGCGTGTATTCGGAAATTTTCGGGCGTTTTAGTAACACGGAAAAGGGTGCGTGTGAACGGAAAGTTATAGTGTTGGCTACGCAAATGCCAGCATGAAGCGCGATATATATTTTTGTAAGTTTAACAGCCCTTCTGGGTGAACTGGTAGTCCATAAAAGGACTGCTGCGAATACGTTGATACCTGTTAACGACCGACGTTAATTGTGTAACAGCCTATCAATTTTTGCAATATCTGACCAGTGGACAAAAATATTTATGTTTATGAGACTTCCAGACCTCCTTGTGGCAAAGATGATCGCGCTCGCGCTCAAGCCGAAAATCTATGAACTTCGGTTTGAAAACTCACACCTTGTATTGTGAAAAAATAAATTCGAGCCAGTTCTCTTGGTGTGTGCGCAACCGTAAGTCGACTCGTTTCATGCTGTCCCGATCAAGCGAGTTTAGTTCATCATGCTCCACCCCAAGCACTCCAGTTTACACGATACACATGGAATCCACATACTACAGTTTGCAAGACGTCTTGCTATTGTGAATGGGATGACTCGAGACATTTTGTCTAAATGTACTGGGCTAGCAGCGATCATTAGGCCTGTTGTATTTTGTGCATGTGCTATGTGTTATACAACCAGGAGTTCTTCTTTAGGAGATGTTAAGCGGACAATCTGCACTAGAACTTGACTTTACAGCTCCTTCAGAAAATCATAAAACACTGTAGTCTACAACAGATACTTTGAAGCAGTCACTCTTGGTAGGGACTTTAGTAAATCAAGCCAAAGCCGATCACCACAAAAAGCAATGTACGTGTAAGCATGAACTCCAAAATACTGGGATATCATCAATATGAGCTACCGTCAACAACAATCCTCTTACCCAGTTAGAACCACAAGAGTAACCTTCCAACCTAAGTAGAGTTGACAAGTGTGAGCTATTCCTCATTTTTTTCGCGAACAAAAGCCACATTACACCAACTGATGTAGATAACTTTCCCTTTCTCCATGAGCAATGTCTCGATCAAATTTCTGATACCCTGGCTACTCAAACCTGCGTATGCAAATATCTCCATGAAATTGACTCTATTAAGAATGATGGCGCAGCATTTATCACCAGCAGGATGATCCAAAGGATTGTCAACGAAATTACTATATCTTTAACCAACTTATTTAACAGACTTCTTCAGCTAGGTATGTATCCGTCTTCTTATAAACATGGAATTATAGTCCATATACACACAAAGACGCGAAGTCTCCCCAATATAATATGCCGGGCATTCCGGACAGTTGAATTCGTAGATCACGCCACATTTTTTTAATTTAGATGTTTTGTCCGTAGGGTGGACTGGTAAGCTCCCAATGTTATTAATTGGTTTTGGTAGGTACCCACTCCGTAACCGATGATGGAGTTTCTCTGGAAACATATCGTTTGTGCTGTAGATGATGATTTGAATCGAAATTCAAATTTTGATTAGATTCTGTGGATTTTTGGTAGATAGTAATCTTGACACTACCGTCATCTTTGATGTTGATGCAAGTGTATACGGAAGAAAGTTAAGTGACCATCAATAGGGTGCTCTATGATGAATGTTATGATCAGCATTGTTAATGTGATCTTTTGAATTTTTCAACAAAACATTCCTTAATGCGTACAAAGGTGTCACCCACGTAACATCTACTGTAAGATTTTGCGTAGGAGCCTCTTCAATAGCCTTGCGCTCAAACGTTTCCATATACAGATTGGCTACTATGGGACCATTAGGTGGCCCCATCGCTGCACCATGTTATTTTCAGTAAAACCCATCTTTGTACGCAAGGTATGTGGGATTGTGACAGAAATTGATTTTCAATATGGGGGCACCGGCTTTAAGTGCTCGGCTTGTGACTGTACGGATAAAGTCACCTTCTGCACAGCTTTTTTGATGTTAGTCGCCATGCAGCTAGTTGTCAGGTTACTCACTTGCATAGTTTACCAATTACGTAAATTTGTTTTAGTTGTGCATGTATTTGACCAAATATGTAAAGTAGAGTCATAAACCAAATCGTATGGCTGCTGATAAGACGATTCTTAACACAAGCTGTCATCCGAAATTTTGAGGTACCTCAAACATTCTGGGCACCACAAAAACAATTCTGTATGCTAGTGTACATAACACTGGTCACCATGACGAACAAAGTACAATCTGGGTTGTCCTCCACGGAATGTTGTTTAGAGTTGAGCTGGATTCGAAATTCAAGCTATCGGTCTAAACTGATTTTAAATCAGTTTTAGAAAACGATGATTCGTGCCTGACTAAGCACCGAATTACCCAACTGAAGATGGAGTTTAAACAAAAATTCTTCAGAACTCAGCTAAACATTATTTCAGATAGGTCAAGATTAAATCTTATTCCAAAGGCCTTGAATTGAATTTTGTTCACTTTAGATTTTTTTATAACTTAGATATAAATCACTAAATTTCCTAGTACCTATGACACGCATTCAGTTTTTATCAATTAAGATTCAACCCAGGGAATTTGTAGAAACTGTCTGGAAAATCAGAAGCATCTTGAGAGATTCGATAGATCCATCAAGGCTTATGACTGTTTAGTCTGCATACTGCATGGTATCATAGGATCTGGTACCAATGCAAATGCCTTTTTATCTCTTCGACTAAACATCACGCCCATCATTTCAGCACACATTATGGATAAGTATTGTGAGGTCTGGTCACCCTGTCGACTTCCACGTCCGATTTCCAAGTACTCGCGTTATCCACAATTTAAAAAGATACGATATTCATGCATAAACTTCTGAGAAGAGACTGAGTCGAATGCTTATCAAAGTCCAATAGAACAACTAGACTATGGATCTTAGCTTCTTCGGCATGCTGCATTAAATCATGGATACTACTGATACTGTGCTCACTATATCTACCCTTAATGTGTCTGATAATTGGGGATTAACAATCCCATGACCGCGGTGCAGGGCATCCAGACAAAAGTTTGACATGCATTTAAAAGTGAACTAGGACGCCAGTTGGTAAGACGTTTTCTAGGCTAATTGCTCTTTGGCAGAAGGGGAAGTATTCCTTGGGTCTCATTTTACTTTTAGACTTACCGCTTAAATAGAATCTATTATTAAAACATCGGACAAAAATAATGAAAGGTCTTTCGAAAAGAAGTTATAAATTCTGCTGAGGCCTGACGATCAACCAATTGTGATCGAATACAAATACAGCTTCAGCATTTATGAGCAGACTCTCAAGATTAGACATGTCTGTTTCCTCTTATTTTACAATAACATTGTCATTGACAACCGTAGTAAAGTTAATATCGTGGGAAATTACAGAAAGCAGAGAACAAATTGATTTAATCTGTACATGCATATCCAGACAGAAAACTTACACAATGGCGACAGGCAAATTTACACGCTGGGCTGGACCCGACAGAAATTTCCAAAATGTCACCACGGAATGCTGTTGAAAGCTAAATTAGATATTAGAGGTACCGGCCAAAAAGGGTTTAAAATGACATAGGAAAGGTTCGCAGGAATCTAATTCGAATTAGCTCAAACGTTCGAGGAGGTCTTTCACAAGAATACTAATGCCAAATAATTCAGTGCACGTCACTGACCACTGGTCATTTAGGATTGACATGTATGAACTTTTTAATCCCGTCAACCATGTAAATAAAAGCACCCCGTAAAAACTCCACATTCACGCCTAAGCACCCCTTTAAGTGTTATTGTTTCGATCATCGTCCGAACAGTACAATGATTAACCTATCCCGGAGTACGGCGTTATCCTGGTTTTCATTTTCAAGTTGGAAGTGCAAAGCGGCTGACGAGAGGACAAGTTGGTGATGTATTTTTACTAAATACTTCACGCACCCCCTCTTCAGCTCGTCAGACTTGCAAGAGCAAAAAGTTAGTGATAGTGTTCTGTTGTTTTCCATATTCACGTCACTATCTCAATTTGGGGTCCGAAAAAACAACGTTTTGACCTAAGTTGATAATTGTATAAAAGTAAGTGCAAAACGAGGCGTTAAAGATTCCCTACCCCACAGCTTCACTTAACACCTCAAAGAAACTGCGCAGCACGAAAACAGATTGAGATTCCGCGCTATTACGGATGCTAAATCGGAACGCTTTCGCGGTTTGCAATCTCCTGACGATCGCTAGCGTGCGCGGTAGGTGCTCAAGCTGCCACAACTTCCTGTCAAAGGTATCAAACTAGCGCACTTAATCTCGTGTCATCTCGTCGGACATGTAATTGAAGGAAATGTAGCTTCCCAATCTATTTCTTTCCTCGTTTTCACGACATAACGTATCCGCCATAAACACATTCCGTGACAACATTCTGCGCTTTATGCATGACATTCTTTAAAGATACTCCTTTCGCTTCAGTTATTGCCATTTAGTCAACATTGTTATTTCTGATCTAGGCCATTCTTTGGAAATTTCTGATAATCGGCACAGTGTTGCGGTATTTGTTGACACTAGCAAAATGATGTATTTCCTTTTCTTATCACAAACCAGTTTCATTAATAGCGGAGGGGCGTTGGAGTGGGGTGTTGTCGCACCCGGCAGTATTATCGCCCATACGCGTCGAGTTTATAGCGATATGTGTGTCGTATTGTGATAGCACACACAGTCATCTTTCGCTCCCTAAAAGCAATTAGCTTTTGCTTCATTGTACATGTATGTATGTGCTCTTGTATGCATGGGGTACTACGCGATACTATATGAAGGGTGCCATCATTAAAGGCATGGGCGAATCCAAACTTTGACGAGGAACTGTCTCAGTAGATGGTTGCGTTCGATATGTCCTCCCTAGGCTTGGTGGAACATGGTGTTCACAGCCGTAAGAACCGGATCGTACCAAATAAAGTACAGATAAAACCAAAACTCAGATCGAAAATTAATCTACTTCTTTCACAGGTTTCATGATATATATTAATCAATGTGAAGTCTCAACAGGGCGTCAATCCTGGCGAGTTTCTTTGCTCAAAACAACAGAATTCCAAATCAGAAAATTTTCGTTGGGTTGTCTCGGTACTTTCAACTACCTCTTGAGCTCAGTGATTGGTTTGCTGTAATGAAACTGGTGGAACCAGCTCTTTGATGCTTGTGATTCAATTGAGAAATCAGTAGTATCCTGTAAGTAGCCATAACGTTTTTACAGGACACTAGCCAACAGGGTGCAGGGATCTCGCCAAACATACATGTAGCAAACGACCACAGGGATCCCGCTTAACATTGCAATGGGGCACAAGGATCCCGCAAACACAGCAACCAGTCAGAGGGATCTTGTCAAACATGGCAAACGAGAAAATGAAAATCAGTGCTGCCAACATCCGTTTGGAGGACGTACCTATAAAATTTGATTTCCAAAGCTACGGTTATCACCTTGCGACATCCTAGATCCGAACGTTGTCGGAACATTGTTTCTTTCCTTTTCAGTTAGTTGTGGCTCACATATGTCTGCAACATTTCTCGTGCAAGTGGATCGAAATCATGTGGCTTCAAAGCCGATAAAAGTTCTCTGAGTGAGAAATTGAATTCATTGTCTGATTCTTCAAGTACATGTACTTGAGTGTGATGCCCGTATCCACTCTTCTCTCTGTCTGCATAATAATTGTCTAGTTCTTAGCAAATGTCTTCCATCCATTATATCATTTGGCGGGAAACTTGGAAATAACTAACTTTTTTTCAAAATTAAAATATTGCGAATATTTGACATGAAAACTGCTTATTTAAAAAGATTTAATAGTATTCGTTTCATATTAGCTAACTGAAACTTCAAAAACTAAGAAAATGCATTATGGGAACTCTTTAACAGTAAATGCTATTAGCTATTGTCTACCTGTAACTAAATACTTTGCACAGGCGCTTGGGTTTGTCGCAAATGACGTCACTCATAATATATAAGAAAACATAAAGGTTGGACACTCGAAATCTGTTTGCTCAGAATTTTCTACTCAAATGTGCATGGAACTCCACGAAACTAGCATCGAACAACTCTTAGAATACTTTCTTTCATTCGATCTCTTCCAATTGCCTTCAAGTGGTAGTTTGGCGACAAAAATGCCAAAAGAATGCCAAAATCACAAATTCAAGGACCTAATTCCGTGATGTCATGGCAGACGGTCTTCGCACATCCGGGTTTTGACAGACGCTCCCGAGCTAAATCCGAAAGTCTAATTTCGCGCGGCTTTCGCCGTCAATCCATCGACTACTTGATCATGAGAAGCAGAGAGCACTTTATTGCCAAATAAATGTAATTACTCACATATTTGTGTCAAATATAAATTATCCTGATACTGTATTGATATGCGAAGTTTTTTGTGTACTGTGATTTCTTATGAAGGTTTTACTTTTGGCCAAAACCATTGAGTTAACTCGTCGGCCACGCGCATTGTAATACTTGCACGGACTGCGTTTCCTGGCCGAGTGTGTGTTGTGCTTCAATCAAAAAAGTGCGTGATGTCAAGATGAAAAACAAGATACGCCAGTTTATGCAATAAAATTCTAAGTTAAGGGCTAAAATGAGCCGTCAGTGGAATAAAGTTACAAATAATCATTAAAATACTAACTTTAACATTCTCAATTAGTTGAGTTTTGGATTAGAATTATTGAATTTGAAATATAGGTTGCTTGCTCAAACTCGAAGTTTCACCTACGACAGGCGTACAAGTTGAAGCACAACTGAAATCCGCCATGTTTACTATTTCAGGTCCTTGAATTCAGAGTTTTGAGATTGTTTTGGAAATTCCATCGCCAATTCACCACTCACGAAGACAGTTAATGGGATCTAGGAAAGATAAGGCTTCGAAGGTTTATGCAACACCAGACTGAGGGAGGTGCACGCAGATTTTATTTGGATTTTGGACGGTTGAAGTTGGGAGCCTCGGCTTGGCAAAGTTTAAGTGTCCAACCTTTAAGTTTTCTTATATATATTATTGAGTGACGTCATTTGCAATAAACCCAAGCGCCTGTGATACTTTGTAACATGGTTAATTTCAAGTTGTTCCTTTTTTTCTAAAGCGAATGCGAGCATTAACTTTTATATATGATTGAAACGGCGCGTTATTTCATACCACGAGCTTCTAGCATTCACTGTCAGTCCATAGCATGTTCTGTCACGTAGGATCATGTACGTTTTTTATTATTTGTGCCTGCAAGTCGTTCACTGTTTGGTCATGCCCAGCTGACTGGGCACTTTTTATTGAATGCACGTACTCCTGGAGTAACAAAGATTGGGAGGCGCTGAAGTCCGCTATTGGTAGATTTGCAATGGACATTGGTGATCGGGGAACGCGTTTTGCTGTGTATACTCTTAATGGAGATTTCCGAGAGATCACTTCTATTAAGCTTCATTACGAACTTAAAAACACCATGGACAGTTTTCTCCAGATTACGCGTGAAGCTTCGAATGAGACTAATGTTTTGGGAGCGTTAAAACACTTTAGAGAATCTGTTCTCTTTCGAATGCAAGCTGGCAAAAGGGTTTTCTTTTTAGTGACTGTTGGACCACCGAGTTTAAATGTTAGTCAGATTGCTGCTGAGAAACGTAGAATAGATGGACTTCAAATTAAAGGCGTCAGAGTTCTGCGGTTTTTATTGCATTTTCAGCCGTATAAAGTTTACTTAAGTGCAGAGATGATTGAGGCATTGAGAAATGTTGGTGTTGATGGATTATTCAAAGTGGACGGTTTACCACACCAGAACATGTTCAAAGTATTTTCTCACATCTCTTCACAAATCAGTTTCATATGCCGCGTGGATACAGCTCTTCCACTAAAAGTATGTAGTCATTTCAATGAGAATGGTAATCTCGTGAACGTAGGATCAGACTTCTGCACGGAATCGTCGCCGGAACTAGAAGCTGGGGCATTGAAAGACGGTGGTGTAAGTCGAACTTGGCAACTGGACACGATACCGTCAATGGTTGGACTAACTCTACCACATCGTCCAGAAGCACTATTTAGAATTGAAAAGTCGAAAATTCTGTCTCAAGGTTCGTCAGTTTTTGGTTGTAATGTCAAGTAGTGGCATGATAAAGAATGAAAATGACCAAGTCATAATGCGATCTATAGCCTGAGTGCAAGGCTTGCCGGATCACGCTTAGTGTTGTTGCACTTCGAATCATATATCAACATTTGTAGCTAACCACCGGACGGGTTGGGGTGCATCCAAAATCCGAGAGTCAACCTACAGGATTTTACATTCCTTTGCATCGTCCTCTTTCGACACTAACGAAAATTTTGGTCGGTGATAAAATGTCGACACTTCAGCAAAAAGTTTCGCTTATTTCAAAATTTCAGTCACAATATAGGAAAGTTTCTGATCGACAGTCATAGGAAACGCTCGCGTTCACTCTCTGGCTTTCAAAATAGCCTAACCAGACGTTATACAAGGTGTGTCTTGGTAAAAAGGCGCTAAGCACTTTAACGAAAAATGATCCCAACCTCGTTTTCGTCGCTCAAGCCGATTTTATGTGTGGAAGCGTCAGCCTACCCTCCAGTCTCGTAAACACACTATGACTAATGTATTTTGATTAGATTACCACTATTCTATTTTAATTTGAAATACGTACTCGCTTTGCAAAGAGGCTGTGCGTTCGCGAGCCTCTACAAAATGACGACGTATCGATAGAAGTTCTCGCTTAGCTTTTTAATCGCAAATAGGAGTTTTTCATTGACAGTCATCGAAAACGCTCGTATGCATTGTTCCCATGCTAAAATAATGTAATCTAGGCCTCGTCGTGAAATGTACTTCAAAACATTAAGCTAACGATGAGCGGTGGTGCATGCAATATCTGGGAGTCAACCGACACCTTGCCCGTTGCATCGTCTCGAAATAGTACGCTCATGCCAACCGGCACACACGCGCCATTTCCTAAAAATTTGCGACATCTCTCAGGAGATGATGGCAGCCTGACAGCAGCAAAATTTGTTCTGAAATTCTCTTTGCAGGAATTAAAATGCTAAAAACAGTTAACTAAATGAAACCAGTCCCGATAATTTGCTGTGACATGTACGCAAACTCGTGAAAGAAGAACAGTTGATTGAAGAATCGGCGTAAAAGTAGCTGCTTAATAGGTGACGCAATATTTCATGGCGCACTATATTTTAATTTTGTTTACTTTTGACACGTTGCGAATTCTTAACCACGTTCACTGGGATAGACATCTATGTGAAAATTAGTTCTCGGTTTGTAGAACCTAAATCATTAGAGAGCGATTGCTGAATGAAACATGGCCAATTTATATGAACATTTAAAATGAATAGCGCAACAAATTAATGCATCGTATTCATAGAGCCATCATTGAGATATGTAGCAGATTTTATCAGGACTTCTTCAAAATTTGTGCTTCCTTCTGCTCTAAGTGCAGAATATATTAAAAATAATTTTATTAGAAAAACTGTTGTCGCATCACGAACTATACAGAGTGTGAAACATTTTCGTATTACGCTGCTGACATGAAAATAGCATGCATTCAGCCAAGTCATTAAATAAGTATGTGATCTCCCCCACCCCCAGTGGAGTCAAGGAAATAATTCCAGCCAAAACACTCTTTAATGATATCGAGGGAAAGGAGACAGCTAGTGCACTACAGCAAGGCCTTGACTAGATTACTTATCTCAGTGCCATTCAGTATTCCCTTGTACACGGGTCGGGTATTTTTCAAAATGTCTGTCACCGTAAGGCGGGTTTACCATTTGGACTCTACGACTGGTCAGGTTGTTGGATTCTCGGCCTTAGTTCAGCATATAGAAATGTTGTCATTTTCTTTTGCTGAGGCACTGGCACGAGATTCTTTCACACCATGACGGAACTCATTGGGTTGAATATCTTTTAGGCAGCACCGTGGCTCCAACTAGCGAGACTAGAATACATCCTTGGTCGGTGCCTAAAGCAAAAAGAAGTTATGGTATGTATTAGTATTCAAAGCCCAGACTTCAATGAGTTTTCAACAGGATGGTCCAACATCAGTTAGTAATGATGGTGTGTTGAGAGAAAAGGTTTGCTTATCATTGTCGCATACACTGATGCACATATAGGCTACGGGTTGTCGACATTGTGGGACTCATTTTTATGAAGAATAACTAGAAACAGAAATGGTAGGCCTACACTTAAGCGCTTCTCACTCGTTGTACAGCCAAAGTGTGGGAGTTTATTCACCATAGGTTTTAAAATTACATTCTTCAAATGGATGTCTTTGACTTTAGTCAAAAACCTGAAATCTGACTGCAATTAGTCAAAACTTACATTTTTTGTCTTTTGTGTTTCTCGTCGGAAATGTTTCGAAACACTTTTTTGTTTTCTGTCTAGTCGAGCAGACTAAGGAATTTATTATTGACTTCGAGTTGTAGATTGACTTTCAGCCTTTTCCTGTTTCAAGAATACAAGTCATCTTATGTTTAGCCGAAAGTTGAAAGACAAAAGCCATTAGACTCTTCTAGAAACAGGCCGCTGGTCTATACATGTAGGTTGGCGTTAGTGAAATGGAGTCTAAATAGACAAAATTAGCAAACCAGTGAATTTGTGTGACAATTAAAAAAAAACAATTAAGCATTCCGTATTGCCTCCACACAACATAATCACCCATGATATATTTTCCGACCGAACTTTGAAACGCCGTCAAAAATTCCAGGTGTTTTAACAGTTAAAACTCTTAGCTGTTTCCTCATGTTGTGACGGAAGGATTTTCAAACAAAACTTTGAAATACCTTCTTCCTAGTTTGCTCCAAACTGAAAATGCCAAGCCGTACATACTTTTGTGGAGATTTAAAATATATCCCAAAACTTTGAGACACCGGGTACCTGTTCCAATATGGAATACATGCGTTAGTGTCTAGTCGACACGCGATTCAACCACACCATACAGTGTATATGCATACTAAAACAACTCACAACGCCAGTGCTGCGTCAATCGATTAAGAGCAATTCCATGCAAAAAGCAGATGGTGGCCTATCTAACCACCGATGTTTTTGAAACGTAGCACACCATCTTTGACAAAGGAAACCTGAGCCTGACTTTCATGAGTTTCTCATTTTTTAACCTTTTTACGACCACTTTGTATAGTTTTTTAAAAATCGCAAATGAAACCACTGGAAAGTGGGTAACTTCGTCAGCAGCAACATCATTGCTTCACACTATAGCAAAAATAACAATATAGCAAGAAACAGAATAGAATAAAATAATAGGTTGGATTGAGTAATTGATTTTTATGTTATACTATTTTAGCCTACAAAAATGTCGTTTTCACTGCTTATTTTAAAGCAATTTGCTCAAGCAATTTGTCCGAGATATTTGTTCTTCACGGACTTTCGGTTTTGCGGGTACAACAATGAAAATCTATTATAGAGTTAAAGAGCTCAAAAAGTCAGTTATAATGTGTATTGATCTATTATGAGCGAATAGTACAACCCCCATCACCATCTCATACTTCAGTACTTGAGAGAAGCACGCTGTGTTCTAAAGGGGTTCCCAAAACTCCCTGCTTGGTCTGTTTTTGGAACCACGTTATGGACTAAGAATCTCACGCACTGCCTACAGGGCGTGTTGGTCCATTTTTGGAGCTCTGGACAAAACCCTGGATTTGTGCTTGAAAAGATCCGCTCCCACTATTCGCAAAATTTATGCTACAATTAATCAAGATCTTCGAGAGCACAAGTAAAAACATAGAACAGTGGGTTCGAGCAGGAAGGACGTGTTACTGGACATACGAAGTGGTTACAAAATGCTTTAGTCTTCTGCTATACAAAAGCGGCCGGGCTTGGTGGTACGTGTCGCACTGGAATTTGCGGTTTTGAAAAAATGACAGATACGGATATTTACGGTAGAAAATATAATACTTTCAATGATATCCAAGTCAGCTGCTTTCCAAATAAGTACTGTTTTTGAGCAATTGTGTGTCGCTGCGACTTACCAGCTAAAAGTTTTCCAAAGTGAAAATTCCCTTCATGCGACTGACACCGCATATTATTGAAGCTATGCTAGGTTTAGTGTATCATGCATTTCCACACCATTTCAAAAAGCTGCATTTGGTTTGAAAAAACAACAGCTACTGAAACAGAAAGGTCCTTTCATTTTGCTCAGTACTCATGTCTAAGATGTACAGTTCTCAAAATAATCACTCGCTGAAAAACTCTCAATAGTGTCAATACCTTCAGAATCATTCGTGTAAAAAGTATGGTTTGACGAAAGGTGTACCAAGTGAGTCTCAAACTGAACATAAAACAAAAATGCCAGTCAAAAATGAGGTTTTTCATGACCATGAGTTGCTAGGATTTTTTGTCTCAAACGGTCACCACTCAAATCTCTTCCAATGGTCTCCCCTAATTTGCGTCATCTTCCATGGTTCCCCAATTTCGCCCACGGTGGGCCCCGGTCCCCTAGGTATGAGTTTTATGACCGCAATACTCGCAAGAACAAAAAAATCCTATAACAGAATTCCATTTAAGTCGAGAGGTAACTGGTAACTTTCGTTAATTAACCTGACAAGAGACAAAATTCAATCTTAGCTTGAAGAAGACTCATCAAATATTCCTTTCTCATAGCAACAAAAATCCAAAGCTGACAAGCAGTTAACACTGCTAAACTGTGAAAACTCGACAGCAAAAAACGGCTTTTTGTGTTAAATAAACCTCCTTTAATTTTTGGAAGATACTGGAGGTCAACTAACTAGAATGAAATCTCTGCAATGCATAGCACCAAGCTATCATGAAAATGGACATAAAAGTAAAACACATCGTTCGTAATAAAATTTGTACTGGCAACGCATGAAGATAACAGGAGCATGAACAACAACTAAAAGAACATCGTTCACAATAAAATCTCTACTCCCAATGCGCAACACCGAGACATCATGAGCGTGGACAACAACTAAAAGAACATTGTCCTCAACAAAATCTCTACTCGCAATGCACAACACCGAGACTTCATGAGCGTGGCAACAACTAAATGAACACCGTCCACAATAAAATCTTCTCGCAATGCACAACACCGAGCCATCATGAGCATGGACAACAACTAAAAGAACATCGTCCACAACAAAATCTCTACTCGCAATGCGCAACACCGAGACATGAGCGTGGACAACAACTAAACGAGAGCGCTCGGAGGAGCAACACTTGGCGAAATTAACCAAAAATACGACGATGGGGAGGACGACGACGATCATGACGATGAATCGGCAATTATGAACAACACGATAACATTCATGTCAATAGCGAAGAAATCAGTCAGAGATAGCGGGCAGCAGTCTTGTTCAATAGCCGGTCAACTGACAACAGTGCGAGAGCGCTCGGAGGAGCGACACTTGGCGAAATTAATCGAAAAGACGACGACGATCATGACGATGAAGGCGGAGATTATGAACAACACGATAACATTCATGTGCCTAGCGAACAAATCAGTAAGAAATAGCATGCAGTCTTGTTCACGCGCCCGGTAAACTGGCAACAGTGCGAGAGCGCTCGGGGGAGTGACACTTGGCGAAATTCCGCGAAAACAGGAAGATGGGGAGGACGACGACGACGATCATGACGATGAAGGCGGAGAGTATGAACAACACGATAACGTTCATACGACGAACTTAGATGTCATAAATTAGTAAGAAATAAGCTACAGTCTTGTTCAAATAAACTAAACCAACATCAATGCAGTAAGAGCGCTCAACAAAGAAACAGCGTTATCAGAAAATCTCAAATAATTCAAAAAGTGGACGTCGTAGCGAAAAATGGAAAAAATTCTGTGAAAGCCCGTCCAACATTCTATGTAAATTGTTAGTTTCGCAACATTCCATAATGTCCGAATGAATATTGATTAAGTAATTAGTAAGAATAGATCCATTTTAAGTTGCCCAAAATTTGTGCATATGTACTTTTAAATCATGGGGTCAGACTTGTTGACATGTATTTTAACCTCAAAATCTATTTTTAGATGGTGTTTACAACTTTGGGTTCTGGGGTCAAAGTAATCTAGAGATTCTAGAATATTCTGAGAACAAATTGTAACAGCCAATAATACGAGTGGACATGATCATGTGGTTTTTATTAGCCAATCACTAAATAAGTAGAATGTTATGTTATGGGCTGAAATCAAGAAGATAATTAGATGAGCTATAGTAGTTGAAGCTTAAAGACTTGCTGCAGTGTACAGAGGAAATTGTACAACAGAGCCATCTCGTGGAAGATTCTTGAAAGGATCTTGGCAACGGCAAGAGTTAAAGATCAGGAAGTCAACTAAGAGCTTGTCACTTGCATCGTGGGTAGTAAGATACTACCTCAAGTGTTGCGTCATCAGCCAGAGACTGTGACCAGCGTGAATCGCGGGTAGAAGAAATTGCCTGCAAGTGATGAATCACCAAAGACGGTGACCAGCAAGTACACCGTCGCTATACAGTGTTTGTGTAGTTCGAAGATTCACCAACAGGACAGACATCCAACAAGTGGAGAGTCCTAGCTTGGATAGCAGATAAGACATTTGATCGTTTTGGTTGTTTGATTAAAGTAATCTTTAAAGAGGGCGCTAGCGTAGTTACTCTTTGTAGTTGATTACTTAATTAACAATTAAAGGTTTCATTTGTCTAATTAGGGGATATCATATAATAAAATTAATTACTGGATTTGATTATTCACTCTCCATCTACGCACAATCTCAAAGCATAGCTACCTTTTAAACAAACCCACAGTCAATCGTCTGACACATAAATTTTTCGAAAAAAAATGAGCATTTGAATCTGAAACCGGAAATAAAATGGCCGCCACGTCCTCCATTATGAATGCGATCATGACCAAAAACAATAGGCTTCCAGGATTTTTTGATCTACACGTTGTGTGCAAATTTCGTGCGGATCGGACGAAAATTCCGATCTGTAGAGTTCGAACAAAAAATTTAACCGAAAAGATGACGATAAAGATGATGAAGAAGACGACGAATATGACGACGATGGTGGCAATGATGAACAATACAAGTAATTATAACATACACATCACGAACGTAGAGGTCAGAAATCAGTAATAAATAGGCTACAGTCTTGAGCGACACTTGGCAAAATTAACTGAAGAAAAGACGACGTCGGAGATGATGACAAAGATGACGAATATGATGATGGTTGTGGCGATGATGAACAACATCACAACATTCATATGACGAACTTAGATGTCATAAATCAATAAGAAATAGGCTACAGTCTAGTTCAGTAGAAGCTAAACCAACATCAATGCAGCAAGAGCGGTCAACAAAGGAACAGCGCAATCAGAAAATCTCGAATAATTCAAAAAGTTAGACGTCGTAGCGAAAAATGGAAAATATCTTCTGAAAGCCCGTCCAAAACTTTATCTAGATTGACAGCTTCGCTACATTCCATAATTTTTTCGAAAAAATTGAAATTTTGGGTTTTTTGAAATTCAAAATAACTCGAAAACGGTAAGTCTGAGAAAACTGTTATCGCAGAACTTTTGAAAGAGCATACTTCAAGGAATCCACATGCAAGAATTCACGTCATTTGTTCTAACCGTTAAAAAGGCGACAGCAGAACGATTGAAAATGGGTAAAAATGCGCCAGAGCCGCCATCTTGAACGTGACTTCCGGTTAAACAAAATTTATAAAAGCTGATCAATTTCACGAAACACGTGACCGGTTTGAAAGTGATTGGTTCGCCAATGCGCCCTCTTCAGGAGAAAACTTTTTTGGACAAATATCGAGGTGCCCATGCGCCATCGTCAATATTTCCGCCATCTTTAAACGGAAGTCAACGGTTTTCAGCACAGTTGTAGCACATTTGTTCTATAATAATCGTACTACGTTTCAGCTCTGTACGTCAAAAAATGCGGCCTCTATGAGCATTTGAATGTGAAATCGGAAACAAAAGGGCCGCCACGTCCGCCTTTTTTGA
The DNA here is from genome assembly GCA_002633005.1 of Phoronis australis. Lineage (NCBI taxonomy): Eukaryota > Metazoa > Phoronida > Phoronidae > Phoronis > Phoronis australis. Next base: position 344,903 of record NMRA01000186.1, on the reverse strand, counting down.
ATTCGATCATGACCACAAATAATAGGCTTCTAGGACTTTCCGATCTGCACGTGGTGTGCAAATTTCGTGAGAATCGGACGAAACTTGCGACCTGTACAGTGCGAACAAAAAAAACTTGACGACGGAGCAACATACTTGTCGGAAATCGAAGACTTTTGCCAAGTAAAAACTTGCTGTCAGACCAACATACTTGGTTGGTTGTCGAGGTTTATTGATCCACAATTCTTTCTTTATGTTGCATGTTCATACATTTTGATTTGTTCATTACTTTATATCGTCACAGGATTTTATTCCACTATGAGAATGAAAATGTTTGTACTTTTAATCGTTCCTACCGTGAGGGTTGACATTTACAGAAACGCTTTTTCGATCAAGCCCAAGGGAAGAGGGAAGCCTCAGATACCGACAAAATAGTCACCAAACAATCAGTTGACAGGCATCACGGTATAGTTTCTAAAAATTCCAGTAATCACTGTAGCTGAGTAGACAAATATGTATAAACAATAAAAGTGCATGTTAACCACTAAGCGGGCAAAGGACCAATTTATTGACTTTGTCTATGTACTAAACTGTCCCACTGCTATCAAAACACACTGGTTTCATATTCACACGTGCTTTATCCTTTGCTTGCATTCTGATTAAAAATGGCTAAAATCAGCTCGTCGAAAATTCACAAAATTTCTCAACTTTTGAAATGTCCGTACTTAACTCCTAAAATGTCAATTTTAAATATCAAACGTGTTTCTGGATCTTAAGGTCAGTTAATTTCGCAGAAAAAAAAATATCATAGTTAGGCCTATTTTAAACTTTTAAGATCTCTCGATAATCTTGCAAACTTCACAGCTTTTTAACGACATAAGTCTCGAAAAAGCTGTTTTTGCAAGATCACCATAAAAACGAAAGTGAGGCTTGTGTCAGAAAAACCAAAGATGACTTAGTGCATATCTAGCGGTGGACCGAGCCTTCATATAGTTTCAGGAAAATCTGTGACGGTCTATGTAGAGCTACCCGTAGGTGCTCTCAGAAATTTTACCCGATACGATTTGTGTAAAACTTATTTTGGTCTATACATGTAGCTCTAGAAACTGCGTGATAAGAATGGTGATACGGTGTTGATAAGGCTTGTGTAATTCTGACAGCCGTCATGCAGCACGAGAAGAATATCCCGTCATTTTTGGGTATCTCCTAAGCCGAAAAGTGATGTCGAAAGGTTTAAACTATATATCAAACTGTGCGAACTGCCCCATACACGAGCAGCTGAACTTGCTTGTTTACTCGAGGGTTAAACACAAATTTATTTAATCCAAGATACACACTAGTTCAGTTTGGTGGCTATAGACCTTATTCACGAGGCGGATACTAAAATCTAAAGCGAGTCTCACTGCGATAAACAAAGCTGAAGTTGACATTGCATGAGCTAAATGGCCAGTCTTTAGAGTCCTACCTGGATATTAAATCTTAAAAATGTGTCGATAATTAACCTCAGAGACGTAGAAAAACACATTAGAGAACAGGTCAATGCATCAAAGAAGTGTCTGACGAAAGGGTATAAGTTTTTCAGAAAACTAGGTTCGAAACATGAAAAGTAGACATGACCAAACTACGGATTAGGTATTATGCTGAATGCAGGTTACATTTTTTCTTGTAAATTGTTGATAAAAATGCTTTCTCAAGTCATCTGCTTGTATTGTTGACGAGGTGAAGATATATTCGACAGTGGTGGCTTATAGCATTTTGCTGTCATGTGCAATTAGTCACATCAGGTTTAATTTGTTGATCAAGAATATTAACATCAAGCATAGCCTAGGTCCTGGTGAGGTAGAGACTACCTGGACTAACAGTTGATTTGTCATTCATCTGAAAGAATATCTATATTTTTATTAAAATAAAAAACCAGGCTCGTAAATAAAGATTTGACCATTTTTTAAATTGAAAAAATCAAAAACTAGCACAGCCCGAGCAATCGCTTTCGCATTATATGCAGGTTCTCATTCACTCCCTTGCACACATTTACAAGTCTGAAGTAATTATTTGACCATCAATTATCCTACTTCTGGTTTTAATAATTCTGACGTTTATTTCATATGTTAGGTTTCCGAACTATCAATCTGGGCCGGTGAATTTTAAAATCAAAACACCTAATTCGTTCGTCCAAAGCATAACCTCGTTTTAGAGCTCAATTTCAGTTAGTAAGAAAAGTTATCATGTTTCTTCAGGGGCCTCGTTCATCAAAGGGGAAAGGTGCCTGTACCTTTTTTTCGCCGAGTGCGGGGCAAAACCTACCTCCCGATCAGTATCCCCGTCCTGTTGCAAGGTCTCACAGGCTCTGTGTCAAGTAACATTTTGTGGTTTTTTCAAATTGTCACCTGTGTGGTTACAGGTGATTTGAACTTCGGAGAGAAGTTTTCAATCACTAGGGGAGTTTTTAGGCCTCGTGGAGGGAATTTTGGGGGATTTTTCATTATTTTTGAGAAGGAAATAGGGCCAATATCCGGTCCTAAAATCAAGGAATTGAGGGCCCTGTCCATTTTTGGGAAGAAAAATGCATCAGTTTTCAACCCCTAGTCATGAACACAGCATGGCTGGCCGAAGATTCTCTGGTCGTTGCTATGATGCTCGGCAACCGAGATGCGACAAAATGTGATCTAAATTTTCGAAAACATTTATAAATTTTACACGGCCATATTTTCCTTCGTCGCGGCGTATGGCAAGGACCGAACGTACGCTTCCGAATCTCAACGTCTTTGGGGATTGTAAAACAGAAAGTTGAGTGTCCGTAGTTTTTCTAGCCTTTTCGAGCAACGCGGAATACAACCAGTATATGCCAATAAGCCAACGGAGCTATCGCAGCGAGCCTCGTTTTGGAACACGCCTCCTGTCGGCGTGAATTGGGTCTATAGTGTAGGTTTATCTGATTTTGACTCCGGAGTTTCACTCGTCTGGCCGCCTTTGTCTCGCCACCTGCTGGATCTCAGCACTAGTCTAGCAATAGTCCCTAAAATTGTTTTCCTTGTCTTACTATTTTTCAGTTATTTCGACCAATAGACATCGTTTTGTTTCGTAGCAGAGGTACATTTTTTGTCATTTCATATGCCCCTAAGCTGGCGTTCGACTGAACTTTTTTCCAAAATTGAAAGATTCGATCGGCACAGGGAGGGGCACTGGATTACTGAACTCAAAGCCTTACCTGAGCTGTTGTCACTAAAAAATGAACAGTTAAATTACTTTTTGATGAGAACCTCTAGTATACAATTCGCCTGTAGAGGCAGAGAGCTCATTTTGAAGTTGTTTAAACATGATATTTAGATTTATGAAGCTTTAAAAAAGAAATTTGAGTTATTTTTGTAAATAGCCATTTTTGCTTCTACACCAGACTTGTCATTTTTTGTAACCATGTCACAATTTAATGATCAAGCTACGTTTAAAAATAACTGAAAGCTACCTTTATGCAGTGAAACTACAAAAAATGTTAAGTTCGTCAGAAGATAAGCCTAAATTAAATGTCTTAAAGACAGCGTCCAGCAGCTAAAACACCTTTTTTGACATCAGATATGCATGTGTTGTTCATAAAAATATTATTTTTGCTTCTTACATACCACGGAAAGTAATTAATTGCGACGAAAATTACACCGCTCATAATTCGTAGCCCTTTCGAGCGCCCCAGAAAAAATCTCAACCAATCAGCGTAAAGTGGTTCATATGACATCATCGTGGCCACGAAATTGACCTATCGTAAGCTCCGCCCCTATGCGAAAAGTCACGTGATATCCGACATTCGAACGAGATGTCAGTGGCAAATACACTGTCGCTAAACGACGTTCCTGGTGGAATCGATGAGTGTTTTTGCACTATTTGAAAACGCGTCGACAGAGACAAGAGGCGATGCTTTTCAACAGTGAATCGTACGTTCATGATATGGGAATTTGTAAAGGTAGCGATGAAAAAATAAGTGCTCGAGGAGCCAGAGAAAATCCGAAGAACCCCTCGGCCTCGGGGCTACCTTCACCTGACAAATGACAAAGCTGCTGATACGATATGTTCATTTAAAGCTGGATATGTCCAATTATCTGTACGATTCCATAGATTTCGCGACCTTTCGAATAAAATCAGTGAAGATTCACCGATATTTTTATTCTGTCTTCTGCTAAATTTCGCCTAATGAAAAGTAGGTCACAACTGGTGGGACTCCTGGAGTAAAGTACAATGTAGGTCATAGATTACAGACAATACATGCACTATACTCTCTGACTAGATCGACTCGATAGCTTTTCTAATCTTGTCACGAAATATTTTGATCAAAAAATTCAGGTTCATAGCTCAGGTACACACTCATCTCGTCCTGGATAAACAGTTAGCTCAGGTAGCCTAGGTATGAGGCTGTGTCTCAGTAAAATTAATGTCTGGAATTAAGTGGCGGATCTAGGATACCACAGGGGGGCCAACATATGTTGCCTCGTGGAATTGGGCAAAAAGCGATTGTATTCGCACAGGCGGCCCGAAGTTGCAGGGGCCAGGGATGTAGACCGTTGGACCTTCTGTTCAGAAAATCTATCGGTGAATTAAAAAAACAGGAACACGATTCCGCCGCGATCTGGGGTCTGAGCCCCCCTCTTCCGCTTCAGGTCCTAGTTACTGAACTCAATATTTCCTCACGCTCTTGCTGTTTCATTTTACTTGCGGCAGCCAAGGGGGGGGAGGGGGGCTGGGGCCTCTGCCCCCCCCCCCCCTCCTAAATCCGCCTATGGAATTTGCGCCATTACGACATTTAAATTATGCCTACCTTCTTATGAACTTGGCATTTTTTGTAGTTTCATTCCATGAAGGTAGCCTTCATTTAATTTTGAAGGTACCATGATCACTAAGTCTTGGTATGGTTTTTACAAAAGATTACAAGTCTGGTATGGTAGTTGCAAAAATAGGGTATTTACAAAAATAACTCAAATTCTTTTTTAAAGCTTCATAAATCTAAATATCATGTTTGAACCACTCCAAAATGAGCTCTCTCTAACTCTACAGACATAGTGTATACTGGAGGTACACGTCAAAAAGTAATTCAACAGTTTATTTTTAGTAACAACAGCTCGACCAAGGCTTTGAGTTCCGGCAGTAATCCAGTGCCCTTCCCTGTGCCGATCGAATCTCTGAATTTTGACCAGGAGAGAAGTTCAGTTGAACGCCAGTTTACGGTTTATGAATAACAAAAATGTACCTCTGATACGAAACAAAATAATGTCCGTTAGGTTGAAATAAATAAAAAAACATGAAATAAAAATGTCCTTGAAAACAACAATTTCCGGGGACTACCGCTAGAGTGCCGAGATCCAGCAGGTGCCGAGACAAAGGCGACCAGACGTAGCCAACTCGGGAGACAAAATCTGAGATAGCCCTGCACCATAGCCACCAAGCTGAAAAGTGCGTATCTAGGAACTAATATATTTGTGTTTATTATAGCCTTCGAGTTATCAAGCAACATCGCTAAGTTCAGCTGCTCGTGTGGCCCTACAATTTGATCCATAGTTAACGCTTTTCAATATCATTTTTCGGCTTAGGACATGCCAAAAATGACGGGATATTATTCTGGAGCAGCATAACGGCTGTCGGGGCTACACACGTCATATCAACACCGTTTCCCCATTCTTGGCGGACAATTTCTTGAGCTATAGACTAAAGTAAGTTTTTCTCGACTGCGTGTTGTTTGTCGGGTAAAATGGCGGCTTGGAAACGCAGACGAAGGTGAGCTAAGAATGCTGCGTTCTGATTGGTCAATTAAGCCGCCCGTCATAATCCTGGCGATAGGTCAATTACTGGGAGCCACAATGCGTAACAGCTGAGTGCTATTTCTTGGACGTTCTGTACTTGTCGATCTCTGGGCTAAAATGCCTCTTTGCGTGGTGTGCGGGTGTTGCAATGTCAGCGACAGTGGGATGAATTTGCACAAATTCCCCACCGATCACGTCGTGTGCCGTGCGTGGAATAAATTCGTATCCACGACAAGGACTGGCGACAAATTTTCCCGATCGGTAAGATCTGGTTTAGGCTTGGTGCAAAGCTGTAGGCTATACAAAATCTACAGCTTCGCGTCGATGTGGATCAAAATTACTAAATAAAATCTGACTCAGAAATATTGTCATTAAAAGCTGCACCGCTCTTTGAGTGAGTAAACCAAATTATTTACCGGTGTTGGAAAAATTATCGTTCTACCGCTCATCTAGGCCTACTGCTAAAATTGAAGTGCGTTCTTGTGAGCGGCGTTTTGCGATTACGTCACCTGACCTGAACAGTTTCTTTTCCTCCCGTTTATTCTTCTATCAACTATTCTTTGCTGCCACGAGGTTGCGTACTGTCACAACAAATTGTTGGAACTGGATTCATTTCGTCACAAGTTATTAGCATTTTTTAGACCAGCAAACCAAATTTAGAACAAACTTTACTGCTGCAAAGCTGTCCCAAAAGTAGTCGCAGAATTTTAGTACGGCGCGTGCGCGTGTCACGATCGAGCGTACTGTTTTCAAAACGACGACAGACTTTCTTTGTTACAAAACTCAAAAGGCGCAGAGTAATGCTAGAAAATGACGTTTATTATATTGTTCTTCCCGCAAACGACTGGCAACGGGCAGGGTGAGTGTCTCCCAGATTTTGCATGCACCCCGGCCGTCAGTCGTTGGCTCTGCGATATAATTTTCACTACGAGATGACTAACACAACTCATACCCGACCTGTATGAGGTCTATAGTGTATGGTTTAACAGAGCTCAATTCACAGTGTTACCTTGCTGTATTTTGGCGATAGTTTTCAAACAGCTAGCTGGCTGGCTACAAAAAAATCCACAGTGCGCACTTCGACGTTTCGTGTTACTGTTCCGGCCCAGAGTATAGGGAATCCGGTCCAAATCCGGAATATTCTGTCTGATTGGGTCGTTCCCTTAGGCCTAACGGAATTCTGGTACTGAGTTTAAAACGTTCAATTGATTACAAATTCTTATAACTTTAAATGTTTTCATGCAATCCATACTTTATTTTGCAGTTTTAATTTATTACAGACACTCACAATGTTGTGTTGTTATTAAATTTTCAATTTTTTTAGGTTGACCGAGTCAAAATGGCGGCGATTAGGCTACGGGTTGCAGCATTTCAAGGCTCATTTTGAAAATTTAGTTTCTAATATGAAGTTTCAATGAATTTGATTATAATTTTTTCTGTACGAAAAGATCAAGCTGATATGTGTTGTAACGTTTCCAAGTATTTTGCACCAAATTAAACAGCCTATTGTCGTCTATACCAATACGGGACACACACAATCGATAGCCGCCCGTATTGGAATCGCGCAGCGTTCACACCTTCGGCTTCACTGAAAAAGACATGAATGCAAAGTTCCTAACATCAAAGTTTTTGTATCAAGCAAATTACTTTTTATGATAAACATTGTGAAATTGCTGATAACAATTCAGAGGAAGCGTTTTGTTTTTCCGTCTGTTTCGACGGTCCCAGTCACACTCCCAGGGATTCCCATACCGCGGCCCTTATTAGAATATGTGCTAAATAATTGAATAAAAAATGTCTAAAGGTAATGATTTTGATCAATTTAATATTAACTGACGTATTTTGCACTAAATTAAATGGCCAGCCATCGCTGATTCCAATACTGTGGAGACGCGGTGAAAGCCAAATTCGTGATAACGATGATGTCATACAGTAGACTTCGATTGGCGCGAGCGCCGTCTCAATTTTTTTTTTTTGGCGCTAAATGGGGTTCGTGATGGGGCTACTGTATTGTCGATGGCCTTCTTAATTAACGACTGGAGTATGCTATGACACAGTACTTTGATGTTTTTCATAAATAAATGTATTTTAGATGTAAAAGTAGTCAATTTGGCACCATACTTGGCCTTAAATGGTGCAATTACGTGCATTAATTTGACTTGGACACAGCCCTAGACCTACCAGAGCGAACTGCTTGCCTTGGACAGGATGAGTGTGTACTTGAGCTATAAACCTGAGGTTTTTTAATCGAAATATTTTGTTCGAAGCTTAAAAAAGCGTAAACCGTGCTATCGACTGGAACTACTTCACTCCAGGAGTCCCACGGGCAGTTGCGACCTACTGTACTTTGCATTTGGCGGATTTTAGCAGACGACAGAATAAAAATTTCGGTGAATCTTCCCTCGTTTTGTTCAAACGATCCTGAAACCTATGGCATCGAACAGATAATTCGACTTTAAGGTACATACCCAGCTGTATATGAACATATCGCATCAGTGGCCTTGTCATTTCTCAGGCAAAGGGGAACCCCGTGTGGGGTTCTTCGGATTTTCGCTGGCTCCGAAATACTTTTCCTCGCATACTCATTTTTCAACGTCATCTTTGCAAATTCTCACATTATGAACGTAAGATTCTCTGCTTAAAAGCATCGCCTAATGTCTTTGTCGGAGCGCTTTCGGATAGTGCAAAAAGCACTCATCGATTCCATCAGAATGTCGCTTAGCGACAGTGTACATGCCTCTATCATCTTGTTGGTTTGTCGGTAGTCACGTGACTTTTCTCAAGGGGGCGGAGCTTACGATACGTCAATTGTCTACTGAGGCGCATGAGAACAGGACTGTCGTTCCTGAAAATCAATGTTTATGAAAAAATCCGCTAATGAGAGCGCACATGCTGTCCCTTAGGACTGTTGGTTGTTTAATCTGAATGTTTCCTCAGCAGGGCCGTAGGAAGCGGGGGTCTGGACGGGGGAGGGGCAGTGTCAAACCGTGGCAACCGACATAGGCGTGGAGCATTCGAAAAAAAAAGAAAGACTGCGAATACGGATGATAAGGAGAAAACAGTTGACAACGCAGTCCCTACCCAGGACATTGTTGTTAGGTCTCTGTTTTTGTAGCATAGGTCGTCTAAACGCCCTTGAAAACGTAAACGTAATCATTCATATATATATTTCTTCGAGAAAATTTGTAAGGCGAAACTTTTGCAGAGCGTATTAATTCACTGGATTTCTAAATTCAATAAAACAATTTTGTGAATGCAAAACTGTATTTTCCAGAAATCCCTCTCTGGCAAGTGATAACAGAGACAATTGTCGCACTATTTTTTCGTTTTTTTCCAAATACTATATCACTTGAGAGATATTGATGACATGACAGATAACATCAATTGCTGCGCATTTCCTGATCTTTGAAAGTACATTTTGTTTCATATGAGGGGCCCAGTCCTTGAAGGGACCCATAGGTTCATTTAAGTAGCCACCCTTCTAGTGTTTTTATTTACAAATTCTTAAAGGGTCGTTCACGGAGAGAAGGCCCAAATCGATTACCTCTTCTTTGCTGTTTCTTGTGAAATTGTACAGCCGGCTTTCATGCTTAGAATGATCACTTCTTGCAGTGTTACACAACGATGGAATGAATTGCCAATTTTTCCAAGCTTAATGAGCTTCATCTTAAGGTGTCTCATTTTAGAAGGGACCCTCCCTCGGTGGGGCGGTTCGGGAAAATTGTCCCTTTGTCCCTCCATACACCCCGACATGACACAGTGCCAAGTATTCACGAGGGTAGCCTGAGATTCCAAGTTCATCAAAAACATAAAACATTCGTGCACAGCACAGCAGTATCAAGACATTCGACCCGAACAACCAAAAATGTGAAAAATACGATAAGATTGACCCAATCGAAAAGGTAGAAATTTAAGAACGTGGTGGCCACTGTTTGTGAATTACACGAAAGTTAGTTATAAATTAATGTTATCTTTTTCCCACAGTATCACAATAATAGCATTTCCTTTTGAAGATCGTTACTAGAAATTGTTTCTGAAGCTTTCGTACCTGACGAAAAGACCGTCGGGCTACGATTTGTGATGACCGTGTACATGTCGAGCGGGGGCACTGGTACTCAAAATACTTGCAATCACAAACAAAGATTTCTGAGCGTCTGATTGAAATTCACGTTTTATTTGTGAACCGATAGATACCTCTGAAATGACCAAAAATACACCTTAATACTGTACATATGCCCCATCTCCCATGTTCCCACGGTTACCCGGCAGTCAAAAGTCTGCGAGCATGCCTGCGGGAATTGCTTCTAACATTCCGTTTTGATGAACAAATTCATTCGGTTTCTAATTTTTATGTTCATAGATGATTTGTTCACATTTAGAAGCTAATCTTGCAAGACTTGATGATGTTTCAGTGAATTTAGTTGCAGCCTGAATTTAGAAAAACTTTATAATCCGAACTCTAAATATTAAAGTAGACATACGATTTTCCCTATTTAAAACATTGATGAATTTTCGGACAGTTCGCAAACATATACTCACAGTTAAAATCACAATAAATGCATTACTTTTTACTTAGGCACATGATTTGTCGCTAAAGGTCACGAACAGGAATTAAGTTAATAGATTAAGGTAAACACATTGCTCATGGAATAAAGTGTTGGTTTCTGATTTACATGTGTTTGTGGACCGATTGATAGATGATTTTTTGACAGTCTTGTAAGAAATGACCATGCTTCACTGAACTTAGTTGCAGGCTGACATTGGGAAAATTTGATCTATCATCATATACCCAAATAGAAAAGTACACTAAGCGATCCTTGTCAATATGAAATATGTCTCAAGGATATTCATGAATGTCGGACGGCTCTACAAACTGTCCCAAAATGTTCTCACAATTCAAATGACAATAAATTGTTTATTAACTTAGGAGGTCGATTAATGATTTAAATTTTCAAACTGTAGATCCACACAGACGTTAGAGTCCTTAAATAATTGAACTTTAACTAATAGCACACAAATTTGGAAAGGTTGTCTGTCCTCTTCCTTGATGTTTTAGTTTCCAGTAAAGTAGTGCGCAATGATTTTTTGTTCTTCAAAACTGATTCGTTTGCTTGCCATTCTCGTGCATACTACTCAGGAAGAGCGAGTGGTGACTGTTGCACCCACGTTAAAAATAAGATGTAACCATGCAGTAGGTCAGCACAGAATCTCAGTTTTCCACGGGAACTGACTTTGAACTCCAGGCGTTGAAGGGTGTACGTTTTTGGGACAAACTTGTATCATCACCAGCCACCCGGCAGAAACTGGACTACTGATCGTGTTTCGAAGAGGAATTTTGAAACATCCCCAATGGCACTATACAAGGAACCTTGGGACCACACCTTTTCAAAAATTCCTTTAAAGAATGGCCATGATAAAACAACGAACCTGAATCGGAATTAAGCGACCTTAGAGCCAGCGCAGATGGACAGGTATGAGCTAAGCTGCCTGTCTCAGGTGTATGATAGCCGAGTTGAGCAGCGAATAGCTGTAGTTCATTAAATTTAGTATTTTCACACTCAGATTTCAGCTACAGTTATTGTACTTGAAGCAGCACCCAGCTACCCGTCAATGCCCTGGCCCTAGGCTCATTCTTACTCTCCGTGAAACGTTGGTTGACTGTTTCTCAAATCCTGATTCGTGCATCCCTGGGATTGCCCCCAGCCTATGGGGACGTGGGGGGCTCGTTAAAAATATGGCGGCATCAGGAGAACAGAAAAGGGGTGGGGCGGAGGTTGTGGATATAGGAAGAGGGGGATAATTTTTACCTTTTCACGGGCCTGCTCAGACTTATGTTTTGTTGACAGAAACCTGCGAGTGCCTGCTGTATATCCCAACAACCAGTAATCTCTACGTCTTGGTGCCAGTCTTCCCACTCCCATTGTTATTACCGGGCCAGTCGGCATGTCTAAAAAAGAATGACACAGTCGTTTACCAGTGTAGCGGTGATAAGCTGATCTCTACGACGAAAACGAAAAGTGCTACACGAAGGTGTGACGAAGAGTTGACAGGTTCTTGTGAAGGTTTGTAAGGAATGTCGTGAATATTCTTTGAAGTCTTCTCCTAGAGAACTAGTAATGCCAGCTGAAAGCCTAAGTGTAGTATCTCGTACTTTCCCTTCTAGCATATGTTCATTACTACATATCTTTAGTCGTCATCTGCGTGCGCTTTGACAGGTCCGTTAGTAAGTGTCTGGAACTCAGTCGGCAGAGTATTTTTCAGTGTTCCCTCTTAGACGTGACAGCTTTAACGTCGACTGGTGACTACTCACCGTGGTTTACTGGGTATGAATATGTGTGTTTAGATATAACGTGTGCTGTCCGAGAAGTAGCCAATCAGGTCAGAAATGCACGTATTGGAAGCACCTCGGCCCTCGACACAGATAAATCAACCGTCTTTGTGGGCATGGAGCTCAAGGTCTTCTGTGAAAAAGGTTGGGTGACGGCCGACACTCGTTCGAGGATGTTTGGGGTCTTGTGCATCAAGAGTGGGTGGAAAAAGGATGAAATACAGAGCTGCTCGTCCCTTGTCAGTAGGTACTTGTGCCGTAAAGGCTGCTACAGACCCGACTTATGCGCTTAGCCAATAGACAAGTCTGCCAATTTGCTGCGAATGACTTACTACCTGTAACGGACTTAGGACATGAAAAGTGGTTTCATTTACAACCACTGTGACATACCTGGCAGGCACATCCGAAAGGTCTGCGCTATAGCATATAGGGCCTCGATTATAATTTGACGGGACTCACAATGGGAGAGCCTCAAAATGCAAGTGAAAAGTAACGATTCATTACTAATATCACTATACCTTCATTTTAACATTTAGAACATAGGGAGTTTTAAAAATCGAGCAAAGTGGATTTCAAAACGATATATTCTCAAAATGTAATGAACACATGTATTAGATGATAATTCCACTGTACGTTCCCTTGCGAAAAAAAATGTAATTTGTGCAGATCGGACATTCTACCCAGCATCAAGATCCACAAATGGTCGTGACTTATATGCTCAGTGTTGCTAGTTCATATCTTTTCTTGTTACATTATGGGTCTCCGTTAGTTTGCCGTTTGTTTGGCAGGTTCTCACCACAGAATCTATTTTTCGGAAACCTCCATTTCACTCCCTCGAAAATACTTTGTGTTTCCAGCGACATTTTAAGGTTTGAATCACAAATAACTTAAGCAACTTACTAGAACAGTGGGAACAATAATGCAAAATGGGAGCGACGGGTGGATGTAGGGGAAGTAGGGGACCACCCCCGCCATCATAACCAAAAACCCTGCCATGTCACTATAAGTGTGATGGGGAGGTATGCTTTTCGGAAATTGGGTTTGCCCTCTTGTGACAACCTAGACCAATCAGCGATAATGGATTTATAACCAAAGCTAAATTCGTAAGCCAACCTTGAATGCTTTCAGGAAATTGCGTCGTTCGAATTCCACACAGCCTTAACTACGTTATAACCGATCTGGCGGATGGGCAGGGCGTTATGGACGACAGCAGTCTAATAGTTCCCGTGGACAGAGAGTGGAACTTCAAGTGCATGGATACGGAGGATACCACATTTATTGTTCGAAGGAATGTCAAGAACACTTTTTCCGCACAGTGCTCCACGCTTGGCGAGTTGGAGATACCACCCATGTGCAAGGGTAAGTGAACAATGTAAAAGTGGTCGTGGTAACGTGGAGACTGGTCATTATTAGCCTATAATGACTCCACCATAACGTGCTCATTTTTGTCCAATTAGTCGTGCTATTTCTGTTTCCCAAAAAGCGCCCAGATGGCTTTTTCGGGAATGAGCCCTTTTCGGAAACTTGGTTTTGCTGCCCTCTTTTCGCAACTCGAAAGCTTCAAAATGATCTGATAACACGGCGAAAACTAAATGCCTGTTAATTGACGAAACTTAAGTAAAAAAGTTTGTTTATTTTTCAATTACCACTGATTGCACAACATGAGAAGGGTCTCTGTTGAAAATGTTGGATTTTCAGAAGGTTTCGGCAATTTGAGCATACTTTCGTTTGCTGGAAAAACCTAGATTGTGATACAAGTAACATTTTGACTGACATTTTGTTGTAAAATTTAGGGTCTTGGGATTTTTCTGGTATAAGCCTGCCGCTATTTTTTGTGTTTCTTTCTGATTTCCCTGATCTGCACAAAAATTACCCGCATCGTTGACATATTAACACCATTCCATGCAAAAGCTAAAACAAAAGAACTCGTGTTGTAAATTACAAAACGGCAAACATGGTCCTTTAGTAAAAAAAATATGTTTCCTCGGATTATTGAGCATGTGGTATACATATTGTAGCGCACCAAATTCGGCAAATTCAATTTTCGTTAAGGAATATTGGTTTTCACGGCAAATAACAGATGTCGAATCCCTAGAAGTAAAACTCAGCGCGCCGTTTCTACAGAATTATCTCTGTTCATTCTGGTACAGTGGGAAAGTGTGAGGAAGTGGTTTTATTGACGTTAGAACCACTTCTAATAATCTCTAAGCTACTAGTTCACATGACGTTAGAACCACTTCTAATAATCTCTAAGCTACTAGTTCACATCCGCTCAGCCTTGCGGCGTAGGCGCTGTGTTGCTACATAGATTTCAGGGTGAGGAACGCCCTGTCGAGTGGGTTTCATTGGAAAATATTGGCTGTCATTTTCGGACTCCAAGAGTCTACCAATTCATTTATGATCCAGTAGTCCACGTTATTGAAATTTACAAACCCCCTGTGTTCAAAAAGGTGTGGAACGTAAAAAACAGAATAAATTGCATAATTCGTAAAGTTTCTCTGACACTGAAACAGAATTCAACCTGCTCATCAGGTATTTTTAAAGACTATTCGTAAAGATTTTGATTTTCTTTTCATGTCAAAGTATTTTTCTGTTAGTTTGAAATTTTAAACTTGTGTCTGCTGCTCGTCACTTCGTCTCTTTCTCCCACAAGAAAAAGCAGGACATAGACGTAGGTTTGGAGCAGTTTTAAGTTATTGATGAATTATTTAGATTTTGATAATTTGTGTTTTGGCCCTTGCCTACTACAGATATGCAAAAACATGGAGTTGCCGAATTTGGTTACCTTTTCAGTTACAGGCGCATAGAGGCCCCTTTGGCAAAAGGTAAAATTTACATGGTCTATTGACAGACCACATTCGATCAAGTGAATAGCTGAGATGCTTTCGTGGCTTGGTTACAGTTTTATGTTTTGACAGCTTTCATTATATTTTCTGGTTCACTGATTTTCTAACGTTGATGCGACTATTTCTCTATTTTGATTGTCTAAAATTTTGGTGTTCTGACTTAAACATAAAAATTTACACCGTTGCGGCTGTCCATTCCTCCGTCACATAATATTGTTGATGCGATATCTGAAGAAGGAATCATTATTTTTTTAGTTTATAGCAAGGTATAGGCAACTCTGATCGACAGTCAATTTTAGTCACCTTTACAATGCAACACCAAGAACGTGCAGGTTTCATTTGAGAAAATTTTGTTGTCGCCAATGAGCTATATATATAGGCTATATTTATCTCATTGGTTGGCGCGTTATCTCAAAAAGAGTGCAGCTGGTCTGATGCCTTTTACGGCTTAGGCTGCAAGACCGGGCCCATTACACTTATCACCTGATTATGACTCATGGTTGCCCGACATTATGGGTTTCATCATGCGTAAAATCTAGCAGTCTGCCTGTTTGTTTCAGAAACATAAAAAGACTATTAAACCTGAATGAACTAGCAATGTCAACCAGGTGGGTTATGTGTCCATCAAGTAGTAGATTGTTGTAGACAGGGCGAATCTCTCCCAGATGTTGAGAAGTCTCGGCCTCCAAGTCACAGATGGGACAAAACGAACATGCCATGAGACCTGTGATGTGGCGTTGCCGAGCTGGGTTGCAGCGTCCAGTAATGAGCTGGATCACCTGCTTTATAGCAAGCCTATCTAAGTATAATAGTTTCTTTGAACCTTTAGGTTCAATAGGTCTTGGAAATATTTGTCTTCAGACGGAGAGCTTTCTCCATGCACCCATGGACAGTTTAGGCACCCAGTGTCTTGCCTTTGCTCTGCTGCACCTAGAGGCAAGATTCTGGTATAAAAAGGGTGCGCTTGCTCCTTCTTTTTCAAGTTTGTAAGCGGTGTCGTTACAGTCAATACCAACATGGGCTTTACCTGAGTTTTCATGAACAGTTATAGTAGATGTTGGGTAGTTAAGCTCGTTTACACAGGCCTGGACACAACGGGAATTGATCTTAGATTTAGTTAGAGCTTTAATACATGTAGCTGCTTGGATGTCTGAGAGTATGAAGAGTTTCTTGTTACCAAGCACTGCCTTATGCTCCCTTGTCAGGTGGGCAGCCTGGTGAATGCAGACAATTTTAGCCTGAAAGACTAACAGTGTTACCCAGTTAGTGTCGGTCGTCACCAATAAGGTCTGGAATGTAGATTCCCGATCCTGACTGTCCGTTGTCAAGTTTAGAGCCACCAGGGTAACAAAGGGTCATTGTTATCAATGATTTCGTAACCCTCTCCAATTTTTGTTCAGTAATTGTATCTGCGATTTGGGGTCGCCACTAAAACAACACTCAGCGTTGCCAAAAGTGTTCCAATATCTGACATTAACCTGTTGCATATATTATGGCTCTTGGAAGCAACAGTATCAGTGATTCGCACATTACTCCACTGCCCATTACACCTCATACGGTAAGCTGCAAGCGCAACTTCACCAATGAGGTAAATATGCAAGGCTTGGACACCAATAAGCATTTCCATTGTAGCTATAGATGTCCCCGGAAAAACAGAAGTAACACACAAGCAAGATAAACTCTGTATTTGTTTCAGTTTAGTTCTAACAATGCTCTGTTTAAGAGATGTTATCCATACTGACTTTGCGTAAGCTAACATTGGTCAGATAAAACCAATGTAGATCCAGAAAGAATTCTTAGGAGAGAGTCCCCAAGTTTTACCCACCCCTCGGCTGCACCTAACCATGGCCAACTTGACCATGGTTATCTTGTCCATCACGTGAGATATTCAAGAAAGGCGATGGTGGAGAGTAACACCTAGGTAGGTGACATTTTTGTGGGGTGGAAGTTCAGAACCATAGAGCTTCAATGGTTTTACATTCCACTTCCACTTCCACTCCTCGGTGAACATCAACACTTTTGTTTTACTGCTACTGATCTCCAAGTCGTCTGTCTCGGTCCATCACATAGCGTACCTTCTGGACAGTGCTGCGGCATGTGCAAGCATCAACACTTGACACACAGAAGACAATGTCATCAGCATAGGCCTGTACAACTAGACATTGACCAATGTTAACGAACAGTTTTCTTAATAGGTACTCCATGACCATAGTGAAGAGAGCAGGTGAAGCGGCCCCCAAGGAAGACGGACAGTCACAATAGACCCCTCAAGCTTAGCTGTTGTTGTATCACTGCTCAGCACGTACATAATCCACCTTATAAGCCTTTTGTCAATCCGTGCATTATAGATATCATCATTTTTAATGTAGATGAAGGCACCAACAACGTCAATGAAAGCGCCAAGAGCAAACTTTTTTGTATACAGTATTTTCAAGCAGTCTGAAGAGGTGATGAAGAGCAGTCTTTGTAGAAAAGCCAGCTCTGTACGCATACAGATTTCTCAGAAGTCTGATCACAACATCTTGTATTTCTAACTGCCACAGAACCAATTTCTCAAGATTTTTCACGAAGCAGCGTTATCTCAAGATGGAAGTTTTAGATTTTCCTTAATAATATTTAGCACTGAGGTGTAGGTATGACAACTTCAGCCGCCAGATGATTGCGGTGACCTTGATATCATCTTCAAAATGAAGTATGACTTGATAGTTTTTTTATTTTCATGGCCAGAAAAGCTTTGACAGTTTCGGCTCCTGTCAGCAGCCATCTTCCGAAGTTTCTGGGCATTAGGAGGTGTGGCGATGAGGCTGTTCTAATTTTTAGACAACTTACATCCTCCATCGTCCCTGTTCGTAACTGACCCACTTTTTCTGACCCAGGTAGACTCTATTATCCGTCTAGATCTTAAATTATTTTCCGACTCAACAGGACGAACAACATCCCATGCATTTCTTAATGCTTTTCTGGTTGTGGAAATAAGAAACTGTCAAATTCTAATCTACCAAGCTTATGAAATTATTTAGAGATATCAGGTATGACTTGGTGCATAATGTGAGTGGCGAGATTTTGCCAAAAGGGAGCTTTGGATTTTGCACCTAAATGATACCGCAAAGCCAAAGCACGAAACAGAATATCATTTATCCTTTACCGAGTCTGCCGTACACTGTACATGTACATAAATCTCAAGTGGTGTTCCGTTACTGCAGAAATGATTTCCATTGTTAGATACTGGCATCAACAAACTGCGCATAAGTGCTGTGCATTAACTCCGAAATAACCGCGGGAAGTTAGCTTATAACGGTGTTATCGTTACCGTCAGACATCAACGTGAAAATTTGATGTACAACTACTGTGCAGAAGCAACCAACCTGTGCCCTTGTTGCCGAGCAACAGTTATCGTTGTCAAGCAACTCTACGTAATGTTATGACCGATCGTGAGCTAGACCAAATCGGAGCTGGGAACTAATCTACCATATCATTGTTTCTTGGTTTGTAGAGGTGTGCGGCTTCATGATGGAAAAATATCCCCATTTTGTTGCGGTCGATGACGATGGTCACCACCTCGAACCGGACGGCCCGAATTGGGTCATTCTCCACTCCGGAGTCAGCGTTACCTGCGAGTCCAACGCCCACTGGACGCACACGAAGTCCAAGACAATCGTGCTAAAGTGTGATATAGCATGGAAGGAGCTGAAGACGCCTCCACCGTGCATAGGTAACGTATAAAATGGTTAAATAATGGAAAAACATTGGCAAAACTCAGTGTGGCCAAGCACTGGGAAAACTCGGACCCTTAATGACTACTCTGTATCCGCTTATGGAGCTTTGTTTACAGTAGCGCATTTATTATGTGAGTGTTGTCACGAATGACTTAACGAGTAGGTTGAATGATGTTTTAAAATACGGTTATCAAATTCTTACTCTGTGACAGCGGCACTTGGCAAGCCACTAAGCTTTTCGTTGAAATCACAGATTTTAAAGCAGGAAGGCGTTGTCAGTGCTTCATCTTTGAAATGGACACTCGGAATACCACCGTTTTAGATATACTTCTCAATAAATAATCATCTTTTTGAGCAGAATCGCAATAGATGTACTAAAAGGTCACCAACGGTAGACACCTTGACAGGTAAAATCATTTGGGGGCCAGGGCCATTTCCCGCCTTCATCGTGACAGTTGGTCAAGGCCGTTCAAATCGTTATACGAGCTCACGAGTACAGCAATGCGTTCGAGCCCCCGTGGCACGGCTGTTGGAAGCGTGGGCGGAGAGAAACGTGTCAAGGGCAGCGTTAGCGGCGAAGGGAGACAGGGTGTTAAATTAGCAACGGCAGTTGTTTATCGAGCAATGTTGGACTCTGCGATTTATAACGACCAGGGAAATATAACAATGAGCATGGTCTTCACATGAGGGGGGCCTAAATTCGGTCAAAAATGGTGAAAAAGTCGTTTAGAATGAGACAAAATCGGGAGCGAAGTGAAGGTATTTATTAATGTTTAATAGAAAAGTGATATAAACACGCCACTAAAATAAATGCAAAACATACAGAAATGTGGTCAATTCGGACTACGAAGAGAAACATGTAAAATATTAATGCATGAAGTTGGACATTCTATTCAGCTGTTCCTTCGAGAGCAAAGAACAAGAGTACCAAAAGGAGCTACAGAAATTGAGCGTCTAAATTAAGATCTCAAATCGTCAAATCTGAAAATAATACTGCCAATGAATTTGCATATGGTGCATAACACGAAGGTAAATAGACAATATATGTACCAACACTGCTGCTGCGACAGAATAATACTGAAGGCGAAATTAGCGTTTCTTCGTGCAATGGTCATTTGGAAAACATTGTAGAGAGAAATTGTGGCACTAAAATTCTTGCTGGTTCTGTTGGACGTGAGGTACTCAAGTCTTTAACTAGTTAAAAAGCGAGTTGTCTTAAAAAAAACTTAAATTCTGAAATCAAAGCTTGACCGAACCCGGACTCTGAGTCTCTTCAGCCCGGACGTGGCCTCTTGTTGAGCCTCTACATGCACATGGCTAGATCGAGCAGTCTATGACTGTTGTCTTAAGACACTACACGGAAAATTGAGAAGACAAAAACTGGTATATTGGTATCGGACTAAAACGAACGATATGTGTATAAAAATTTGTTTACAAGACAAAAACTGGTATATTGGTATCGGACTAAAACGAACGATTTGTGTATCAAAGTTTGTTTACTTTTTGTATAAACTGAATTTTCAGCTTCTCACCTGTTAGTGTAAGTCCTGCGGAAGCAGAACATTCTAAAATAACCCGAGATCAGTAAAAATGGTTATTGACCAAACAAACGCCAAACTTTGAGGAATAGATATTGAGCATAACTTTGATGCAACCAAACCTGTAATCCAGCCTCACTCCAAAGTCCTAGCACACCTGCGCAAATGCCCAACGGAATAAAAGTTGTAAATGTACATTATATATCATCATATTATCAGGATCGATGTTTGAACTTGATAATGACCGTTACGATCCACTACAATTGAAGTAATAGTGATTAAAGGTTTTCGTACTTTCGTGACCTGAGAGTAAAAGCCAGTTCAATTGTGTTTGGGAACTGCTGATGTCCGACATCTTTTGCACAGGCGTGCCCAAAAACGGAATTTCAACATGAATGAATAGAGATCTTAACTTGGTTGGAATCATAAAAGCGATTTCTTAAAACTAAATTGGACGGTTGACGCGTATGTATGGTATGTACGTAGTGATAGAAGCAAGTAGTAAAAACATTGATTGGCATGACGTCACTGTACGAGAGGCGCCTCCGTGTAAGGGTGTACTTAGAGGAAACATGCGTTAGGAAGTCCCTGGGTGCCTTCAACTAACTGAAAGACAGCGCGTGTGAACTTGTATTGCAGCTGTAACGTGTCTGGTTCGCCTTCCCGAATATCCGCACTTCAAGGTATTCACGAATGGCGAGTTGGTTCCTCTAGCTTCCGGAAACCACACCAGCACGTTAGAGTTGCCGTTGAGTTCTACGGTCGAGTGGCGATGTGACCATGGATACAGTTGGAAGGCGGATGCTGTGAACCTGACTACGGAATGTGACAAATATGGAAACATCATGCCCGTGGTGCCTCCCTCGTGTACTGGTAAGCATGCTCAGGGCGCCACGTAAATTGCGTACGAGGACTCTTTTGCGTGAATAACCTCTGGAATACATTAACCGCTTCAAACAGAGTTGATTATAAATACCTGAAGACATTCCATCGAAGCTTAAAGGCGAAGGCAACTTTTTTCATGTCACTTATAGCAAAAATAAGGTCTGTTGATTATCCCAGACATATTTTTCACTTAATTACAGCTTTTCGTAATTTAATTAATTTCTCGTCCTCTTCTCCGGAAGTAACATTTTGGGAGGCAAGAATTTCGCGCCAATTTCTTTTCATACAGTCATACTGTAAGAGCTGTCAAGCCAGTCATTGTTCTACCTCGGATGTGACAAGTTCGGTCGTCGTCTGCTTTTGTTTACGAGTCAGTCAACATGCCGCGCTGCTGCTGCGTACCAGGATGTACTCATTATCGTCTCACAAGCGCTTTGGGTACCATGCATAGCTTTCCAAAGAATAACACATTTCGCCGTACTTGGCTAGCTCGTTCGTGTGAAGAACGCACCGCTACCCGCTCACGCAACGTACAAAGCAGTGGCAAGCATTTTCAGCCGTCAGATTGCGACAAAGATATGTACGCTGAATTGATGAAGGTCCCTGCGAAACAACGCCAGAAGAAGGGTTCCATTTCGTCCCAGCTGATTCCCGGCAGTGCCCCGTCGCCACCCCCGAGAAGTGCGTTTTTGAAGCGAGAAGCTGTGGCCACTATAAGCAGTGACTGGAGGCACTTCATCTACTGTCATCCATGCCTCCGAACGTACCCCCATAGCGTGCAATTCCAGGAACTAGCAGTGATTCCCCGTGTGCTGTTGTCTTTAGCCCAGAGCCTGTAAGCAGCCCTGCAGCTATGTTGAGTAGTGGGAGTGAATACAGGCCCAGTTTGACACCCAGTGAAAAGTATAGTTCGTCATCCTATGAACAGATCGCTGAGCCTAAGTTTGATAAGTTTATTGTGGACTTGTATTGGACCTATTTAGAAGGTGCCACGTGTGTGACGAGGGAGACTCACGGCGGGACTCTGTAAGCAGTTTGGGTGCTCAAGTCGCCATCCACTGGGAGTGTATCGCGGTACACTCGGGCAAGTGGGACAGTTCTTCCTCTGTACGTGAGACGATAATGAGTACATCTCGGTAGGCAGCAACAGCGTGGCATGTTGAATGACTCGTAAATGACGACCGAACTTATCACCACCGAGGTAGAACAATGACTGCCTCGACTCCTCTCACAGTAGACTGTATGAAAAGAAATTGCCGCGAAATTCTTGCCTCCCAAAACGACACTTCCGGAGTAGACGACTAGTAATTAATTAAATTACGAAAAGCTGTAAATAAGTGAAAAATATGTCTGGGATAATCAACGAACCCTATTTTTGAATGATAAGGGATACACCTATAAGGTGGACGTCTGAATTGAAATTCATATCGCAATAACACTCTTAATTACATTATTTACGATTTCATTTTCGTAATGGGCTGTTAACTATCACACATGTTGTATGAATAATACCTTAAACAAGCCATACAGACCAGTTGAAGCCAACACAATTATAAGATCGTTTTCACAAGTAAAAATACAAGTTTTTGCGAGATTGCAAATACGTCTTACACGAGTAGGGCACATGCCTGTAATAAACTGTCGGTCGCGCAGTGTGATAAAAAGTTAATTTCAATTCAGGTATGATTGTATTACCGAGCGAATGGTCTCATCAATTGTTTTTATTCAGTTAGGCGATGTCACGCGCCGGCAATGAAGCACGCCACGTCTGATCCCCCGACACCAGCATACATTTTGTTCGGCGATAACGTAAACTATACCTGCTTGGACGGGTACGGCCTTTCACGTGAGAAATACACATTTAGTCACAGATGCGAAGGAAAGGATATAGTTTTGCCAACAGACAGATGTGCAAGTAAGTAATGCAACCAAATTCATTCTGCATTTTATGTACATACTAAGTAGGGGAAGTGCCATCCCTCATTCAAAATCCAGACCAAAAAGTTACTTGGGCAACCGGGAATACGGATAACAACAATGATGCCAAATTAGTAAAAAGTCATACCAGACAATACGAAATTATATAGAATATCCTTCCAATCGTCACCGTTTCCTGTTACCCGTCACCTAAGACGGTAACACCGACAAGAAGTCAAAATATGGCTCCCTACCAACATCTCCTATACGAAGACCTTCTCGATGCCTCATCGGTGCATGCTGAGATTCTGTGAACCAAGAACGTTTGACAAGTCTGCGAATTCTGAAGGCTGTTTCAAACCGTCGACTATCGGTTGACACTGCATCGCTTCGGTACAAGAATTGATATCTCCCACCTGAGACCAAACATGCAAACATTCGTGGTTCATAAAATTAGTGCAGTTTGATGCGAGTTTTGTTATATTAACCTAAGCAATGATAATTTCAATCTGTCATGACTTTCTTGGTCTACCCAGTCAGGAGCAATTGCACCATCACGGTTTCACCCGACAACCAAACCATCACCTATCAGGAGCGAGGGATGGCGCCTACATCCATCAGACCCAACGTCGTCAACGGCCTGTGGACGGTGGTCACCATCGAGTGCAGGGAGCCATTCGAACATTTCGATAGGTCTATGACGAAACATTATCAATGCGTGAGTGACAACACGTGGAGACCACACATGCTGGGATGCTATGGTAAACTAACCATGGTTTAAGGTTGTGTTCACTTGAATGTGGAAATTTACAGCTTAATTATTTCAGTAAGTGTTTATGACTACAGCTATTCCACTGTACCCAGGGAACACCGAGCACGACGGAAGTGCATACTTTGCGTCCTTTTCCATTTTTTACTCTCCATGCTATTCAGTAAATTTTAACGTTTTATTATGCCACCATTCGAGTGCAATGATAACCGTAACATACCCAATTTTTAGAATGATTGTTATCGATAAGAAGTTTGGAAGGTCTAGAACCAATACTGCGGCACTATGCGCAAACCTCGCGGTTCCTTGTCTCTTTCCCCCCTTTTTTGTGCCGACCTGCTCTCCACCAGTTTCATTATCTCTCTCGTTCAACACGAAATGTTCCGTCGCATCCAGAAGCATCTCTCTGTTCTTTCTGCAGCCCGCGATTACTGGTTGGAACTTCTGAGAAGCCAGGTAGAAACAGAAGACCAATTGACTAACATCCTTATCGGCATCATCCCTGGCATCATCGTCATCGCTATCCTTGCTTTTCTTTGGTTGTTCCTGGAGAAGCGTCGTAAGCTCAAAAAAGATTTGGACATGGATGATGATCTCAGAGCCAAAGCTAAGCAGCAAGGTTTCATCAATCAGCTATTCGGTGGCAAAATTGAGGGAGGTTCACAAAGGCAAGAAGGTTCCCAGTACCAATTGGGTTCACAGAGTTCAAATGCAGCGATTCGGAACGAGAGCATAATGCCAGGTTCTGGCAGTGGAGACAGCGCCCTGGTCGGTGCCCTGGCCGATGAGCAGTCGCCCGAACGAAACGAAGGTGGCTCCGATCACCTGGGTCGACGTATGTCAGACATCAGCGACCTGGTGGAATCCAGTGACGACTCTGAAGAAGCGACGTCTCGTAGACGGATGAAGGACAACGATGTTGACTCGCTAGGCAGCGATAAGTACAAAGTATTTGGCGGAGACAAGAAGCGCGGTACAAAACCTCAGGGACAGCGGATGTATGACGATTCGCCCAGTCCTATACAAAGCCCGTTGTTGCGATTGTCCTCATCTAACGACTGACGTCTATAGTTGGGAATTGACAAAACATTCTCGTAACAGTTGGCTTCAACCCACTGTGCCTGTGTACATGTATTATTTGTGTTAATGGTGCAGACGGTGAACTTTGTTTGGTCAATTAAACCGAAGTAATTGTTAGTCACACAAATAAAATTCATTTTTAAATCACCACGCTCTTTATAGTGCGTTCTACAACATTACTTACCGTACAGTCTACGTTCTTATTTAGTACGCTCAGGCGGCTACATGACGTGACGTTTAGCCAATATCCGGAATTAAGGGCGCAAAGCTATCGGCGAGAAAGCTTGCGTGAATTTGGTGAAATATTGTTGCAGTACCAGTCACCAACAAAAATAGAAAATTCTCAACATATTTTTATTAGCACAGAAAAAATCATTTCAACTTCAGTTAGGTGAACAAAGGTGTTTTTTTTTCTGCTACAGTGTTTTTGGAAATGTTTTGTTATCTCTTTTTCGGGTCCATAGCGGTGTTTCCCGGCACCCTCATTCTCCTAACCCACAGTCCCTAAGTGACGTTCCCCTGCCCCAGTGTACCCAGGTAGGTTACGGTTGTTTCCATTGTCCGGCGCCTTAAATTTGCATTTTACTGTGAAAAAATACAAAATGTGCGTATGTATGACGTCATGTAACGACCATGTACGAAATTAGTATTTACCTTTTCACACTTTATCGGCATTTAATTTCATTTTTAATATGCTCTATTCCATATAGACTTCAGAAGTTAAATTTCTGGTGCAAATTTAAACACGGGGACTTCTTTTAAATGAAATACAATAGTTTGCGATATCAAACACGTCAACAATGACACCCACCCACCCTCTCATTGGTCACACCCTGTGGCCAACTGCCCACAGCCTAGGAGGGCGTTTCGACGAGTTCCATAGGATGACAAGATCCGTTGGAGTTGACTCATGAATGATGAAAATGCACGTTGCTCGTTCATGGCTACGGTTAAAGCGGCGCAAAACTATCGTGTGCGGCAAACTCTTCTTACCAGCGAATTACACCATAGACTATAGCACATGGACCGCCAACTCCGTATACTTTGTTTGGACGAAATCTGTGATCTTACGCATAAGCCCTTACGTCATTATTCACTGGCGACACCTGGCTAAATTTTCTGGTGCAATTTCCGGCAAGTAGTACGTCGTCTGGTAATCATGTTCGGCTACTGTCTGGCCGGTTGTTTGGCCACACACTCGAAATGCAAAGGAAAGTTAGCTTCCATATCATCCGAAGACCCCATAATCGGCTGCGGGAAGAAAAGCTTACTTCTTGTCTCAACGTGAATGACATTTGTTTCAGCAATAAGACTTTATACATTTGTTCAAGGCACTTCGAAGATGAATGTTTTTTAAGAGGCTCTACTACTTAATCCTGTCCTCACAAATCCATTTTTCTTTTCTCCGTTTTGATGAAAACTATCTGGTAAACTTTTTGACGAAAATTGTCCGCTAAATTTCTTCCAAAGGTAGCGACTCATGAACTCCTGTCCTTACGAGGAATTTCAGTCATAGCCTAGTGAGCGAATTAACCAAATTACTCTTAGCTGGCCCTGATCAGACGGTTGGTCTCAACAGAATGCGCACATTTGGCCAGGATTTGGATCAGCGATTTCAACAAATGCACATTCGTGTACAAATAAATAGAACGCTGGTAAAATCTTCAACATAAATAAAGATTACATTAATACTTCAGAAATAACCACCTGGACCAGTCAAAATCTACTCACTCATTTCATGTCGAATATATGCCGCACAAAATCTCTCGACTGCAGTCTATGAAAATGCAACCAACTTCTTTGAAAACATGGAACAGGAACACCAGAGGGGTGTGAAGGTTGTTTTTATTCTTCAATGTTAAATTTTTGTAAGTGGACAAATGGTTTTTAAATTTCTTCCTTAAGTCCTAACATTTCCAAACTTAAGCCATTGAAACGAACGTTTATGACGAAAACAAAATTCTTCAACCAGTTTTGTGAAGTCCTATGCCACCTTTAGGGTACATAATGAGCCAATCCCACTCCTAATGTAACAAAAGGGTCCCGTGCATAAAGGATACTAAGTATTGCCCTTCTGAAATATTACCGTATACGCTTTAATAAGTGGCCAGGGCGCTTAGAAAAATCCGCTTCAGGAAGGGGGCGCTTATTATAGCCCAAAAGCGGTTGAAACTCGGTCTCCGAAACAGGTGAAATCGTAAGCTAGAATTCATCAAATTTATGCTCTTTGACGAATCTGTAACCTATGACAGAGTTTCTACAAAAGTGCAGTGTATTGCTATCCAACTTTGTTGTCAACTTACGAGTATTTTTCAGAAAATCCCACTGCCAAAAATTGCCGTGAATCAGGTTGGTTTAACTATATATAAATAAGCCATAAAAATGGTTCCAAGTGATCAGTGTAATGCCTGCGCACGTCTAATAAATGTGTATCTTGCAGCTCCTGATTTAAACAAAGGTCTGTTTTTTTAATTTTGGTCCGGTATAAATAACGTCACAGACCGGGAAATCCAGCAAAACACTTCTACCTTACAAATCTGACAATCCCTAGTCTCAGGAAATTTGAGCATCAGTCAAAAGATACTAATGATGAAATTCTGGTGATGATAATCACCAAATTTGTTCATTTACTTCACCTCAATTTGAAATTCTTGGTAAAATGAAGCCCATTCGAGTAAGCATCATGTGGGTCCCAATGCTAACCCAATATATGATAGAACCCAACAAGCTCAAGTTGCAATCATATCAGGATGGGCATAAATAAGGAAATTTACTGTATCAACAGATTGGCCAATAAGAATAAGATACAAAGTATTGCTACAGTGCACACGTGCACGATACTTGGTCTATTATTTTCCCGCCGTAAATGCATGAACCAATCAGATCACCAATGGCGCAAAGTTTTCGAAAACAGCTCGATTTTTAGGGAGTCTTGTTCCTGTTCTATTTATTTTCCAAACTTTGTTGTGTTACATTTAATTTATTTTGCTGTTCAACTGAGTGAAGCCACCTAATATGAATGCATTCAACACAATTAATGCATTGTAAAAACCAAAAGTTATGCTCTGTCAACGTTAGACAAAATCAATACACCCCTTTCTTAAAAAGTAGGTTAAAAGTTAGAAACAAAGGACACAAGTTTTCATCAATTGTAACGCCGATTTTCGACATTGATGTTGGGAAGGAACACCAGTCTGGCGACAGCAACACGGAATCGTACGAAGGCGATGATTTTCAAAATTTGATTCGTTTTCGTTGTATGTTTTTCCCTATGGTTCAGGGTTATTTCTGAATCCAGGAACAAGAACTGAAAGAGGCAGGGTTCGTGATAACGTTGGAGAACGGTAACATTTATATAAGGTGTTACAACTGTCATCGATATTGTCATCTCCTCCGTTTTCATCCAACCTTCCCAGGTGAAAACTTGAATGAAGAGGACCTTCAGTACTTGAGTGAGCATAGTATACTTTGGGGTTTATGTTGAATTATTCAACGGTTCTTTTAAGAACCATTTCACAATATACCTACAACCAACTGCCCTTTTAAGGGCCACTCAACACTTCCCAGAAGAACTGCTCACTTGAGAATAATGATTTATAAACATGCTTTCGTAGTTTTTTCAGTAGGCCTATGTGAACCATACATCAAAAACTGTCCGATAACTATGCTGCTATTGGGCAAGCAGACGACATAATCAGCAATTTTGTAATTAATTACCAGTAGCATTGCCAAAAGTACTCACAATACCAACACTTCTACTATTGAAAGACTTTGAAAAGCGTTTCAATGCCGAAATTAATATTTTTTTGTTGTTTTGGACAGTAAGTAGATGCAAATATTTCTAGTCAAAATACACTAACCGGAAACTGTACCAGAAAGGTCACGAGAGTTCAGTTAGCACGTAAGAAAATGCCGAACCTGCGAATCTGTTGTCTATAATCTATGATTACACAGACGTCGTGAACGTACCTGCTAAACATGTTCTGAAGAGCGATGACATACCGTCTGTATTTCCCTTCTCTGCTCAATCATCATCTGCGAGGAGTGCATCGAGAGTTGCAACCACTGTCATTTTCACGAAAGACGTCGCTCTAGTCGGCTGGCGATAATACACGCTAGTGCTGGCTTGGGTAGTAAATGAGCCACTGCGGCTCTAGCTACATTTGTATTTCACCCGAACGTCCAAGGACAGCAACCGGTACAGCTTCACCATGTAAGTGATTCGTAATCGGGTAGTCGACGATTGCATTTTCGTGCATTACAGATCAAACAATGACTAAATTTCACTCAGCTGAATTCTAGCTCAATCAAGATATGTCCGAGAAAACTGGGCGGCTTCTAAAAATATTGTAGAACTGTCGCATAAAAGTTATACGCCGTATAGGAACAATGACGTCGCATTATCACGCGTCACGTTGCTACTGTTGAACAATGGACCTGACGTCATGCAACAATCAAACTTATCTAGCGGACAATTTTGAAGTTTTATGCACTCCAGTCCTGATGTGCAAAATGATTCGTCGCACAGAGCTGGCGGAGATGGATTCGGGTCGCTAACGTCACTTCCGGAGTGACGCGTGCATAATTCATTAGAGCCTTGGGGTTAAATTAACTTGAAATTTTTGTCCAGGATATCCAGAAAATAGTAATTTAACCAACAGGAGACTCCATAAACGATTGCCCTCCACTTAAACTAAATGCAAGGACAATTCATCTTCTTTTCGTGTTAATCAACAATGCATTTATTTTGTGTACAGGCTCAATTTCTCTTTGGTCGTCTTTTTATCAATTTACGGGCTTCGACGAAGTTTTAATTCATCGTTGATTTTGTTGATTTTCATAGTGTGTATTTTGATCTTTACCTACAAATCTGCAAAAACATGGGTCCATCAAATTAGTTGCATCAACCTAAACAGCCGAAACTTGTGACAGAACTGCTACTTTTACACTACGGTCAATTCTTGTTGATTGAGTGCTTGAGATCCTTTTGAAAACGGAATGATTTCGATGCGCAATGCCAGTTAGACGCTTTGGATGCTTTAATTATATTTCACGGTGTCTTATTTCCGCGTAAGTAAACGATTTTTCTGTGTATTGAGAACGTGGAATTTTAGCGTTTCGACTAAATTACACGAAAAGGTACATACTTATATTTCGTTCATGTTTAATTTTGACGTGCTTCGTTTTCTATGAAATATAGGTGTGGCTGACTTAGTTTTCGACCTATTTTATCTCAAACAGTGTCACATGCGAGTGTTCATTTTGACTATCTCAAAAGTGGTTACACCACGGTTGCATTTCACTAAAGGGCGATTATGTTATTTAAGTTATTGAGATTGTGAAATAAGTTGAGTTGCAATTGATGGAAGAATATAAGAAGGTGAACTTTTTCTTCGATAAATTCTGAAATACCGTAAAAATATGTCACGTCTACTTGGGTTTGCCCAGTGCCTCGTATGACGTGGGCACTTTTTTTGCGACACGCTATTTAAATCACACGCAACGTGCATACGCAATCAGTCCATAGCATGCATAGACACGGAGAAGCATGGGCACTGTTTGTACTATGTGTTTGTAAATATTTTTCTGTTTGGTCCCTTCCAGTAGCTGACTGGGCAATTTTCATTGAGTGCACATATTCCTGGAGTAACAAAGACTGGGTGGCATTGAAGTCTGCTATTGGTAGATTTGTAATGAACGTCGGTGGCCGGGGAACGCGTTTTGCTGTGTACACCATCCACGGAGGCGTTCAGGAGACCACTTCTATTGATCTGCATTCCGACCTTACTTATATCATGGAAAACATTTTCGAGATTTCGCGTGAACAGTCTAACGAAACCAATGTTTTAGAAGCTTTAAAGCACTTTAGAGAATCTGTTCTCTTTCGAATGCAAGCTAAAATAAGGATTTTCTTTTTGGTGACTGTCGGACTGCCGAGTTTAAATGCCAGCCAGGTTGCAGCCGAGAAACGTAGAACAGACATACTTCAAACGAAAAGCATCAGAGTTGTGCGTCTTTTCTTACACTTTCAGCCATACGAAGTGTATTTAGACACTGCGATGTTTGATGCACTGAGGAACGTTGGTGTTGATGGATTATATATAGTAGAAGGTTTACCATACAAGAATATGTTAACAATATTTTCTCGCATATCTTCACAAATCAGTTTCATATGCCATGTGGTTTTTCCACTGAAAGTGTGTCATCATTTCGATGGGAATGGCAACATGGTCAGCGTAGGGTCAAACTTCTGTACAGGAGGTGCACCGGAGCAAGAAAGTGGGACTCTTAAAGACGGTCATCTAACTCCAACTTGGCAACTGATCAAGATGCCGGCAATGGTTGGACTTAATGTGCACCACCGTCCAGATTCGCTGTCTAGAGCTGAAAAGTATGAAATTCTGTCCCAAGGTCTGTCAGTTTTCTCAACGTTAGCTAGTGACATGATAAAGAATGAAAACGTGTAGCAGGCTACATTGTTCTCATGGTCAGCCAGTTACCTGAATGTAGTCTACTAGCCTTTGATAAATGGTCATATGAATAAAGTCCTATGGAACGATGTGAGGAAAAAAATTGGCAGAATAGTGTCTGACACAAAATTGAATAAACCAAATAGGTTACGGATGCTAAAAACTACTTTTAAACAGATATTCTTCAGATAAAATTGTGGAGCAATAATACGTGATGGTGTTTAACACCATGAAATAGAGCGCCACCTTTTGGCCATATTTTTTCCGATTCTTCAATCAACTGTTCTCATTCTACAAGGCTGCGTAAAATTCACAAATCACCAGAATTGGTTTTACTTCATTATAAATTTACTATTTTGTCACCAGCAAACCGACTGAAAAATTATCACAAGTTACCGTCTGGAGTAAAACGTACGTGCGCGTGTCACGAGCCTGCAGTCATTCGAGACGGCTACAGACTTCTTTGTCAAAAACGTCTAAGAAGCTGTATACTCCGAAAGACCAATAGTGCCATTTTGCAGGGAAAAAATAGTTCATTGGCGACTGCCAGATAATTATGTGGCGGCCGCCAGCTAATAAAATTTCACTTCAAAATGGCACTGTTGGGCTTCCGTAGTACACTAAATATTCTGACGTTAGTCTTTATTTAGCTAGCTGGCTGGCTAGTGAAAAGAGAGCTTTAGATTGTATAAAAAACTATTACGTAAATTCTTACTTTACTGGTAACACCACGTGATTGGTTTTACGATATTTTCGTGGGACGGTATACGTAAAACCAAAAGTTTCCTACGCTTAAGATTGAAAACAAACTTAACTTCATAGTTCTAATTAAGTTACATTTTGTCATATTAGCGCTGAGACAATCGAATTTGGAAATAAAGTGTCATCTGTTATTAATCAGAGATTCGACTTTTGATAGCCATTAAAAAGTTATTCACCCAAATTGACCTCCATTCGAGTTGCATCTGAGTTCCGACATGTGTCTAGCTCATTTACGTGCGTGTAGTTCGGCAACCAGCTCTGATTCAGCAATCTAGACCATACATATTTCTATTGTCGTTTTTGTGGCGAGAAAATTACGCACTACTGACAATGTGAACAACTGTACTCACCTACCGTTCCGTTATAGCACTCATTTTGATTTAAGATAAATCAAACGCCAATGTAGCCTTTCAGATACAAGTGAAAGTATTGATAGCACGAAAATCTAAAACACTTTGGGTCGAGCACTGTTACTTTCGAACAACAGGTAATAGTAAACTTAACAGGAATCTAAAGTTCTCTAATGATGCTGAGCTTTGGCTGAACGTCAAAGCACAGCTAGTGAACAACGCGGGTAAAAATTTGGCAATTCTAAGGCAAGCTCGCTATTTCAGTTCGCGCCAAATTTATATGCATCCTTTCACAACGAAACGTGAATCAATATTTAGTGCGCCCAGTTGTGCATTAGGTTGTTCAACTCCGACATCGAAATGACACCCACCGTGTCCGTTACGGTCGTGGAGCTGGTGACAATTCCCTCAATTTCTTTAAAATTCAGGTTTGCTGATAATAACATACTCAAAACTAATAACTAAGTAAAATCGCTTCTGGCATTTTAATTGTTTATTCATCTTAAGAATAACACAAAAAGTAATAAAATTGCTGCCTGCAAATTTAAAACATTGCATGCAGCCAGATTAACAAATAATAATAATAATAATGAATATAACGGGGATCATTACTGACAAATATCAAAATTACAAAACACGGCATAACAATATGGTACATAGGATACTGGAAGATCTAATTACAAATACACAGACTCACAAAACACAAAGAGACTGTTAAGTAATTAAGTGGTATTTTTCCTATTAGAAAAATGTTCAGATTTAAATTTAGTTATTGCGAACCATAAAATAAAACAGCAGTACTTTGATTAGCAGGTAATGTGTGGAAATTGGAAGTGACATAAATAAAGAGCCTAGAAGAGATAAACACGATGTGTTTGGTTAACAAAACATTTCAGAAAATAAAATGATTACCGTTAACACTATTCAAGGAGCCACATTTACGAATATTTGATAGTTCTGGCAGTTGCTGTGATCTGTGCGCAATCTTGTGAAAAAGGACAGTGTTAATGAAAAATCGGAGAAAGCAAGAAATTGGCTAACAGATAGCGCTGAGTCAATTTCATGACGCTCAAAGTTGACGAGCATGATCGCTTAACAAGCTATACATTTATACAACTTTGCGCCAAGAATAACTTTTTACCTACACCGTTCACTTGCTGTGTTTCAACTTTCAGTCACCCATGGCTAGCTAGCTGGCAAGGCTATAGTATAGCGTTCAATCTGAATTAGGCAACGATGTGGGTAAACAGTTGGAAACTTAAGTTTTGTGCTTAAAAATAATTTTCTGAAAAAATTTGTTTTCTGAGAAACTTAAAGAGTTCACACATGCATTTTCTTAATTTTTGAGGTTTCGGTTAGCTAATATGACATGAATACCACAAAATCTAACTAAATTAGCACTTTTTATGGGAAATAGTTGCGATTTTTTTTTTAATTTCAAAAAAAATTAGTCATTTCCAGGTTTCCCGCCTAATGATGTAATGGGTGGAAGACGTTTGATCACTTGACAATAATTTGCAATGGCGGAACACAACAGATCAGAAGACGAAGACGATTTTTAGCGAGAACTGGACAATTATTACGCAGACAGAGAGGAGAGTGGATACGGGCATCACACTCAAGTACTTGAAGAATCAGACAATGAATTCAATTCCCCACTTAGCGAACTTTCGGTGGCTTTGAGGCCGTTTGAACTCAACCCAATTGCACGAGAAATGCTCCAGACATATGTTAGCCACAATCAACTGAACCAAGGGGTGGACAACATTCACAAACTAGACACTAATAATCACTGACAGAGGCCACAATAAACCTGGGTCACTCGTATGCACTATTACCATGATGGAATGAGCATGGTCGGAACACAATGCATAAGCGTGCGCGTGTGGTAGCACTCGATCTGGGCTGGGGTCGAGGGCCTAGCATCACTCGCCCTAGAATTGAAGCAGTTTGTTCGTTATTTATAAAATTTGCAAAACACTACAAGGTGGCGAGTCGTTCATTGTAACGCCGCTTTTGTGTTTGGTCGAACCACGATATTTCTTGAAATGTGCCGAACAAAGTGTGCAACTGAATCATTCCACAATTTCGAAAAGTGCACAAACCGATGCCATTTCTGTGCAACTTTCACGTATTTAGAAAATTTGAACACAGAGACCTTCTCAGTCAAGTTGCTGTTACTACATGTACAACCTCCACAAATGCACCTTTCATGTCTGAAAAAGGCGGCTCTCCGCGGACTTTCCTCACAACCCTCAGTTTCGCACTGATAAAAACAACAACGCTGGAGGCGGTTTTCCACCCATTACGTACAACCCCGATAACAGAAAAAAAAAATTTTTTTAATTTTCGCTTGTTTCTTAGTAACAGGTATACTAAAGGCTATTAAATCTCTTAATATGTATTAATAATATCCTTTTTTGAGACACAGGGTCATGGTGGGAACTCTTTAAGACTGTGCTGAAAAATATAAGATTTGGCTAAAAAATATTTTGAATTTTGAGTTTTCCGTAAAACTGATTTTTTTTCTTCAAACACATGTTTTTTTGTTGAAAACTGCGGGTTTTAAGCGGATATTGCGGACTGTGCTCACATCCTTATTTACAAAGTCACGTGACATTTACGTGCCCCCTAGCCTGATTCTCCCAGTTAGAACCTATAATTGGTCTGTTTGTTGGATTTTTGGCACAAGTTCAACTTCAAGAATCTTTAATTTTATTGTGGAGCTAAAACGGGATTCCGA
Source organism: Phoronis australis (assembly GCA_002633005.1). Lineage (NCBI taxonomy): Eukaryota > Metazoa > Phoronida > Phoronidae > Phoronis > Phoronis australis. The sequence continues at coordinate 309,740 of NMRA01000186.1, read as the reverse complement.
CCACATCAGTTGTGCCGATACGTAATTTTCGAAATGGCCTCGTCATATTGAAATTGACGATTCCACCAGGCTGCGATCACGTCATTGGTGGTCAGACCTTCAGTGTCACCTATATAGATCCCATGTAATGTGGACGAGAGATCCTTTGCTTGTGTCATAATTCCGACAAATTTTCACTGATGTGGGATATACTAATGACTTAAGGAAAAAGGCAAACCTCTAATAAAATATCCGTATATACGGCACATCATGTCCCATACATTTCCCAATGCGATGATGAATCCCCAGCTACATATTTGGTGGCTGTGATTGATAAAGCAGGAAAATTCCGATACCAGCCGATGTCAAAAATCAAAACTAAATTAGTGAACTTAACTTAATCAGACAAGGGGAGGGGTTGGTACTGGGACGAGTTCCTTTATTCCTCTGTTTTTAAATTAATGAACCACTATATGTAGCAGTGACTACATGAAAAGTCCCCTGTTCTCGTCGGCTCATGATGGAACTTTTTGGGTTTCATTATCTTTTAGACACCACTACAGTTCTGCCTCACAAGACTGGATTACAATCGTGGTCGCTGCATAAAAACAAAAGAAGCAGTGGTACGTACTCGTATTCAAAGCCCACAGTATTGGCTGCGTTTTCAACAGGCCGGAGGTTGGCCACCCATGCCATTGCATCATTTCTGGGTTCCATTTTACGGATAGCATCTTCAAGCCAATAAAGAGAGGGTAGTTCAAAGTCCATCAAAGTCCATCCTGTCGCATCTTTAGGGAAGTGGCGGGCTATTTTGTTGAGATAACGTAGGACTGTAGCTCGGCCGTTTAGGGCCAGCACAGGCGGAGCGTTATGAGATCAGCTCGATGCCAGAAGTAAAAGTTAGCTGAGCTGAAATCTCACCTCAGTGCGTGAAAATACTAGTCTACCAAAAATAAAATGAATAGTTCTGACACGTCAGTCAAGCTAATAATTAATTCCTGACAATCAGGGTACGGAAACATGATCAATACAACTGTGTTCCGACAGTCAATGTTCCACCAACATTAATTGACAGCGAAAGCGTAAAGATGGGTTCAGAATGTGCTTGAAGCACTTGCAGTGCAAATTAACGATATACGCACGGTGAGCGAAACGCACCTGTGGGTGATACATGCGTGTACTAAGCAGACATCGCAATCAGCTGAGTATGCATGTAGCAGAGGATAAACAAGCACAAAGTGAAAGAAATTCGCCAAGTTCCACAAATATCTTTTAATGTGAATTGACAGTTAAACATACTGGACGTAAGTGAGTGGCAGCGCATATGTCGACAATCTCAAGACATTTCCTCAATCCTAACACGTGACCACTAGTGGTGACACTAAAAAATTATCAAATGCGCTTGCTCGAGTGGACCAGTTTTTCCCCAACAACATTTTGCTCTGTGCAACTAGCGCCAACTCGTGGTCGTGTAAGTAGAGAACGAACGCGTTAGGAAACTCGGAGAAATTAATTTAGCTTTTTTTGAGTTTTCCGGACAGGTTTGAAGAGAAACTGTGTGATAGCTCCAGCAATAGACTGCATTTCTGACATTCGAATATTAAAATGTGGATTGATCAGCATAACATGGATCTAGTCTGGCCAGCTCAGGCGCATGAGTTCAGTTCACGTACCTAACTAGCACAATTTCAAGTAATTTTTGGTGTGTTCATGAATGTATGATTCTACATGCATTCCACACTGCTATTAATTCACGCGCTTGTAATTAGTTGCTGGAACGCACTGGCAAGTGTGCGAGGCCGACCCCAAGATCATCAAGAAGCGCCCTCACGGTGTTAGCTTTTTTAAAAGCTAACACAGTGAGGGCGCGACTTAAAATTCGGTTAAAAATCAGTCTCGGCATGGCTTATCCTGTTTTACGGTAATCAGGCTGTGAGTGAAAGAAGTTAGAAAATCTGTTTACAACTCATAAAAAGAAATCCACAGTCTGTTCGAACAGACATTAGACAAAACAACTCAAGGTACGCAATAGGAAAGAAATAAATTTGGCTATTTGTTGTGACATTTTTGGATAAAGACTAAAAGACAAAAGTCAATGGAAAAAAGCACTTGGACGACGAGGATTTCTTCAATCGCTTTTTGTTCCCAAAAAGTCTACTGATTGTTGTTTCGCGGGAAGCAGCGTTTTCTTCAAGTCACTCTTTATTCCAGGAAAAGCTCCCGTGGGGGCTAGTTCTTCCTATTTTCTGAAGAAGCGACCATGGGCGTTTGTGGCGAACGGTGGTTTATTGGAAATCCCTGGTTATGGGGTATCGCGAGGGTAACATTTTCAGGTCAAACAACCTCGGCTGCACGAGATTGAAATTGTCATTCAAGTTCCTTAATTATATGGTTCTCCGTAAATGCCTGATCTAAAATGTAAGGTCCCAATATCATCGAAAAAATGTTCTGCTTTGCAGAATGTTTGGCGACCACTATGGAGGATGCTAGTTTTGTTAACGTGCCGCGCATCCTGATTGGCGAGAATTAATGACTTCAATGACATGTGGTAACTAGCCACTATTCACGTCTTAAAGAGGAATATAACGCGAAAGAATATATTTAAACTATTCCTGAGGGAAGGACAATGTCGCAACGTTTAGTACATAGTAATTCACTTCCCCTATGATTGAATAAAGAAAAAATTCCAAAATTTACGATTTGAAAAATACGTGGGAAGTAAAAACTCTGTAGTCACCCAAAAGTGACTATAATAATTGTGCGCATGCGCTCCCTGTCATTCGACAAACAGCTGACTGATAAGTTTGATGTTAACATCAGGGCCCGGTCTCCTATCTTTTTACTCGAAACGGAGCTCGAAATTAAGTTTGGCATTTTCTACTCTACTTTTGGGCGAACTCAAGATAAGTGTATATTATTCTATACTCGAGTACACAATAACTTACGTAGATAATTTATTGCCCTTAGTTCCCAGTTTGTAAACGCAATATTTAAGCAATAAGTTCGAGTTTGAACTCGAAATTTTGAGTTTTTACTCAAGTTTGTAGCACGAATATACGGGTCTTCAAGGGCAAACTTGAACTAGAAACTCCTATGCATAAACTATAATGTATTCGAGCACAGTCTGATAATCAATTATCTTAAGTTCGCACAAAAGGAGCAAAGAAATTGCCAAAAATAGTTTCGAGTTCGTTTCGAGTACAAAGATTAAAGACCACGCCCAGGTTGTCATGTGTGATCACACTCCCAATCTGAGCTGAACAACACAGTATGAGTAAAACCAATCAAGCAAGCAATTCTCCGAAAAGAATTCCAAGTGCATTTTAGAATATATTTGAATATTACGATACTTTTATAAATAAATTTTAAGAGTTAAGGCTTACAGCAATTGTCTCGAAATCGGACTGGCTGTTGCTTGAGGTCGACATTGTTTTGTTTATATCAAAGGTCAATGGTCACACTTTCCATATAAGAGAAATGTGTTACGTCTATGTCTTGTCATACCAAATAAGGAGGCGTGCTTTGCCTTTTGGGAGAAAAATCGACTTAGTGGCGAGAAGTTGACAGATCGTTTTTTTTTTGGAAATTTGAAACTAAAAGAAAAATGCTTAGATATCAACAGGCATTCAAAGTCTTTACGAAAAACCGTAAAAATACCTGGCGAGCAGGTTGAATTATGTTTCAGTTGTAAAGAACCACTTTGAATAATACAATTTGGTCTGTTTTTGTGTTACAGGTACGCGAAAACTCGTAAAAATACCTTTTAATCAGTTGTGGCGAATATATCTCTTGAGGATTCTAACGTGAGAGAGATATTCCCATTGAAAATTCCACGAATTTCTAGAAAAGAAATCGGTAGACTCACAATTTCTATAACAGACGAATTTTAAACTCTTTCGTCCCAATACGGTTTCAAATCCTCCGCTTCCCTTTCTCCACCAATAATGATATGCGCACATGCGCTCAAAAAGTCGGGCTGGCTGTTGCATAGCAATCGCCATTGTTTTGTTTACATCAAATGCGTTTGCTGAAAATACATGTATTCATTGCGGAGCATGAGAAAAGAAGAGCATCTCCATAAAGAAAAAAAAATATGAGAAAGAAAAAATCTTAAAAAGAACCTTTTTGCGGTTATCTAACCTGAATTTGTCATCAGACGTGTTTTATCGACAGATTGCGATTGCCTATTGTATGTCCCAGCGACTGGTAATTACAACGCCTTTGTGAATTTGTCAAAGCACGAAGAAAACTCGAGAACGTTAAAACCGGGCATGTCGATGTGTCTACAAAAACATCACGTGGTGTCGTACATTTGTAAACCTTTACACCATTTCACGCGCACGAAAACGGAAGAAATTGCTCAAAGGTGTGACAAAAGATTAGCTGACACTTGTGCAGGTTTGTTCAAGTTTTCTCCTTTCGGGAACTGATCGGGGTAACAGTTGGAAGGATACATATAGTGTTCCGTCGTATAAGAACTGCGTGTAACATTGTCGTTACCGTCAATTTCCCGATTAACGTTGAAGAACTTCTGTTGCTGGTAAATTTCTACTTTGCCCAGTACCGCAGACAAAGTTCTGCAACTACTTTATCTAGAAGTCTCCATCTACACCCGTGGGGTGTGCCATGTTATCACTCATCTTATTTGAAGCATTTTGCTCGACATACACAATCCGATACCTCTAGTGCGGATCAGTTTCAAGCGCTTTTCCTGCCAATGTACATGTACAGTAATCTCGTAATGTTTTCACTGGTATTTCACATATTTTATCTTTACATTTTGTGTGTATTTTATCTGGTTTTAACCTTCCCCATTTCATACTTGCTGGCTGGTTTTACTTACAACATATGCGATTTGTTTTCATTGTGTTAGGTTGATCACCTCGCATGAGTGATAATCAAATTATGGGAATTTCGGCTTGAAAAGTTGAAGTAATTTTTCAAATTATGGCAGGTTACAACAAAATACCATCATTTTTATTAAGATAGCCACAATCTACGGTCCGAAAATGCGTGCATCTATGCGACTTTACAATCTTCAGTCCGAATACCTGAACATCTATGTGACTTTACAGTCTCCAGTCCGAATACTAGTACACATGTGTGATTTTACAGTCTCTAGTCTGGAAACACGTACACCCATGTAACTTTATGGCCCTTAATCCGAATACTCGAGCAAATATGTGGCTTTACATTCTCCGTTCCCAACATACGTTCCAATATCCTTATCCCGCAAACTAATGTCAAGAGTCCGTGAGCCCATATCGATCTCCTCGCCAAGTTTTTTAAGAGTCTCGGGCAATAACGTTTTACTATTTCTATTGTCTCAATTTCACGCTCTTACTCTCGCCCTTTCTCCCCATCTCCTCCGTCTCCACCCCCCCTCGCTTTCTCTGTTCACACATTGTACTTGCCTCACTGGGTACAAATTTGTATTTAGAGGGTACGTGTGTTGTCCGTGAAATAGCCAACCGGATGAGAAATGTTCGCATTGCCGGAGCCACCGCACACCATGGCGAGTATAAGGCAACTGTGTTTGCGGGCATGGAGCTCAAAGTGTTCTGTGAGAAAGGCTGGGTGACGACCGACACTCGCTCCACAGTGTTCGGGGTCATGTGCACCGTGAGCGGGTGGAAAATGAGCGATATAAAAAGCTGCTCTTCTCTAACCAGTAAGTACATGTGTGGTAAAGCCCGGCGCAGACGTGAGTTACACACTTAGACAACAGGTAGTTTCTTAATCGAGCCCTTTCACATTCAAATGGTGTGAGTGCGTCAGAAATAGCGTTAGTGCAGTCATTTGATTGCTTTCGCATATAATTGTTCTTTAGTTCCGTGCATACGAGATTGTCTTCTTCCATGCCGAAATACCCGTAAATACCTTGACTTTTTGTTGTTTGTTTGGATGGAAATGTCAATCTGGAAATGTGTGGGCGTTTTTACGCTTCTCGGAAAATCAGCTAAGCTACAATATAGTGCTCAGTAGCTTAGAACCCTGCTATTAACCCGGCAATGTGAACCAGTTGTTATCACAACTCTCGTCTTCAACCAATGAGCCATATACACAAAACGTACCGAGAGTGGCGTACATTTCGGTCTCGGTCGATACGCGGAATAAGGTCGAGTGGGCTACATGTATTACTTCCTGTACGCCAATCGAGGTACGTTTTGTATTTATCCCATGCGCTTCGAATCCTTAAGTTTCTTACATTTTTTCGGCAGATTTTTCAAATACTTCACCAAGACTGTTCACATGGCGGATCACAACCTATATATATGTACTTGCGCGTTAGGTTGCAAGTTTTCTCTTGTAAAAGAAACAATTTTAAAAGTAACGATTTATTTCTTGAAAAGAGGTCGCAAAGATGAAAACAACGGCAACTGTGCAGTGAACTTGTAACATCTCCTGGAAATGGTTGAAAGCAATATTTGATATTTTAATTTCCTAGGAATCGGCACCTGAGTTGCAGACGATATAGTATTCAGCAATTGAAAACTGAGACATAAGTGTCTCATTATTAACAGTTTTGTTCCAGATTTTACGTTTAGGACCTGGTTGCATGTCAAGTGTTAGTAACACTGCTGCAACTGTATTACTTCAAACTATATTCGCAAAGTTTGATGATTGAACCGGCTAAAGACGTCAAGAGGACTTTGACCTACTTTTTGAACTTTCGATATCAGAGTAGAGGTCGCTGTTGAAGTAGTGCGGGAGGTGAATACGGAAAACTTTATTACATGGCCGTACTTCCCTCGACAGATTCAACCCGCATGGGATAAAATAGTTGCTAAACCTTAATTCATAGATTCATTTTATTTCTATGTTGTTTTAATTTTCAATTGGTTTTGAGTAAAAGCCCTATTTGACAAAAAACAGCTCGGCTTTCCTTAAAAGGTCACGACCTCCGACCCCGGACCTCTGACATAGAAAGTAGTTACAAAGTCGAGGCTAGTCGAGAAAGGTGCATCGATTCATTGCAGTATTTCTCGTTCAGTATGTGGTATAAATAGATTATTACATGTTCTAAGTCGTTATCTCCCTTATCTAGAGCCCTCGTGGATTTTGTAGAATTATCACCCTCGGGGCTAACGCCCCTCGGGCGATAAATCTCCAAAATCCACTCGGGCTCTAGATTACGGGGGATAACGACTTCGCCATGTAATAATCTATATTCATCATCATAATCAATGTCTTCTTTTTAACTTAACATATGATTTATAAAAATTGAACAAAAAGAATTTCAAATTAGTCAACTCATTTGTATATTATATTATAGTATTACTTATTATAGTGACATAATGCAATAAGCCATTTATTTGGAGTTCACTGATTCGACCATATATGCTCCACAGAGAAAATACAGTTTATACAGCGTCGAGATCGTCAACTGCTCCTCATTTTATGTACGTTATTGCTACTGGGGGTGTTTTCTTGTAATGATTATGGATCTTCGTTAGCTTGCCGTTTGTCTGGCAGGACCCCACCACGATACCCAGTTTTCGGAAACCTCCATTTTACTACCTCGGAAATACTTTGTTTTTCAGCCGATATTTTTCAAGCTGCATTTCATCCTGTTGGGCTGATTAACAAACCAAAAATGGAATTTGGCCTTCTAGTCTCATAAAATTGGCCTCGCAATATTCCTTAATGTTGTCGGATTCTGTTTCCGTTACCAGCATGATTATCGAAACCAGCAACGACTCTGTAAAGAACACGTTTAGAAATTTATTGAGGTTGGCAACCTTAAAACTTGAAATTCGAAAATGGAGCTTTTACGCATTGCCTATGGCATTCGGCAACATTGCAAGATCGAATCAACGTGATAGTGGTCTTAAATTACACAGCAATTCAATTAAAAGTTTAACATAGACAGCTGAGCAGATGCAAAGTGCACCTTTCTGCTTTGCATCATAAATGAACTCTCGCTAGAACTACGTGTAGAATGGGGCTATTCGGAGAATTCTCCTCGCGGTGTCGCTGCTGTACTAGTGGTGATTGAATTGCGCATGCGTGGCTATCTGCATGTAAACAACTGGTAAAAGATGGAATTTTTATCGAAATACGTCGTCGCGCTAAGCCTTATTACTGCTAATTTCCCTTGTGCAAGTCTTCGACCGGTGGCCACAAATTCCCAAAAGACCTAAGATTACTATATTAGTGGACAACTGCGGTCAACAGGGTCAACTAACTGACAAAAAGTGTGTGGATGCTGAAGCCCAGTGTGTGCTCTATGTCTATGACTATCCAGTTACATTCGGAGACTACACAACATTACTTGGTAAGTTTTTAGCAATCAGTTTTTATCAACATCGTTCGGCGATATTATCCCCACCAGTTACCCCATTGAATAACAGTTTTATTGAGTGGAACTAAGTGTTTCTTTTTGGAAACTCACCCGATGCCGGGTAGGCTAGCAGCACTGCATATTCATATTGTCCTGGGTGGGAGTGCTCCCAAAATAAGAAGTGTATGGTACGTGATGCAAAGAAATCAAGAGTGACTTTTTCACAGCAGTTTCTCTTCAAAACTATGCTGTTTCCAATAAAATTCTCTAGATGAGTGAGTTTCCTTATTTTATCGTGGACCCCACCCCCAGGACTACCAGCTCAGTTATCGAATTAACATGGATAATCCTTAATTCAGTAAATGTTGTAACCTTCCATTGGAAATAAATTGACACTTAGAATGAATTTTACTTGTTGAGATCAGAAGCACANACGTTATTGCTACTGGGGGTGTTTTCTTGTAATGATTATGGATCTTCGTTAGCTTGCCGTTTGTCTGGCAGGATCCCACCACGATACCCAGTTTTCGGAAACCTCCATTTTACTACCTCGGAAATACTTTGTTTTTCAGCCGATATTTTTCAAGCTGCATTTCATCCTGTTGGGCTGATTAACAAACCAAAAATGGAATTTGGCCTTCTAGTCTCATAAAATTGGCCTCTCAATATTCCTTAATGTTGTCGGATTCTGTTTCCGTTACCAGCATGATTATCGAAACCAGCAACGACTCTGTAAAGAACACGTTTAGAAATTTATTGAGGTTGGCAACCTTAAAACTTGAAATTCGAAAATGGAACTTTTACGCATTGCCTATGGCATTCGGCAACATTGCAAGATCGAATCAACGTGATAGTGGTCTTAAATTACACAGCAATTCAATTAAAAGTTTAACATAGACAGCTGAGCAGATGCAAAGTGCACCTTTCTGCTTTGCATCATAAATGAACTCTCGCTAGAACTACGTGTAGAATTGAACTGCGTAAACCATTTTGCAAAATCTCAGCTAAAATGACATCAGGTCTTTGATTGACAAATAAGGGGTAGTGAAAGGGTCTGGTCCCTCCTCAGGACACGAGCGAAAAGTACAAAACGGAGTATAATGTCGCTTTGGGAGTGTGCCCAAAATTTGTTCTTGGGAAATTGAGATTGTCCGTCTTGCGACATACTAGATACATCGGTGGTAACATTAAAGGTTTTACCTGGGGCTGGCAGGTAACCGGTGGAATTAGTTACTTCCAGGAAATTGCATTGTTCGTATTCCACCCTCGCTAAACTACAATGTCACCGATCTGGCGGATGGGCAGGGCGTTATGGACGACAGCAGACTAATAGTTCCTGTGGACAGAGAGTGGAACTTCAAGTGTATGGATACGGAGGATACCACATTTATTGTTCGAAGGAGTGTCAAGAACACTTTTTCCGCACAGTGCTCCACGCTTGGCGAGTTGGAGATACCACCCATGTGCAAGGGTAAGTGAAAAATTTAAAAAAGTAGTACTGGTAATGTGGAGATTGGTCTTTGTTGGCCTACTCCACCATAACATGCTCACGCGCCATTTTTAACTAAATAGTCATTACATTTAAGTGTATAAGATTTAGAACTACTATCTGGACATGCGTCTACAATGGAGGACGCCTCGGCTTCTAGATATGTACTGTTACAGTCCCCTTTTGGGCTGCGTTTGTTGAGACACTGGTCGAAAGTATCCCGGTGTTTGAAAAGTCTTGGCGTAACATCCTGGCTAAAAGTCGTAAGCAGGTCACATGTCGTCATTCATTGGTTTATAGAGGTGTGCGGCTTTATGATGCAAAAGTATCCGCATTTTGTGGCGGTCGACAACTACGGTCATCACCTCGAACCGGACGGCCCCAACTGGATGATTCTCAACTCCAGTGTCAGCGTTACGTGCGACCCCAACGCCTACTGGACGCACACGAACTCCAAGACCCTCGTATTTAAATGTCAGACTGCATGGAAGCACCTGAAGACGCCTCCAGCATGCATAGGTATTGTATGACCACTAATACCAAAGAATATGCCATTGACCCGAGTCATGACCAGAATGTAATAATGGGAAAACATTGTTTTTCCTTTACGTGGTCGAGAATTTGGGCGCGGCCCGGTCCGGTCAGACCCCTAAAGTAGCGGCCTCGGTCGGGATCCGCGCCTGGAACATCACGTTTGATTACAGTGGAGCAATTGTTTCGTGAGTTCAACCGCCAACACCGTATCCACTAGGTTGAATAACTAAGAAAAAAGAGGTTATCAATTGTTTTTGCAGTGATACGAGTATTTAATCTGCAGCTCAATCAATGAAGACGACGATTTCGTAGACAGATGTGCTGAACATAATGGGGTGGTCAGTTTATTGTTTTCGTCGGACACCGAAGAATGTACCCTTGATTTACCATCAGGTCGATAAATACTACTCGTCCTTTTAGATTGTTGGCAAGACTGCATACATGTCAACCATTTTTGTTCTAACCAGTCTTTTTTGTAAAAAAACATATAGCACACGATAGCACTGATGAAAACTAGTCAAAATATGGCCAAGTGCCAAAATGCAATGCATGTACCTAGGCTAGGCCTACTTATTAAAGGCTCAGTCTTAACTGGAGTGTTGTTATACTCCTTGGTAACTCCTTTGGCCCTGTCGAACAACTGGAACTCGTGTCATGAGATTATGTTTCATCTCTGGTAACGAGCTTGTGACGCACGAACTATTATATATCATTCGGGACATATGTCGATCATAAAAAAGATTGCCTGTAAATGTCAAGGCAAAAGTTTGAAAACTGTAAACGTCGGGAAAAATGCGTATTCGAAAATCCGTAGCTTTTTTGCGCTACGCCGTAGCACTACAGAAACGGCAACAATAGGCGTTCGTTGCACTGAATACGTATTTCCTGTTAATTAGGTGACATGTATGAGACTGACACCTATTGGTCTCATCTCAGTCTATCAAATGGTCAGCACACATTCATTGTCAAAGGTTTGTTTCCATGCCAAAAATAGCTGAAAGTTGTACAGACTAAAATTTGGGGACCTGAGAAACATCCTTTCCTTAGCGGCTTCCTTCAGCCAAGTTTACGCTTCAGATAACCTGAAAGCAATGTGCATGTGATATCACGTTGTAGCAACGACGTGTTTGGTTCGGCTTCCTGAATTGCCTCACTTCACGGTGTTCGTGAACGGCAAGTTGATTCCGCTAGAAAACGACACCAGTACGTTGGAGTTGCCGTTGAGTTCCACCGTCGAGTGGCGATGTGACCATGGATACAGTTGGACGGCGGACGCTGTGAACCTGACTACGGAATGTGACAAACATGGAAACGTCTTGTCTACGATACCGCCTCCGTGTACTGGTGAGTATGTTAAGGGCGCATGCGCCTCTAAAATCCTGTGTGTCATTCGAAGTTTTTCCCCACGCAAAAGGAACACAGAGGCCCTTCCGTGTAAAGAATAAAAAACAGCTGAAATACGTGTTGTGGACATTGATCGTATTAAACAAAGTACTTAGTTACTTAAACAGAACAGCGTCGAACTGCTTCCCCGATACACCAAGAAGATTCTCGTCGTCTTCAGATTACTTTTATGATGGTCGGTTCCTGACTAGGCGCACTTATCACACGAGAAACAACAAAACCAGTCACACAGACAGACTGCTAGACGTATAGACTTAGTTTTCCACAAGTAAAAACACAAGTTTTATCGGATTGCAAATAAACCGCAGTGCGAGAGCGCACTAACTGTTGCGGTAGGAGAAACGAAATCCATTTAGATCTGACCCTACTCACGCCTGGCTTCTGCGATTTCTCCATTCTTTATGTTTAGATAGACGATGTCACGTGCCGACATTGGAGCACGCCATATCTGATCCCCCGACGCCAACATATATTTTGTACGGCGAAACTGTTAACTACACCTGTTTGGACGGGTACGGTCTTTCGCAAGAGAAATACACATTCGAGCACAGATGCGAAGGAAAGGATTTAGTTTTGCCGGCAGACAGGTGTGCACGTGAGTAGTGCAACCAAATTTATCTTGGTACCTCAGCACCATAGAAAGACCTAGGTTTCATGACTACCCTTCTAAGGGCTTTAGCAACAGCGGACGCTTGACGCCCAGACCCAAGGACGCCCACGCAGACGGCAATATGCACCTACATATTTACATGTGGACGCATCAAAAGGAGGCGATGGGAGGGGTGTGGTACAAGGGAAGTGTCGTCGTTTCCTCCTGTACAACGTTTCTCCATGTGACATTGTTGTTGCTCGTAATCGCGTGTTTCCAGTCACTCAGGAACCTCTTTGGTCTTGAATTAGTGGTGGGTAGAGAACGTGCACTTGCAGACAAACAAAACTTTTTTTAAAGTCCTATTGCGCCAAGACCGGATTCCAAATAACCTCTGTGCCTAGTCAAGCTGGCTATTCGGCAGGTGATCCGAGAAATTACTAGGCACTGCGCGCAACTTATCTTAGTACTGAAACGTCACGGGTCGTGTGACTTGGAAGCTGAAACTTCCTAAAATTTTCTTGGAAATTTGCCCTGCTTATTCTGCTTGATGGTCTCAGTATAGTTAACATTAACACAAACTTCGTTGAAGACAAGACTGTACTTTTTGTTTTACAGCTTAATACAGACCCACTCGTAGTATCTTTACAATCGCCTTTCTTCAGGCATGCAGCTATGAAGCAAAACACCGAGTGACATAACAAACAAACAAATTAAAACACTGGCAATATTTCGAGACCGCATGTTTCATCATCGGGCAATGAGTGAGATGAAGATATGCGAAGCGAAATAAATAGTGAAATAGACGGTGACAGCAGATAGAGGGGAAACGCAATTTCGAAATATAGCTAGTGTTCTAATTTGTTAGTTATGTTTCTCGGTGTTTTGCTGCATGCCTGAAGAAAAGAGATTGTTCAGACACTACGAGGGAGTCTGTATTAAGGTGTCAAACAAAAAGTACAGTCGTGTCTTCAACAAAAACTGCTCAATGAACACAAAGGCCTAACTTGTTTGGTAAAAATGGCTAGAACGAGTAGATTCAATAGCGTTGCCAATTTCATCAGAAAAAGTGGGAAGATTGAAGACTTTACTGAAGTGCAGTGGGCCCAACCGAGCGGCCTAAGCACGTCAGGTGTACCGCAGGATGCACCAGGCGACGTGCCTATTTTTAACCAACCTTGGTGCCGATTTTTGGAAGCATCTGACTACTGCAGTGCGCCCTAGTGATAAGTTGTCATTGCGCCGTTTATACCTACTGGGTTTTTTTTTCGATAGCGCTCGCCCTCAGGGACATGTGTCCGGAAGGTGAGTGAGGGCACATTTGTATGTCCACCCGAATCTCGCTGACGTCTGGAATCTTAGCCCAATAAACTAAACTGTTCACGGCCAAAGCTCAGAGAAATTATTCAAAGGAATATTTGTCCAGTTGTTTTAAACCTTCTTACTACACTCAGGAAGGGAAAATTGCACCATCACGGTTTCACCCGACAACCAAACCATCACCTATCAGGAGCGAGACATGGAACCAACATCCATTAGACCCAACGTTGTCAACGGCCTGTGGACAGTGGTCACCATTGAGTGCACAGAACCGTTCGAACATTTCGATAGGTCTATATCGAAAGATTATCAATGCGTGAGTGAGAACACGTGGAGACCGCACATGCTGGGATGTTACGGTAACGGCTGCTATTTAAAATTGTGTTCAAGTGCTCGTAAACTGTCAAAACTAACAATTGCGATTTCTAAAAAATTACACCTTTGTTAGTCCAGAAAGTCCTCTTGTCTCTAGCTGTTTGACAGTGCCCAAAGGACATCCGATGAAACACGGATGTAAAGGAAAGGAGACCATATAATGAGGAGAAGCTTTACCATGAGCGGCGCGCCATGGGGGGCTGGGGTGGGAGGGGGGCTATAGCCCCCACTTTTTGCAGTGCTCCGGTTTCCATGTTTACACTTGATTGTTCGAATGAGATGAAAATGGAAAGCCACTAGCTTATTAGGGCCCGGGGTCTAGTCTTTGCACTCGAAATTACTGTTTAATTTTACCAGTCTATTCGCGTGCGAACTCAATATGTGTCCATTATTATGTGCTCGAGTAAATTCGGGTTTCCCCATTAGCCTTCTTCCGACCTCTGTTCTATCGCCTTCCTTATTGCCTTTGCTCAACATGAACTATTCAATGGCACCCAGAAGAATATCTTTGTTTTCTTTGCAGACCGTGATCATTGGTTGGACTTCCTCAGAAGCCAGGTTGAACGAGTGGACACATGGACCAACATGCTAATCGGCATCATCCCTGGCGTCATCGTCATCGCCATCCTGGCTTTTTTATGGCTGTTCTTGGAGAGGCGCCGTCATTTAAGCAAAGATTTGGACATCGAGGTTGATCCAAAAGCAAAATCTAAAAAGCAAGGTTTCAATAACAAGCTAACAGGCAGCAAAGAGGAGGAAGGATTGCAAGAGCAAGTAGGCTCGCACGGCCAGATGGGTTCGCAAGGTGTCAAAACGGCTATTCGGGATGAGACTATAATGCCAGACTCTGGCAATGACGACCACGGCCTGGGCAGTGCCGAATCGCCCGGGAGATGCGAAAGCAGTTCCGATCAGCTGGACCGACGTACATCCAACATCAGCGACCTAATGGAATCCAGCGACGACTCTGAAGGAAAGGCGCCTCACAAGCAAAAGGACAACGATGTCGACTCGTTGGGCAGCGACAAGTACAAGATATTTGGTGGAGACAAGAAGCGTGGTACAAAACCTCAGGGACCACGGGTAGATGGCCATTCGCCCAGTCCTATACACAGCCAGCTGTTGCGGCAGGCCTCGCCCGACGACGGTCTCAACGTGGATAATAGCAAAAGAAATATGTAGATTGTGAAAAAGTTTGGCTGCCCATCATTGGTACGTTTATATAATGTGCTCTTAATGAAATCGATAGGATGTTGCAACCTGAAGTGTTGGTCAACTATAAGCGACTGTACGTCACTATAGCAAGTCATTGTGAAGTCATCAATCTGGGTTTTGAGACATGGAAGTACAGAGACATGGTTCTGTAACAAAAAATTTATTGAGCCTGACACTAGTCTACAACATTGATTACCGCAAGTGCCCGCACTTAAGCCCATGCGCCTATTTGTGAAGCTTTGCCAATAGCCGTAATTAAGGCGCACGAATCAATCTACAAGCGAAACAATTGACTGGGCAAGTTTTAAAACAGATGAGAGAATATATGAACAATTATTATGGTCAAAAGATAATCACGTGGAGAACTTAACCCCAGCTAACCTTAGCACCGAAAATACGTTTTCGGCTCTAAAATCCAACGTGTTCTCGAACTGCACAAAACGCATTATTTCCGAAACAGGCGCATGGACCTAAATACGAGCATCAACGGCAAAAGCAAAATGTGCACTTTACTGACATGCATCTAACGGAATACATATTACCAATCTTGAGTCAGTTTAGAACAATGTGACGAACAACGTGGAAATTTGACCAGGATTTCTCATCAAAGATATTACCAACATTTGCAGAAAATTTGGTATCATTTAGCAAAACAGTATTTTATCCAAGTTCATTGGTCTGAATTGGAGATACTTCAAGGGTCTCCTTTAAGAAGTACCTGACTACAGAACCACAGTGTGAACAAAAATTTGCAAGATATTTAAATAGAATGGGGAAAACTTTTTGAGCATCTTACACAATGGTAACGTGTTCTACTTTAAGATTATTTTCAACATTAAGATAGGAAATCATCCAGTTACACAATGTATGAAACACAAGCGATTAAGCTCTGGTTTGCAACCAACCTTCCTCTGCATAATTTACAACATTCTAACCAAGACATTTGATATTTCAGGCTACATCAGGTAGACGCACAGGAACACAAACTTTGGCAATACATTAGGGCATCTCATTGGTTTTCAAAACAATCATTTTTGACCATTGGCTAAAACACATCTAAAAGTAAACCACACTACACAATGACTAAATGTTATTTGTTTTATATTCAACAGGGAAACTTATTTCCCACATTAAAACTCACATATTTTTATTTGAATTGAAATAAATAGTGACACACTAGGCATATCCAAGCACAGGGATGGTGCTGGGGATCGTTCCTATAGAATTGGACTTCACCACATGCCTGATCTGCTTTAATTCAAAGCTTAAGATTAATTTTCATTCCAAACATGGATCTCGGCTAAGATCATCTTAAGTTTCGGTCTTGACTTTTAACTTTAAATCAACACTCTTGTCTTTAACTCAATCATAAGTTGTTTAACCCAGTTCCATTTAAACTTATCACAAAATTTAATCCAACACAAGTCTTTATGAGCAAACAGGCAGGACAGAATCTCCTGTGTAAAGCTGCTTCTCAAAACCTGTAACTCTAAGAGGTTGTCCTTGGTTTTGTTGCCTGCAGTGAAAGAGGATTACCTTTACCTCTTAACATGAAGAACCTTGCCTCCTATGTTACAGGAGTTCAAAACATAAAAGCCACAGCAGAATATTCCAAAACTGTCATTTTATGGAAACCAAATGTCAAATCTGAATAAATACCCAGAAAGTTTTATCCCGTGAATTATAAAAAATCTTTGTGTACCTTGGTGGTTATTGACCGCTTGTCAGTGGAAAACACCAGTAAAACAGACTTCAGACACACTATAAGTCAGAAACTTAAGATGAACTAAATGCACTTTCTTGAAATGATCCTAAGAAAATTGTAAGTTTTAACTTAAAATAGAATAGATTAAGTTTAGGATTTATCTTAGCACAGTCAGCTTTTTCGAAAGGTCCTTAGTGCCCGGTTGCATGAAACAGTCCCAAATAGGGACTCAATTAAATTTTCTAAATCTACTGCCTTTTGTGGACTTTTGAAAAACACAGAGTCTTTTCTTATGCTGTTTTACTTTCATAACTAAATCACCTTTAGGCTTTGATAGAAATGGACAGTGAACTCTACATTTAATTCTCAATATTATCGAAAATAAATAAGGATCTTTTCATGCAACGACCCTAACTTAAGTACTAAGTCCCTCATTTATTTTCATTGAATTCAGGGCTTAATTTTTAGTCAAATAATTAGAAAATGACATTAGTCAGAGAGGAGCTCATAATAAAAATGAAATTATAAAAAATATTACATCCGTGAGTACAGAAAAACACAAATATGCAGAAGACTTAGTGAACTTAGTCGAGTCCCAATTTGGGACTGTTTCATGCAACCAATCACACGATTCCTAATTTTACAATCTCCACTTAACAAGTGACCCAAACATGCATACACAACTGTGAATCTACACTGTTCATATCTCCATGGATACTGCAAATCATTACAAGGAGTCTGAAAAGTTTATGCACTGAATGTTTAAAAGGATTCTACTTCAACCAATTTGAACAGTGTGCAGAAAAACTACAGTGCCAAACTGCACTAAACAGAGACAATAGTTATCACAAAAAACTTACTCGCAGAAATAAATAGACTTTTCCAACTGTTTGTACACAGATGCAGTAAATGTCTGGGTAGGCACACCCGTTTGGTCAAAGAGGTTCGAAGCGCCTGCTTTTATGCATACAGAATACAGCAAAAAGGTAGTAAGAAACACATCAATAATTTAACACATTTAGACAATGTACAATTTTCAAACTTCATTCAACTGTGATTTGTACAGTTAAAATCATTTCTAAACATAAGCACAGCCACACTACCTAGTTAATAGCTTGCGTACCTCATCTCACCCCACGAGAACAATAGTATCGCAAAATCAAGCAGCAATAGTGTTCAGGCTAACAGCACCAGAATATGGATTTATCACTTCTTCACGTGCTTCCAGGGCTAGCCATCGAAAACGTGAGGTGGGGACATACCTTTAAATTTCAACTGACCTCTATATAACGACCACAGGTGCGTCAATGTCCACTTACCAAGCTAATAACTAGATCTGATTGGCCGTTTTGATGGTAAAAATAGTCACGCTAGTGGAAGCGTTAATTGCACACAATTTTTGAAACTCAAAACTGAAGCTTATAAAATATTACAGAGCACACATACACGCCCACACAAATTGTTCACTTTCCATAAATCTTCCCCCAAATCAACCCCTAACAGGGTGTCTGAGCCTTTCTTTCAAACAACTACCTGAACGACAGAAACACACGACTGTAGCAAAGTATGTAACCAATACGGTCAAGACAATTTGGCATCGCTCATTCGAATTCACTGCGTATTACAGTTAGACGCACACGTAACAAAAAACTTCAATTGCATGCACGCATTATAGATGAAAGTCTCCCAATCCATCACTGGCTCTACATAATCATAGTAAGCTAAGTTAAGTGATCCATTGCAACATATATTAAGTTAAGTCTTAAGATACACTGACATACAATAAACATGAATCCAATACACAGGACGTTGACTCTGCCATCTTCAAGCAGCGCATTACTAATAGCTAACATCATTGATACTTTGGGTACACGGCCACACCAGGCAAACCTCTCACCTGCAACAGAAAATATTTTCACTGCACAGAAGACGGCAAATTACAATCGGGATCAAAGCATCTGACACAGGGCCACGAACATAAAATGTATAGCTGAACAATTTTTCATCAGTATATTGGATTTATCGCAAACTTACACTATTTAAGTGTAAGATGGTACATGGTTAAGTCCACAAGCACTATGTACAATGCTTGAATTTATCAACAACATATAGTAAAACTTGTGTGTGGTAAGAATTATTCACTTTGGGGCAGTGAAAATATATTAAATGTTTACTCAAGGTCATAACAATTTTCCCCAAGGTCAGAGTTAGCACCAACTTCAGAAATAGGTTAAAATTACCTTCAAAAACAAAAGATCATTCATGTTGATGCTGCAGTCTATGGAGACACAAAAAACATCGCATCAACGGATATTTCAACAAATTCAAGACCTGACAAGTCTCTTTTCAGACTCTGCTAATACAAAGCACACTCCGTGGGATATTTGAGAAACATGATGAACGTCCCGACAAGCATTTGTCACAGTGTTACCCAACTGTCCCCCGCCTTCTTACGGTGCACAAATTCTTAACCTACATTTTTCATTTATTTATGCCATAATGAATTGCCCATGTTTAGCCAGATGAGCATCTCGGAAACATTTTATTTCAAGCATATCTGAAAATGAGGGTTCAATTACACTCCCAAAAAACTTTTAAACGAGAATAATTTGCTTAATAAGGTAACTGTGAACCTTGTTTACCACACTGTACTTAGGTGTGCACACATCTTAAATTCCATTAGTCCAACTCTTACAAAGTAGATATTTTCTGAAAGGGGAATAAATTTCCTAACAAAATTCATTATTCTTATTTACTTGTCTTCATTCTTTCACAAGATATTTTTTTTAGTAAAAACATTTCTTTGACTTTGAAAAGATTTTAAAAATATTGTTCCAGCGATCACATTGGTCTTTTGTCAACATGTTGATAACGGCATTTTCGAGGGAACAATATTTTCAATATCTATGTTCAAAGTAAAAAAATTACTAAAACACATATCTCGTGAAAAAATAAAGATAAGGACATAAGAATAATAAATTTTGTTAGATTTATTAACCTTTCACAAAATATATACTTAGGGGTTACAGCTAACGGAATTTAAGATATTTGCACATGAGTACAACCTGGTAATGGAGGTTCACAGTTACCTTAAAATATACTTGAATGTAACACATGATGCAGATTCAACACTATTCACTGGGATCTTGAAAACATAGTCAAGATCGCCAAATTGAATGGCACCTAGTGATGCCCCCCTACACCTTGGTTAAATACAATTAAAGTGTAAAGCTTTCTTCTTGAGATGTTACGCTAACACTTTAACTATAAAATCTTAAATTTCTTCATATAATCCTGGAAAAAAATCACCATAATCACTGGCACCTGGACATGACCCAGCTCCACCTTGGTATGAATTATGAAAAAAATGTAAAGTTTCCTATTTCAGATGTCACTCCAACACTGCTTAACCCACAGACATATGGAATATTTAAAATTAAATAATAGCAAATACTATGTGCACAACTATGCGCGGCGGGGGACAATGAGTACCTGCAATATCAACCACACACTTCACAATTCCACCTCCATATTTCGATCTTGAACATAAATTTAATAAATTCTGATCTTTCAATGCAACATGGAGAGCATCAGATGGCTCTTACAAAGACCATCTTGTAAAACAAGACAAAACATATTTACATAAAACGAGTCAAAAATGTGCATGGACTTTTCACACTTAAAATAATAAAACTTGACAAGAAAATATTCTCAAATAGCTTAAGTAACTATGAGTACATGTAGCTTCACTACGGCCAATATGTAGAGCAGGCCATACCATCATGATCCTGCCTTATGACATCATAGTTGAGACAAACTGAACCCACCCGTAGAAAGCTCACCTTTCCCAAATGTCTGGTATAATTCATCTCATTACACTACATGCTTGTGTTCTAACAGTCCAACAATCATGTTAGACTACATATAATCAGTTGATTTGTTATTACTGTTAGTGTTAAGACATGAGAGAGAGCTCAAATACCATGCGCGCACCCGAGGGAGGGTTGGGTGGCTCGAATGAGCCCTTCCTCACTCCCCCATTTGGAGAAGTGGGCAAAAAGGTCTGCTTCAGAGAAACAAAAACTCCGAAAAAAACAGGAAACGAGACAAAAGTCCACTAAAAAGACAGGAGCTATCAAAATTTGGCGAATGCACAATTCGTAGCTCAAAACGTACCCCGTGAATCTTAGTAAAAGGTCCACATGCTAAAAAAGTCGAGCCCCCATTTTTTTAGGCTGGGTGCGCACATGAATACTAGTTTTTAAGCCGTGACTAGGGCATCTTACTTCGTATCTTTGACAAGTAGCTGTACACTTACTGTTTATCAACAGCGTTAGTTATAAAACCCAGAAGGTTGTTTTAGCAAGCCTGTAATACCGACAATAAACAGATATTAAACACAATTAAAGAAGAAACCAGAAGACCGCCAAGTGCAGATTCATGCTGAGAAATACTGCGGCAAAGCAACGCTGCTTGCACCGTTATGCATTCCACAGACTATAAATGGTGTTGAAGAGAAACAGAGAATCAGAGGGAGAGAGAACAACAGAGACCTACATATCGGTGTTTTGTAACCTCCAGGATTTCTGATTTATTTAAGTATACACTGAAAACAAGCAGTGCACATGCTGAAGTCAACTGCTAAGTGCTTCACTGTCCAACAGACACCAGGGTGTGCGTTAACACTTGTGCTCAACCGTGGTTCCCCATCCATGATAGGGAATGCTGCACATTCAAACTGCAGACCAGGAAGTGCAATAATTTACCTATGGTAATGAGACACCCAAGACAATGTCAAATGATGAAAAACCCTGCCTGAGACAATACCACTTCCACAAAACCCCCATCCCTGCTAGTAACAGTTTTTAGAGAACACGAGAAAGCCACAGTACCACCTGTAGCAACACTATTTTATATTGTAAAATACCCCCCCAAATTGGGCAGTATGTTACTACCAGCACTTCATATGGTATAGCACCCCCCCACCCCCCAATCATCACCACTTCAACCAACTACATCGCCATTGATCAATCTAATAATAATTATGCCCTGACAAGGCTGGTCACTGTCATGAATTCACAAAAACAGAGTATGTCCTCAATTACACCAAGTGCAAATTTTGAGAATTATCCCTTATCTCTCAGTGCTTTTAGCAGAAATTATAACAGCCCGTCAACCAAGCAGTTTTCATCATGTTTGCATACCTTTAGCTACACTATAATATGCCGTGTACAGCTGTTCCCACAATTATGCCTGTCATCATTAAATGTTCTGCCAAAGCAAAATTATGTATTAGAGATTGTGATTAGTATCATTGAGCACAAGCTTTACATAGCCAGACACAGCATCAGACAAGCCTAAGTCTGTTATGTGCAATCACTTACAAAATGTTTGTTGATTAGTAAGAGTTACAATGCATTTAAAGAAGTAGAATAATGGAAAGATTGCTATATAATAGGCCTATGTGTTATAAACCAGCGCCCCTGTCAAGAGGGCTCAACTAGTTCTTTACATCAATTAAAAGTGATTCATGGGTCTGAGAAGAACTGCCCAATGTCTTGACCCCTACATAAAATGACCAACTAGGTCAGGTCAACTAGGTTAGGCCAACTAGTCCAACCAGTTTTCCTGATGTCCAGGAATTCTGATATCAGTAAGAAACATATTCAGACCAGGCCTTTATGCAGCGTTTGTCCTGGGCGTCCAAATGGACCCCTAACACTAATCTGGAGGCCCTGGCAAAGATGCCCAATGTATCATTTAGACCCCCACTGTCAATAAGAACCTTTCACGTTTGGACTCACACATTGTATTGAATACTAGGAAGCCTCTGAAGGCTCACAGTGGGGGCTGTTTTTCAAAGTAGGAAAAAATATACACTGCACTTGGTTGATAGCATTGTAAAGTCTTGGTCTACAGGTTTTTTTAGTAAAAATGTTCACTACAGAAGGCTGTTTTGTAAACTTAAATGTAAAAATCTTGGTCTATGCATTTTTTGTAAAAAAATGTGTGTGTCTGGGGGGATTGCTTGGGGTGGGGGGTTACGCGTCAGAATCATGGATGCCCTGGAATATTGGGAACCCCATTTTGGACACCCTATTTTTGAAATCCTGGATAAAGGCCTGATTCAGACATGTTCAGAACCATAAAATAACAGATCTATATCAACTTTTCATAAAAGATACGTTTATAGCACATTTAATATAGATTAAAATAAGCAGTATTAACTAAGTACGCATTGCCCATACAACCACTAGTACATCTAGAAGCGAACACAAAGCCAGGTAGACATAACCAAAGAGAGAGAGAGCAAGAGTATGGGCGCGATACTAACTTGAGTATAAAGTAACACGATGCACCATCATGACTTGGATGAGGACTCTTGTCTAACATATGAGCGAGAACTATCGGCACTGGACAGAGAAATGAAAACCAATAAAAAAACAACAAAACCAATAAACATTGACAATGAGGGGAACAGAACAATTACCGGAAATTCTCATTTTGTGAACTACCATCTTGTTGAAGCCTACTGCTAGAAGAATATAATGCTACTCAACACACAAAATGTTTGTAGCTTTGCTAACACGACTGCCCATTCTTAATTTTAATTTCAATAAGGCTATTTTATGCCAAAAAACCAGTTTGCTGTGGTCTGTGCTTTTTGAGAATCAAGGACTGACACAAACACGCACTTCTTTCCTTAGGAAAGCCTTTATGTAATGAATGAGGTGTCATTAACATTATGAAACAAAACAAACACAACTTGGCTAAAAATGATACAGGTGGGTGCTTTTTTAAACAGTTTGGTGCGGGTTTCAAAATGAGTTGGTGCCTAGCAGGTGCCTATTCCGTAGCAGCAATCCGCTCACGAAAACGCAAGATCACACAAGCCTTAGTGAGACATTGTCATGCACTACAACTGAAACATGTGATCTTACTAGCTTTAATTGCCAGATTAATTCTTGCGTCTACGCAAGGCAGCCTATAACCACCAAATTAATGCTACTTCATTTGCTCTTACTAAGACTATGACACTGCTATTATGCCAGTTTGTAGTTCAAGCCAAGAGCAAAGTTTGTTTAGACCAAACGAACAGATGAACGTGACATGAATTGAGAAAAACTAAAAAGCACATGTAGAGGGGTGATGACAAACCATAATTCAACAAGTAAATATTAACAATTGAAATATGTATTGCAATGAAACATGTATTGCAATGATATGGGGTTATTAAGATTATGTGGGACTCTATAAAATGTCCACATTTGACAAACTTCAGAACAACATAGCTTTGAAATGGCTGATCAGATTGATATGAAACCTTTAGATATTAAGTTCGTACCATTCTCCAACAAGCTGTTAGGCATGTTTTTAAAATGCTACATATTTCTATCAGAAATAGGACTTTTATGACTTTGATGGAAAAACACAAAAGTTGCAGAAAACAGAAATGAAAACGAAATGATCACATAAAAAACGTTTGGATCATTTTTGTCATCTTGAAAATAATTAAATATCAAATGAAATTTGGTCATACCGATACTGTAACTGTTTGCTATAGCAATGCACTTTTTCGGTAAATTTTAGCGAAAGATAAGGTCACACGACCCAATTAATGGCAGATTGGTCTAAAGGTAATAATGACACTTTGCAGGCCTTCTACCTTACGAAAATAAACCTTTTGGAAGTTAAAATCTACAGTTTTCCACAGATTTGGCTAAACACACATACTTGTAGATGAGGTCCCACATAACCTTAAAGATAACAGACACACACTGAGGAGTAATGTAAAGGGGAAAATATGTTGTTCTCCATTTAAAGGGAGTACAGCTGGCGAGAGCAAGTTGAGCGAGCCTGCAGTGGCGCCCTCATTTAGCCAAGCTCACCTATTGGGGAGAGTGGGTAGTCGCTGCACACTGAGAACGATCTCTGGGGACGTGAGAGGGCTATAACAAGAAACAGTAGCCAATCAGGAGTACAGACGCAAGCACGTCAAGAATTTGATGATGACGCATGAAGAGGCCACTTTAACCCACATGCCAGGAACATTTAATTATCTAGCTTAAAGGTGTGATGGTGAATAATGACTTTAAGACTTTCGTGGACATTAAAGGAAAATGCCACCCAAAAACAAAATATTTTGAATTTAAGTCGAGTAGCCTCACTCGATAACAGCAAGCTCAATTGTTTTACCCGACACCTGACGGCAGACGGAGGTGTTGAAATTAAGCAATGACGGAATCAGTTCGATCGCAGTCTATTCAGCCGTTCACAACAAGCTTACTAGTGTCAACTTATCGCTTGAATTCATCAAAATTCACTGAAAAACCCTTACAAATACACCGAGTTCTTTAACAAACATGTTGTTTTATTTCACTGTTATAGATTTATAGGTATTTGAAAGTACCGTAGCCTACAGAGTTCTGGTAAGCCAAGTTACTATGGTCGATCGCGGGAATTTGGGTCTGTTTGGTGATAATTCGAATCATTCTTCCATGAAATACAGACAGGAGAACATAGCTGTGTGTTGTAGATTTAGTCTTGCGATTTTTTCAGTTCTAAAAACACGGAACGCGTGTTATACCAGCCAGTGGCTCGAACTGGCCCGTCGCGGCCGCCAGGACTGGACATCACGAACATAAACAAGCTTAAGTTGGTAACTAAACCTTCAGTCATGACAAGACTATATTAGAGAGCCAAAGAAATAATCTGCATGTAATTATTTTGATGAAATAGCCACGAAAATGAAAATCTACAAACTTGTCCGGGCCACAGAACCGCCAGGGCAAAAGTTGTACAGTAACAATGATTTGAATAATGTATTTATAAACCTAAGTGTGACCATAGCATCTAAAATCGGTTTTACAACAGCTCTCTGTCAGCTAACACTGAATTAGCATGCGTTCACATGGCCTCGATGCACGGTCAATTACCTTTATTGCATCTAAAGCCGGTAACGCAGTGGCTTATTCAATACTGGCTTCTCAAAAGATTTGCACTCTCAAACACTCCAAAGGCATTACAAATTGTTACTAATGAGACAAGCTTTGTTTCAATTTTATACAAGAGCAACGAGAGCATTGAAATGCGCCTACAAATGCATTCCAAATGGTGTGCTTTAAGGGTTATTTATTTGTATCATAAAAATGGCCACTAGATAGCACAAAAACATAGAATCCATTAGAAAACAGGAACATGCCATATTTCATAAAAATCTATCAAGGAACTTCAGAGAAACAAAGGAAAACAGCATAAACTGTCCGTTGGATCCACCTGAAAATCGTCGTCGTCTGTTGTTATCTTCATATAAATACACTTACTAAATTTAATAAAGATCCTGCAGTGGGTTAAGGAGATACAACTATGGAAACGAAACAAACTGCCACTAGGAGGCGCCACAGTAGTCAGTCACCATCATCATCATCATCATCATCATCATCATCATCATCATCATCATCATCATCATCATCATCATCATCAAAGGTCATCTTCACACTGAGAACATACGTGCCAATTTTCAAATGATTTGGTTGATACAGAGGACGCCAAAAATAAGATTCGAAAACAGCAAAAATGGCCACTAGGTGGTGCAAAATACCACGATTCCATCCAAAAACAGCAAGATAGCGTCATCACAACAATAGATGCCTATATTTAAAATTTTATGAAAATCTGTTGAGGATCTTTGAAGATACAGAGGTAAAAGTAAAAAAACAAAACTGCCACAAGGAGGCGCCACAGTAGTCAAAATCGTCGGAAAATCATCATCAACCGTCTTCATAGTAAGCACATACATACCAATTTTCACAATCGCCCTTTGAGCGGTTTGGTTGATAGAGGGGTGGACTCGAAAACAGTAAACATGGTCACTAAGTGGCGCAACCTACGTTGAATCCATCTGAAAACGGGAGGATAGCATCACCTCACTATTAGGTGCCTAGACACCAAATTTCTTGAAAATCCGTAAAGGACTTTTGAAGATACAAAGATAAGCGTAAAAAACTAAAATTGCCACTAGGGGGCACACCGGTAGTCGTATCTGTCCGAAAGTTCACTCATGCCGTCCCATTCATGAATGGAACATATGTGCCAAATTTCTGGCCGAACGGACGCCGCACGGACGGACGGACGGAGATGACGGCATAATGAGTCCACATATAAATATGTGGGCGCATAAGCATTGGTTACGGTGAGAATAATTCATTTTGAAACAGAACGCAGAATAATAAACCTCAACATGGTAACTCACAATCCGAGGAAGACTTCACATGTTGATTGTTAGGTTTCACAAGCTATCAGTTTGAACTGGAATACATTGATCAAGAAATACTAGAGGCGTCGTGAACATGCACAGGCAATGGAACGTATGGATAGTTGTTTGGTAAGCCGGCATTCGTCACAGAAATCATTATCGACGAAATGCCAGCCACAGACACGGAGATGTTTCACGGCTTCGTACTTGCCATTAACAGCGTACTTTTCATCCTTCACTACCGCAAGCCACTTCCTAAGCAATTGGGGCTCTCGAGGAAGTCGATAAAACGATAAAACCGCTTTCCTCGCAGCTTCATAGTTTGGACAAGCAGGAACAATGCACCACCACATAGCGGCATTCACTCTGCAAATGAACCACTGACGTCGCTGCATCGTTTTTCACCTTCCTCACAGGTTAACACGACACCTCTCGGCAAGGTAAGGTGGACCTTATGCAAGGCGATGTGGATATAGACCGATTAAGACGGTAAAAAAAAACAATTAAATCGGGTGGCATTCTCCTTTAACTCGAACACACGCAGTGTTATCACAGCACTCAGAATTAGCCAAACGGTTCATGTTCAACCTCGAGGTCACAGAAGGGGTGGGCAATTGCAATTGTCATCACAAAATTCTTGGTACAGTACAACAAACAAAGCTGGTTATTTTATACACACACACAGGCTGTGCAAACAGCTAACTCCTGCACCCAAACAACTTGTCTCTAACACATCAATGGTCGCAGGTGTCAAGTTGTCTGGTTCAGGGGAAGGCAGGGCAAGTTGTGCAGCAGTACCTTGAGCCACTGCCACCTATACATGAGCTGGAATAAGTGGACTAAATGTACATCCTATGCCCAACCTGTCTGGACAGTTGACAAAGTGTCGACTGGAGCCGCGATGCCTTTTCTTGATAGCAGTGGCTCAGTTAACTCCCAAATGCTCAACTTTCCCTGCCTTCCCCTAATAATGGTAAATTATATAAAAACTGGACAGGAAACAACACTCAATACCACTGTATTCTGCCATGTAAATACCCACAAGTTTTTCATAATACAGAAAGTTGGGGATGGATGTTGGCATTAATACATGATTGTGTAAATGCACACTAATTGAGTATATGTCCACTTGACTATGCAAATGCCCCCCACAAAAAGGGTTGCTATATAAACCTGACTGGATAATCCGTATGTTGATGTTGCAAAACGAGTACCGAAAATATACAAAAAAATTGGCATCGGAATTAATCACAAAATTGCTGGGTCTCATAGATATTTATGGAACATTTCTTCAGAAGTTAAGGGGGATGGTAGGGCATTAAAACGAGCATCCGTTGGCGATTAACAAACTTACCTCGAAGTTGAAGGGGGGGCTTTGAAGAAGTGGGCATTAACATGGCGGAATACCGAAATTAAATTATAATGGCAACAAACCGTAAAACAAGATTACACACAATTTCTTGATTCAAGATTATGTTTGTTATGTTTGGATAAATGTTTTTGTGATGATTGAAAACGTTGTGGAACTCCTGTTTATTGTGAATAGGTGAATTCAGTCAGAACATGGCTTCCTGCACAGTTTCAGCACAAGGCGACAGGGGCGCTCCGCACTCTAAGTTGCAGAGCAATGCCAGTGGGCTGTGCAGACAGGATGTATACGGCGGTTATAACAGGCATCAATCAAGAAAAGGGGGAACAGAAGGTAGCGGGTACAGTGCGAGGCAGACAAGGAATAGGTGCTATGGGATGAAGCTTTATGACTAGTGTATAAATGGAATTGTGATATCGAACAGGAGAAATGTCACATATTCATATCGTACAGGGCTCGACACTTAGCATAATGTCAGCTTGCTCAAGGCGACCTGGCAAAATTGCCAGTCTCCCAAACATGAAATGAACTTGCCAAAACAAGGAAATCTTGTATGCAACGATGTGTAAGTCCTGGCCCCTACGCACAGTTGGCGGTCATCTGATATGAGAAAATCTGGAAATCTGAAGAACCCGTGAATTAAGCAAATGACATTGCTTGGCGGTCTTTTTTCGTTTTTAGTTGAATGAAAAATTAGGAGTACATCAACAACCAATGCCCCCTTCTAGCCACATGTTCTATGCAGACTAACTCCCTACCTAAGGGAAATGAAAACAACCGGGACACACTGTCTGTGCATGAGTCATGAATGGGCGTTTCCAATTTTTGCCGAACAATTCTGACTCCAGTTTGTTTACTTTCTGTATTGTTTTGAATGCATGCTCATAAATGAGTGTGGCAACTTTGTGGTGACACGGGATTTTTGCCAGGTCACTAAACAAAACCCGAGGTTGCACCATTTACCTGCAGGTCACCAAATCGAGCCCTGTGACAGCAAACTAAGACATAAAGAAGCAGGTATTAGCGAGAAGAGAAAAACAACCAACTACAATAACTTTAAATTTTGACTATGAAAAATGGACCAGCACACAGCCCCTTCCATAGCGAGCGTTGCCTGTGCCTACAGCCTGACGGGTACATACATTTTGGTCATGTTTTCAACGAGTGACCGTGCAGAGCGTATGAGGTGTTGAGATGGATCCTTCATTGATGAGCTAGAGGTCATAACAGCAACTCAGTTAGTATATTTATAAAGTCAGTGGTGAGATGTCACACATGCCTTAAGTTGCCTTTTGCAGCCGGTCTTCTTAGCATTATCTGTCAAGGGACAAATGTGAGCCTGGAAGGCTGGGTAATGTCAAATTTGTGAGTTCTCTGCAAGAGAGAGTTTAAATTTGAATGCCATTTAGTGACTATGGGAGCACTCATATTGTGACAGGTGAACATCTTAACTGTCATACTCTTCTTGATGCTCCCCAACACTGCTGGATGTGGCTTTCTTTACTTCCAGAAATTCATCTCCCCATTTTCCTTGACTGATGTTAAGTCCACAGTCCCTAGGGGACCTTCAGCACATAATTTGCTTAACCAAATTTGACCTTTAATTGGAGTGCACAACTACTCTGGGTAAGCTTAATGCACCAACTGGGTTTTATTAAGAGGGCATAAAAACCTACTTTAAGTCAAAATACATGCTTTTTGATTTAGATCACTTTCCATTACTAAACTGACATCAACTTGACTGTACATTATTCCAATTATAGGCAATTTTAGGGAATGGAAACAACTGGGAGCTAGTTACTGCTCGAAACTAGGCCCCACAATTTGGGTCATCAAAGTGGACCACTTTATGCATCAACCATCGTTTTAAGTAATAATTCACTGGTTTTTAAGCCTAAAATCCAGTTCTCATCAGAGTAATGAACAAATCAAGATCCATTTCAAAGTGGCAGGTGGTCTAAATCAAAAGTCAGCATCTTTGAGGCAGGATTACAGCCACTTAACTTCTTCAGGGACAACGAAAAGCAGCTATTACCAAAGCTGTGTATGGAGGGTGTCATTAATTTGGATGTTGTATCTATGCAGCAATGGGGACTTCATTTGCCAGAACTTACCAAGAGAAACGGCTATAGCAAAGTGCAGCCTCGATAGCAACAGCTGCAATAGGCAACTTGAACAAACAGAAACATCTAATAACAGATGTAAACAAAATACACAACAAACAGAAAGTAATTATCCAGTCAGAACAAGATGACCAGATGAGAGTTTATCGAGTATATGTTATAGACCGAAGGTGCTGCACTACGTATGAAAACTCCTTACAGGTATTTGCCAATTTCACCTATCCGTTGTGATGTCGTATAAAATGCTTGTATGCTCAGCTAATACCAGTCCTTAACTTCCACTTAAAATAGGTACTTCATTCTTATATTTTACACTTTTAACGATAAACAAAGCACATACTATATAAACGGAGTGACCGGTTACACACTAAATATCTTAGATTAAGTTACTAATAGACTCTCTTACTGCTATGTGGCAGCTGAACTTGGTGTGGATTTATGCTGATGATTATTCATCATCCTAAATTCTTGCTGAAACAAATTTGAAATGAATCCCATGCCAAGTAACACTTCCTAAAGAAAACCTATTATACCAAGGAGTAACTACCTTAACAATAACTAAGAGAGATAGGGAGGTGGACAGAGAGAGAAGGGATGAGATGGAGAGAGAGAGAGAGTGGACTGACAGACGTGGTCTTTTATGTGGTCTTCTATTATTGCAAGTTTCGTTCAACTGCTAGGTGGAAGCATTTCATTCAGTATTGCACCAACATGACATGTGCTGCACCCTTTGTGACATAGTTTGTATTTACAGTCAACATTTTAAGGTGGTCTTTCTGCTTATGAAAACAATTGATTTCAAAATTAAGTGTTCTCGATGTGCCTTACAATCACTGGATATTAAAAAACAACATGCCTGTAGATGTCACATCGCAGTTTTTGATTTCATATCCATCAAAGTTCCCCAAATTAGAATGTCACATAATCCAGATCTGATTTCGCCAGTCACAGACTTTTTTCTAACCCTTTACAGCCTCCATATCTAATCAACCAATTCTTCTTATAAGATTACTACAGAACTCGCAGGGTCACTATAAGGCTAATCAAACTGAAGCCACTCCCATTATCTGCCACCTTAAAACTATCAGGGCAGGAAAACCTGTCAATCAATAACAAACTTACGAGTGGGCGGGTGCGTTGGCAGGCCGAATGCCCTGGGGCTGTCCACCCCGGATGCCAACACTCTGTTGGGGAGCATGTCCGGCGCGAATGGGCTTGGCTGAAAGTAAATTAAACGAAACAACTGGTCAGGATTGAAGTTCACAATACCAGTTTGAAGAATGGTAAAACACACCTGACCAGTCTCAATCCTGGAGCTCTTCACAAAATGTCTCCAGAATACTACTAGCTTGAACTTTCTCACAAAATTTTCAAATAAAATCACTCTGTGGATGAAAACAGCCAAATCCTTAAACCACTACTTGCATGCACGGTGATATCCATTAGACTTTACAAAATGTTGAGCTTTACAATTTAAAAAATTTCAAGCTGCATTATAGTCGTCAATTAACTATAACGTACTAGTTAATGGTTTTATTTTGGTTTAGCAGCAACTGCTTACAAAGTACACAATAAACCTAGTAAACATATCAGAAATACAACTTCATTCTAACTCCTTTTGCTATGCGCACCATCAAAATACCTTCCCAGCCCCATGCTCCACCCACACTGCTCCACCCCCACCCTCGTGCTCCGCCCACCTCGTTCCACCAATACCCCTCTGCTTCCGCCATCATGTCCCACCCACACTCACCAATCTGTGCAGCGTGTCCACGTCGGGCTAGGTTCTTCTGTCTCACAGCCTCCTTGATGCGGTCAACCTCCAGCTGGTATCTCTTGCGGTCCTTCATGGAGCCCTCCTTGGCATCCTTCAGAGCTGTCTCCAGTGACTTGACACGGTCCATTGTAGCACGGAGTCGCTTTTCTAATTTTGGCAGCTCACACCGCAGGTCGGCATTGTCGCGCACCAACTACAATGCAGAGGGAGTAGAACTACATGCCACGACATTACAATTTGGCAGCACTAAATACTAACAGCAGTCCTACCTTGCCGACTAATCACTTCAATGGCTATCAGATTGCTAATGTGCACAAGTAAAACCATGAGTGTACTCCGAAAACATCCACCTTTCACCCACGTGACTTTGTTTGATTTTGCAGAACATACCCTAGTTTTCAAGGCATTGGCAGGATATCATAGACTAATGTCTTTACCAGATTTTCACCAGAAAACATAAAATGAAGTATTTTCCATGACTGAATATTACATAACAGCTTTCACACAATACAGCCATTGCACAAACCCAACAAAACTGCAGCACTTACACTCTGAACATACACAAGTGATAAGCAATACATGGACTGAGGGAACATACCTGTTTATGGACCTTGGTCAGCTGGTCAAGGTTATTCTCCAAGAAAGAGATCTTCTGGCGTTGGGCGGCACTACCACCAGCGTCTTCATCATCCTCGGTACCACCACTCTCTGTCTTCAGAGCCGACTGGAGGGAGAGAGGTGGAGTATAAACACATTGGGGAATACACAAGACAATAATCACCATGGCAACCTGACATTTTCATGTGCCACAAAACTCATGTAGCAACAGACTGATTAATGCTGATTGATCAGAAAAGAGTACCATACAACACCATGTAATTACAATACAATACACTCAATGAATAAAGGCAATATTGAACAGTTACCATTTATATGAACTGAGACAAGTGTTACCTTCTTAACTCTGGCTTGAAGATCTTGCACGAACAGTTTTCTCAAGTTGTGAAGTGTCTGCAACTCCTTAGCCTGAAGTACAGTAAAAGGATAAAGTAGTGATAATTAAACAAATGTCAGAATGTCACTTCTGAATTTGACCTCTACCACTTGTCCAATGAGGTTCAACACGCACTCCTTCCAACTCATCTCAACGTCTAGCTTTTCCCATTCACCCAATATCCCACACTAGCCATCTCAAAACATCTTTCATGTAGATCCACAGGCCACGGCTAATTATCTCAATTCTTTCACTATCGAACACGCCTTTCAGTTTGTTACTCATTCACTAAAATCTGCACTGATAGGAGCATTGGGTACTTGCCTGTTTTAGACTGAGTTAATCCTTTCGGTAATTTCACAAGAGATAACTACAATTTAACCGGAAGACAGTTTTACCAAATCCCAAAGGAAAATCATTTTTTAGTTTTGATTTTGAAAAAATTTAGTCACCACTTAGCAGTCGAATTGCAAATGACTCAATGGCCTCATCAACATTTTAATTGACCCCACAACTCCTACCACACGGCCCCTACACTCTGACCCCGACTCCTCCATCACGACCCCTACACCGCCACCATAACCCAACACATCCAACCCTGACCCACCAACTTCTCCCTTACCATCCCAACACCTCTGCCCTAACACACCAACACTTCTCTCACGACGTCAATACCTCCACCATGACCCACCAACTCCTCCCTCATGACCTCAATATCTCCACCCTGAGCCATCAACTCCTCCTTCACCACCCCTACACTTCCACCCTGACCCACCAACTCCTCCCATATGACCCCTACAAGTCCAACCTAACCCACTAACTCCTCCCTCACTACTCCAACCCCTCCACCCTGTACCCTACAGCTCCTCCCTTAGACTCCAACCCCTCCACCTTGACCCACCAACTCCTCCCTCAGTACCCCAAAACCTCCACCAGTGACCCTTGTAACTCCTCCCCCTCCTCCTACTCACAACAGTCTCTTCAAGTCCCTTCAGGTCCTGTTTCGCCTGCTCTCTCCTGTCCATCTGCAGTGACAACTCCTGCAGCCTGGCTGACTTGGCGGCCTCCTCCTCCTTCAGCTTGCTGTAGTCACCCTGCAGTTTCTCCTGTGCCAGACTCAACTTCTGGTTAGTACTGAAATACACAACATACGTGCAATCCAACATCAGTCCATAGTGCTCATCTCAGACCAATATGTTCAACTCGTTTTAGTGCTGACACAAAGTAAATATCAACAACAAAACGCATAAAACAAAACTCACAATTCCAGCACATTTTCTGAATAAGGTAGTAAACCTTAAATAAATCACAAACTTTAAGTTCATGTGCACTTCAATAAACCACCATATTAGGTAACAGTAGTAAAGAATGGAAAGCTGAGTGTTTTTAGCAGATTTGTAAATTTCACTGTGATGGCCACTAATGACAAAAACATTCTCTTTAACACTGGGTCTTTCATCAATAAGAAATAGAACACCCAACTTACTCCTTGAGTGCAGCGATCATGCTTTCCTTAGTGGATATGTCGTCACGTAGCTCGGCGATCTGTTTGGCATGCTGACTACGGTGACTTTCCATCTGCTCTTCCAGTGCTGTGTGGATCTCCTGCGCACTGGACAACTGCTTAGACGCCTCTTCCTTGCTAGTCATCTCGGCCATGTACATTTGTTCTGATAGTACACAAATAAAAATGACACGGCTGTGATAGTTACTTTGGTCAAGTTACTTGACAATGATAATAACTAGGCCACACTTACGTAAAACTAAAGATGTAACTTACTAAAGACATGGAACATTATTACTAAGTGATGGACGTGGTCAATCATACTCCCGTTCCACTCTCAGGGAGCAAACAATGGCTGCAACCATTGCTGGACCAAAACCGATTAATCCTAAAATATAATTTTGTAAACATTTCAAGTGCTAAATTGCCCCCGTGGTTACCTGAATCCGAAAAGCCCAAGACCTGAAAATTTTTAATATGTGATGTGACTGCGCATTTCTTTTCCTATTTGGGGTGCCATACTAATGACTTTTATGTCATCACCAAGCAACTGAATAAACTTAGCAGCTCTCACTTTCAACCAACCAGACCAGCTTTTCCACTACAATGGTTGGTTTTTGGAACCAGAGACTTTTCAACATACATACGGGCGTGTACTGGGCAATTGGCAATTGCGGAATCAAGTCAAATCCAAATAATTTATACAGGTATCAAAGTTATGACTGAAACTTAAGATCGGTTAAGATCAGTGCCCTTTGCTAGTAAAACTGGGGAAAATTTTAGTGTTCTGCCATACACAGTTGTAGCCTAATATGCTGCTTGATTATAATTTCAGATTTTCCTTGCCTGAACTCACTAGGTAAGGATTTGGACAGAACACCCCCCCCCCCAACCCCACAGCAGGCAGTGTGTCTTACCTTGTGCCAGTAGTTTGGCCTTCTCCTCAGTCAGACTGTCCACCTGCTCTTCCAGTTGACGCTTCTTGTGGTCAACATCCTTGATGGTGTCACTCAAGCTGGACATCTTGGCCTCATGCTACAACACACATGCAGTCAGTCTCTCAGTATAGATACATAATTCATGACAGAACTCCAAGACTATCCTCCATTAATGGACAGGCAATACATAGCTGCCTAACTGACATAGCCAGCTCAAAAAGACCGGCTGAACAGATGGCCACACACTGGTTTATTGCTTAGCTATTCACAGCTGCCATGCAAGGAGGATAGAAGTTTCACCATAACAACGTATTTGAATTTTTATGGTAATTATAGAATTAATTGATGCAACAATATTGTTCAATTGAGATGTGCTGCGTGAATCATCAGATAATTTCTACAGATTCAAAAAACATTAATTTCCAACAACAGGTGTAAGAATTGGAAAGCTTTCTCGCCAGGTAGGAATTGAGAGAAAATCACCATGCCAACACAAGAGGTCAACATATGTGTTCACATTCAAAACAATCACACATCAATTTCATATTTCCTGTCACAATCCAATCCAACCCCTCCCCACAGCCCACTGACCTGCTACACAGAATGAGCAGATTGCAGTAAAACAGCTTCTTCTCATAGCTGTCAATATAACATCATAACACCTGCCCCACAGCCCACTGACAAGTTGCATGAGCAACTTACAGTCAGACAGGTCCATCTCATAGCTGTCAATCTCTAACACAACTCCTCCCCCACATCCCACTGACCTGCTGTATGAGCAGCTTGCAGTCAGACAGCTCCTTCTCATAGCAGTCAATTTTCTTCAGTCCCTCGTTTTGTTGCGTCTCCAGATGCTGAGAGCGCTGAACTAGGGTTTTTACTTCCGATTTCATCTTGGAAATGAAGAGGCGCGCTATGGTGAAGTCTTCTTCAACCTTCTCACCACCAATCTGTGGCTTCTGGAAAAAGAATACGCAACAGTTGAAGACAAGCAAAACAAAAGATTCAGTTTTTGTTTCTGTGTAATTATGTGGAATTTAAAGATTGCTGCACACTATTAAACACCCTTTCTTCTCAACTCAGAAGTGCAGATAAGTGGCGTCGTGTAGACTAAACTAATGCCAAATCAACCTGTTGAACATCAGTCTTTAAATTATAAGACATATTGTTGGCGAACAGTCGTTTGTGCACGGCATTAGCAAAGAAAAGTAATGATGGAAACGATCCAGATAAGACAAGAAGAGTCGTACAGTGTTCCCTAAACAGGGCAATAGTCAAAGAGTGGTTCCCGATTTTGAGAACAAGTTTGATGTCCGTTACTTGTAAAGGCAAACTGGTTTTCAAAATGCAGAATCCCCGTGACTATAGAGAACGTGCCGAGTGAAGAAGGCCTTTCCAAGGCACTTCTGATGCCATGCTGTTGGCAATGACACAAAAGACCTACACTAAAAGTTAAAATTCATTTGCAAGGACGAAGTAGTACTTTCTGTTTATTCTTCACATCACTCTCTAAGTGACATGCAAGCAGTCGACAACATTATTCTTTAGAATTTCAGGTCACTTAAGACATGTAATAAGAGCAAGGCTGACACATTGAGGCCTTAAATAGACAAGGTGAGTACTTACGTTGACCTCTGACGCACTGCCCCCGACGACCCCACCAATGTCACTGAGGTCACGCAGAAGGCTGGTCATCATCTCCGTAATTCTCTTCTTCTGATGTTGGTTGTTCTCACGCAGCTGTTCAACCTCTGCCTCGGTACTGTGTAAAGTCAACTGGGGAATAGATAAATCAGATGATACAAATATACAGATGTTTATAAGTACAGCACATATAGCTGAAAACATGTAAAATGTAGCAATCTAGGTAAGTGGGTGATATAAGCTAGAGGACAAGCTG
This sequence comes from Phoronis australis, assembly GCA_002633005.1. Classification (NCBI taxonomy): domain Eukaryota; kingdom Metazoa; phylum Phoronida; family Phoronidae; genus Phoronis; species Phoronis australis. The sequence goes on along the minus strand of NMRA01000186.1, from coordinate 271,986 downwards.
CAGTGAGCACCTCATTCTGTGCCCCTTCTGCATCCTGTGACCTCTCAAAGTGATGGCACCAGTGCCTGGTACACAAGGGCTTATTGTTGTGCAATGTCTTGCCAACAAATACAAAGTTAACCTTTCTTAGCATTCTGTTGAAATGTGGACAATTCACTATAATTGCAAACACTACAACTCGAACATTGCCACTCAAATATTTGCCATCTGGCTCAGCCATCTCTTTTTAAGCGAGAGATGTCATCATTTTCATGGTCACGTGCTCATGTGCGGTCACGTATCCTGGGCACCTGGAATTTGTTTCTGCAATGTAATCCTTTGTTCTGCGGTGGTCACATTTTTGCATAATGACGAGTTTTTTGTGGAATATTATTTTCTGCGCTACAATTTCTTGGTGTAAGTGGTACTATTAGTTATTGTTGTATGTGGAGTAAGTGGTACTATTAGTTATTGTTGTATGTGGAGTAAGTGGTACTATTAGTTATTGTTGTATGTGGAGTAAGTGGTACTATTAGTTATTGTTGTATGTGGAGTAAGTGGTACTATTTGTTATTGTTGTATGTGGAGTAATTGGTACTATTTGTTATTTTTGTATGTGGTGTAAGTGGTACTATTTGTTATTGTTGTATGTGGAGTAATTTTGGAGTGAAAAGGGAAACACCTAGTGAATTTATTTTAAGAACAAAAATTGAAAATTCTTAGACTGGACTTCATTTCAATTTTGCATAGTAAAATAAAGTGTTTAGGAATTTTTTCTGTTTCAGGTTTCCATGCTCTAAGCCACCACATAAATCACCAACACTGATAACTCCCTACAACACTTACACCGACAACACACTGACTGTTGTTGCTTTTGTAATGTTATGAGCCATACTGAAACGAAGCACCAAAGATCCCAAAAATACCGAGTGGGAGATGGCCTGAAAGCTGAGGTGCTACACAAGGCTAGCTAAGGCCACATGGCTGTGTAACTGCACATTTCATCTGATTATGATCCATCAGCACCCATCAATGAGAATCACATTTTCAAATCTGCTGTTTTCCTCAGGAAATTAGAAAGTGACATACGTGACTGTATTATCTGACAGGTAGTGTCCATCGAGTCGACGGCTGCGGAGCCTTTAATATATAACTTAATGTTGAGGAATCTCAGCTTCCGTGCCACACTTAGGACAGAATGAGGATGTCATGTGACATGCAATGTTTCCATGCTATGATAGGTTTGAGTGTCTAATAAATACCTGGATCACCTGCTAAATACCTGGATCACCTGCTAAATACCAAGAGTATCTAGGCATAAGACATTCTCACAACACTTTGATTCAATGCAAATATTTCCTTTCTTTGTCTGCAAGTGAAGTTTTTCTTCCCTAACTCTTCCAACTGGATGCTCACTGTTTCAACTTATTTGCATTGAAAAACAGCACAACTTCCCAACATAAAATAAGAGAAAATCTCACTAATTTAGAACACAACATGAAAAATGAATTAATATTTTCTTGTACGTTCATAAGAGATTAAAAAATGTAATTTTGGTAATTATTTTTGTCCAAAATTGGTGAGACTTCCTTTTACACAATGTTGTCATCATCCCAGCATGGTGATACAAACTGACCAGTTTTGAGCTGAGTTCCTCACTGACAGACTCAAACTCCTTGTTCTTAGACTCCACCTCCTGTGACTTCTGGTCATAGTTCATAGCTAGCTCCTCCAGGGCCTGTAGGACCTCCTTGACCTGCAATAGAACAAGGTAGAGCTTCTTGCAAACAGAGGCCAGCCAACTCATGGGAATTACCTCTTGCATAAGTGTCACCATCGGAACTGGCACAATCTGAAGAGACGGACCATTTTGCAGAAGGTGAATAAAACCAAATATTAAGCAAAATAAAGAAGCCTTTAAAACTCATGTTCCAGATGTTAGTGAAGCCAAGAATATGCATGTCGACTTAAAAACAGAAGGTGTATATGTATATTGCTGCCATTTTGCCTTGTTCTGCCAGCTTTTTTTTGTAGTGGATTACAACTCGACCCATGGCCTCTCAGTTGTACTTGAACTGCTAGGCTGACGAGCGAGAGCGAGTTACTTCAATCTTAGCACGTCAGAGCCGTATACAGTGGTGTGTGTCAGTGACCCACCTCTTCCTTAGCTGATTCATTCTCCATCTGTATGCGTGACATCTCTGCCTGTAAGTTCTCATAGTCGCGTCGTGTCGTCAGGATCAAGTCCTCCTGTTCCAACATCTGCTCCTTCAACTTCTCTATCAGCTGAGATTGGTTGTTGATCTCGTCATCCTGGCCACACAAACATAGTTACCATGGTTACAACATGCTTTAAAGAGAACAAAAATAGGACAGAAAACAGTGAAGAGTGATACTTTGGCACAACTTTTATAGACAAGATATACCATGATAACCAAAAACAAAAATCCTCCGGCAACAGGTGGCAAATCTGAAGCACAATGCTTAAAATCTATTTTCCATTTTTCTCCAAAGAGTAGTTTCTTCACACTGCTTCTAGTTATGTGGTGACATGCCAATATCCTAAAATCTATCCAACCCCACAACACTACTATCACGTGACTGCTCACTTCACTACAATAATATTCACCAGTTGCCCCCCTTACCCCTCACACACCCCTCATACCTTCTCATCCATCTGCTGGTAAATCATCACCTTCTCCTCTTCATACTTCTGCCTCTCCTCACCACTCAAGGTCGGACCCCCTATGCCCACTGGGGCACCAGGGGCAGCCACGGGGGTGCTAGCACCCTTTTCTACCTCACTCTCCTTCTCAGCATAGTTATTCTGCTCCTCTTTGGGAACCTCATCGCCTGCAAGTCCACAAACCATTTTATCAATTTTTATTAAGAGCTGTTCCAGTAAAATCTGTATGGGAGGGGGGAAGGCACCTTTTTTCGCACCCACCACCCATATTTTTCATTTATTTCTTCAGCCTACCACCCGTAATTTTTTATAAGTTTGAAATGCAACCACCCGTAATTTTTTTTTGTTCTTGTGGTTGACTGCACAGGCGCTTGAGTTTATCTGTTCCTCCATCACCACTAACGTCATTCATTACTAAGAAAACATATGTTTCTTATATATGGTTATTAGCCATCGAGAAATTCGAGCACCTGTGGTTAAATGGTGTTATGGGCATGCCGATGAGGAGATCGGAGGGAGTGAAAAAGTCGGAGCTTTTTGCAAGTTGCATTTTTGTTTCAGTTTTTGATTCTGTGCAGATTGTTTATAAAATTTACTAAAATTACCCACCATCAAACATTTATGGCCCAATGAAACAACAACGACCTGTAAATTTTTATTTTTTTGAAGTACGACCACCAGCCATTTTGAATTTATATCAAACGCAACCACCCATAAATGTTTATTTCAGTTGCCTCCCCCACACACAGATTTTGCTGGAACAGCCCTAATTTAAATAAAGTGACTGCAAACCTATTTCCATTTGTGAAGACAACGTTTACTTTAGACCAGGTTCAGCAGTTGGTCTTGATTTCTTCCTTACTCAGAAGACAAGCAACTTTTCTGTTTTACAAAGACTCAACAGTAAAATACATTGGAGCCTACACGCTTGGTGAATACAATGACATGATGTGACGAGCTAAAATGTGGAGCAACAGATCTCAAACAATGACAAACGTTCAATTCTTTCAAAGTACTGAAATTGCTTCTGATTTGACAAAGGAACAATTTGAAACCAATTTCATAAAAGCAAGTGATAGAAGCCAGAAGCAGGTTTTCGTGACGGAGGGTACTCATTATCTCAAAAGTAAACAGGAATTAAAGGAAAAACAATTGAAACGACAAAAAATAAAATAAAAGTACAATTGGGAAGCATAAAGAACACAAGAAGTGAAGGACTCATTCAACATAGCATTGTGTATGCCTACACCACTAGTACCTCCAACCCCAGAGCGACACTCACCCAATGTGCACACCTCATACCCCAGATATGCCATCTGTGACCTAAAGCACATGTCACATCTCACACCCCAGTCCCTCCACCCCATGCAGACTAGCCTACACTTACCAGCCCTCCATCTCGCCAGCTCAGACATCACTTTGTCCAGTTGACCTTTCAGTTTGTTGTTCCTCTCACGCTCCTTCTCATACCGTCGTCTCCACTCCTCAGCAGTCAGCTCAACGTTCACTTGTACTGTGTTCTTGATTGTCTTAGCTCTGAAAATATAAAAATATCACCATGGTTACAGTTAATTTACAATTACTGGCAAGTCTGCATATTTTACCCAAATATCTAACTCAATAAAATTATATATTTTATGAAAAAAGAAAATCCTGTTGAATTAGACTTCGACTTTTTAGCTATCTGTCAAAATTGGGTCACGTCAGACTGTCTTTTTAGCAAGGAAGGTACACCGATAGCAAAACAACAGTATAAAATTCAATTTGATATCAACGTTCAAGATGAAATCTCAGAAACATTGTTACACTCTTCAAAATTATCATTTCATTTTCGTTTTATGCAACATTCAAGTTTTTTTCATGAAACTCGCAAGTCCTTTTTTGATAGCTTCTCAATTCTTAACAGTGTATTGGAGAGCATTCCATAAACCATTGCCTGAAAGTTTCATATGGATCTGATCAGCCATTTGCGAGATATAATTTTATACCTAACTTTGCCAAATTTGTACATTTCTCTAGGGTCTTACATTAACCTTAAAAGCAATAGTTCATTGGCAAATAAGATCATTTGCACGATTGTTAAGAGAACATGCCCAACCTGAACAACATAAAGATAATAATTGTTTAGTGAACTACAATGAGTAGGCCGTCATACCAGTGACAACTGTTCGTCATACCTCTGTCCAAACATGAGTGTTGATTTAGTCTCCGCCTCATTGTAAGATGCTGGTGAACAGCAGATGACGATAGACGTGCGAGCATTACCACCAAGGGACTCTTGTAGAATACGTGTCAGCTTGCTGTCACGATAGGGCACATGAGATTTCTGTAAGACACGAATTTTTATACAGTTAGAGTATGCAAAAGCACTCATGCTGATAGGCGAGGTCTTCAGACACTTTGAATAGATCTGGCACACATTTTTTATGAACTCTGATGATACACTATTTTGTCTAAAGGAACACAATTCCGAATTAATTAAGTCCTAATAACGCCATCACAGAGCTAACCATAAAGTAACACTGCGATATCGTATGCACTTTGTAAGCATTCTCTAAACACAAACGTATGTCATTGACGTGCTACCAAATGTCTGGACAGCACACAACAATCACAACTGAGCTACTTACATTTCCATCAGCCAGCGCTGCAATCACATTACCGAGTGCCGACAGAGACTTGTTGATGTTCTTGGCTTCATCCAGCACGGCACCTTCCGCACCAGTTTTACTGACCTGTCAGAAGAAAGAAGCCAATAAAGGTCAGAACTCCCCAGAGCTTATCACCCTTAGAAGTTAAATGTACATTGTGCAGACTGTGTGAATTCATAACATAAGAACAATTACGCTGACTGAGATGGTAAGGATACAACGGTTTTATGCAAGTTTGTTCAAGATAGCATCACATGTCCTGGAAAACATTTGAGTACTTCTGTCACCACTGTCACTTTAATATGACATTGTATAGTCAGCTACATTCTCAATGGCATTATTTTTTAGTCAGCTGCTAATAATACACCCCGACCAATAACATACCCCGACCAATAACATACCCAGACCAATAACATATCCCGACCAATAACATAACCCGACCAATAACATACCCCGACCAATAACACACCCCGACCAATAATTATCACTGGTAAACAGTCTCTAGCAGTTTATACCATGGTTGGTAACCAAATCAGTTTGTACAAAGTAAGCCGTTTAAATGAAAAGAAATATGTACATATCTGACAGCAGTCGTTATTGTATTCTTGTTGGCATATACGCTCTTTCATAGATTATTTTTTGTCTAGTATCGTACACGTGATTATATAAAAAGTTCACACTCTGTTAATAAGAGTTGGCACAGCACTAACTACAACATACAGCGGCACTCTCAAACATAAGTTGACAAGCTTTTTCTATATACATTAATTTTGACCTAATTATGTGCCCTTGTCACTTACAATACAAGCTAAAATTATTCAGACAAAACGACACGAATTCCATGGCATGACCACTGGGTGGAAGCACAATTGCATGGCATGACCACTGGGTGGAAGCACAATTGCATGGCATGACCACTGGGTGGAAGCACAATTGCATGGCATGACCACTGGGTGGAAGCACAATTCCATGACATGACCACTGGGTGGAAGCAGAATTCATCATCAGAACAGTCTTTTATCACAACCATAAAATGAAGAGAAATCAACAGGAAAGATAGTAAGGTGGCTAATTAGAATTTTGTCACCCTAATAGTTATTAAGAGTAATTTTGTCACCCTAATAGTTATTAAGAGTAATTTTGTCACCCTAATAGTTATTAAGAGTAATTTTTGCTGTTAACAGAATTACACATCATGAGGGAAAACGGTATTTTCTCAGGATTACTTTTGTCTTGCACTGGTAGAGTAGTACTCAATGACAAGTTCTACAGATCTGCAGTTGCCCCAGTACACAGGCATTCTTAGTCTCACCTTCTCACTTCCAGCCAAGTCCACTAGGTAGAGCTTGCCACTGAGTTTCTTTTGTGTCTCCATATTTTCCTGTTTCACATTGATCAGGAAGACACTGTGGCTTCGCGAGCTGTGCTCATTCATGTCTGGTGAACAACAGATAACAATGACAGGGCACGTCAGAAGCAAGGAGACAAACACTTAACAGGACCAATTAGCATTAGTAGAGCTAATTCCTAACCATTTCTAGCAGTCTGCAACACCAAATCCCTCAGATTCATAAAAACAATTTGTTACTGCAACAGCTCTAAAATCAAATCTTGTTCACAACTCTCATTTCTGACTGTCAAATACAAGAAACCAGCAAATTTTAATTTCCAGTTTGTCCAATTTTTATTGCTACATGAAAAGGTAATTAAAGAGATTGAGAAATAAGCATTTGAAAATTCAATACGTCTAAAATTGACCCTAAGAACTTAATTTTAGAAAATTTGCATATGACAAAAATATCTACAGGTATGAGAATTAGACATCATGAAATTTTTTGATAACCTCGTGGAAACAATGCCAGATATGGGCCCATAACTTACTGGTGACAGCCACATGTCTGTTACTCTTTCCCTCTTCAATTGTCTCCATGACCTCCTCAGGACTAGAAACAAAACGCTCGGTTGCACCTTTAACATAGGGCACGCGATTCTTGTCTTCATGCACAGACAGGTTGGTCTTGGAAACTGAAATTTACATACATACGGAGACTTAAGGCAAATCGCATTGTCTTAAAAGGACGAAACAAACACTAATGTTTAGTACAATATGTCAACATAAGTAAAATCTTAAAACTTAACATAGATTTTAAGATTTTCCTTCATCCACCATTAAATCACGCACACAGCCCATTTTAGATCATGCTGCACTTCCATCATGAAAGTCTGGCATATGCAATAGCAGGAACATTTTTTTTCATAATTCAACATTCCACACTAGCTGTTCAATCAATTCAGTAGCGCACATTTAATGAACACACACAAGCTAACTACAAAAACCCTCCTAAGATCTTTTCTTTCACTGGCATGTTCCAGTGTGATCACAACGAAAGCGCGAGAAACAATTAGGGTCTGAATGCCCGAGCACCTCTCCAGAGCAGAAGGCAATTAATGCAAAGGTTAACAAATAGGGTCATACAACTCCGCGTAACCACTCATTTGATACGCGCCTCATAGGTTGTCACTCACCATCAAGTAAATCCTTAACCTTGTCCATGTAGATCTCATAGTAGGAGACCTTGATGTGGAATTCCAGGTTTTCGTCCATGCCGTAGATGTGCGTGAAGATGTCATCGACAATACGGGGAATAATACCCTGTAGCTCATTGTGTCCAAGGACACCCTGCAAGAGGACACGCACTGGCTTAGATAATCACATAAAATAAGCCCTAAATCATGAGAAACCCTATGATCAATCATTTGAGAAGATATCAGTGTGCTGTTTCGCAAAGAGTCTATTGTCTTTTGACTGAAAATTAGTCTATATGGAAGGCTTAGACTGTTTCATGAGAACAGGCAAAGGCTAAAAGCCAGAAAATTTGTCTACAAATTAAGTCAAAAGACAGACATCCATAGCCTGCTTGGGAGCAGACTAAAAGCCAAAATACAAAAGATCAACTTTTGGCAGCAAACTTTTCCAGAAATATCACAAGGGACCCAACTAGTACCAAATAAACAATATTGTGTTACTCACAGTACATATTGTCACGGATGCTGAAGATGGGATACTTTTCAACTGACACAGTTGAAATCATGTTTGTTTTACTGTCACAGGTGCTTTCTTAGTTCTAGCTCAACATTGCTTAAACCCTGAAGTCAGTGAAGCTGATATGAAGCAACTAAGGTAAAAAAGAACATAACACAACTCAGTCACACACCCCAAGACAATAGTGCAAACTACATTCTGTACCAAATATCCCTCACGGATCCACTTTGGCAGATAAAACAATATCTGTTCCACAGTAGCACGTAGCAGTCCATAAAATATTTTGTTTTGAGAACAGGCTGCAACAGGGCGACGCCCAGATTTCTGAAGCATAGCAATGGGTGGATTAGATATCAGCTGCCCACAGCCATAGTCTGTTCAACAACTTATTCATACTTCAGTATAACCCTCATCGCAAATCACAAGCCAGCATGCACAACACAGTCACACCCATGACAGAAGGCTTCAACAGTACTCACCTCCATAGTATGAGTTTTTCCACTAGATGTTTGGCCATATGCAAAGATTGTGCCATTGTAGCCATTAAGTACATCTGGAAAACAAACGATAAACATTGTTAGTCCTGAAATGGAACTAGTTTTGAGAAATAGGAAGCAGCTTAGTTGTATTTCTTTTTAACTCTAAAATGCCAAGTTACCAGAAAATTTCAATTTCCCAGTTGCAATGGCTAAGATGAGCTCCTCCTAAGTCTGAGGAACTGCCATATTGAGCAAGGAGTCGGCAATGACAACTGAGAAGCGAAACATTTCCTGGAAACTTTTATAATTGTATTTCCTGGACGTAAGGTATGATCAGTTATTGCATGAATATCATTCAGAACCTATTGTACAGAATAGAAGTGTAACGGATAAATACCTCACATATAGTACTTCAAAACGTGATTGGTTTTACCCTAGTTTCACACAAAGGGGCATGCGCCAAGATTCCAGATAAACACACACCTTCATACACAAGACACACACATTTATCGTAGACTTTACTTCCAACTGCAGGTGGCAGGTGTGAGTAGCGAGGACTGGTTTAATAAGGCTTACTCTCAGTTTGTGCGACATCACTCAACATCTAAGCACATGTTGAAATGTTCATGTTTTGTCTAGCATGATGATCAGAACCACACTGGGCCAATGTATGTCGATTGCCTGTTTAATTAGCTATAATTGAAATGACTTTAACCAAATGGAATTCATCAGTGTCAATGAATTACATTCAGATTTTTAGGTAATTACGATCTTGATTTGCTATTGCACCTGTAGCCATTAAATCAACCAAAACCTTTGAGCAAGACTTTTCAATTTAAAGAGCAAGGTATGCTACAACAAACTGAACTCAGTTCTACCCTGGTTTCACTTAGCCAAATCTCTTCATGAAGTCAGTTTTCAACAAAGTGGTATCTTTCCAAATGTGTTAATACCCCCTCCAACCACAAAAAGAAACGGCCAAAGACAACAATTAACCACAGAAAGAAACAGCCAAAGACAACAAGTCATAAACATAGTTTGGAGTGCCGTTAAAATTAGTCAGCTTTCCAAGAACTTCATCAAAATTATTCACTCAGTACTGCGACAATCTTACAGGATCCCTTTCGTAGTCCCCATTTTAATTCAAGCTAAATTGTAAGCACTTCCCCTCATATTTTTCTAGATTGGAACCAAGGTAATAAAATATGACACGCTAAATTCAGAAAAACAGGGAGGAAAAACTTTTGTCTAAGATGCGAGATCACCCTATTTATTCACTACTTCCACAATTTGGTAGGCAGGTGCTACAAAAATTATCTTTGTGTAAGACACAGTGCCTCATTTTCACATCAATTTGAACAACGCAAATGTGAAAATGTTTGTTCTGAACAAGCAGAACCATTACAGTTTGGAGACTTTGGAGAAAACACCTCATTTTCCAGCATAATGGCGTATTCATGTAAAAAGAGAATGCTAAGCACTTCCTCTCACATTGTTCTAGCTTGAAACCGAGCTAAAATGCAGTTTGTCTAAGATGCAAGATTTCACTATAACTCAGTAGCATGATTCAGCCAGATAATAAGGTATAGTCTGTGCTGACTATAAACAGTTCATGAGGTAATCAATACAGTAATCTGCAGACATTCTGTGAGGCCAAGTGTTATCTCCAGCAGCACTGCAACATAAAACAACAGTGAACCATGGATATGACTGTACACAGAATACATTAATTTCCTCAGTATGACAAGTGGATCGAAATGAAGTGCTCTCTAAGGACTAGCCAATGGAAGTTCAATATGGCATCAAGTCGCATTTTTTACTTTCTATGCCATCAGCAAATTTAGTACAGAACTTTGGCAAAAGCCTGAGGGTTTCATTAAACAACGAATATTTTTCATAATCCAGAAAATGTGAATACCTGCAATTACTTTGTTCAAGGTTGAAGAAATTTTAATGAAACTTTGAAATGTCATTAACAACACACCCTGAATATTGCTTTGCTACAATGGCACATTCTTGCATGAATTCAACATTCACTACTGGGTGTCGGTGAAACAAGGCTTCTACCTACAGTAAAGCTTGCATTACGGGTTGTGTTCCATGCCACACGTCTCTCGCAAATTTGGCACCATCACACGACGATAGGCAAAATCATGCGACTGTTTTGTGAGAACTCTTGGGAGTTAACTCAAGTACACCAGACAAACGAATGCCTCCGTAAACTGATTGTTTGGCAAGTAAAGTTATGAGATGAAATTCACCATTTCCTTCATAGGCGGAAGTGCTTTGTGAAAGTCTTGCATTACAGGACGCACCACAGATCACATGGAACCCTTATTCCACAAATGTCCCTGACCTGACCTGTTCTCAACCTATTCAAATCCTAAAAGTTGGCCCTTTAATCACCTCCCTAGTGATTGTTGAATCATTTATTAAGTACATACAAGCAGGTAAGGATAATTTTTCTTTCAACAGCTATAAATCAATAAATAAACTATTTAATTTTCTCATCTAAAGCGGCTGCATGTAATTGTATTTAAGAACTTAGTCATTCACAAAACAAACACACGTAGTTAGTAATGAGTTATGGAGAATAAATTATGACTATGACAAGACAGAGAACTCGTTCACGGTCTTGGTTATGACTCATCGGCCAACAAATGCAGTTCTATTGATTGGCTACTCATGTTCACCGAGATCCATGCGTCTACAGTGTCTTCTGTATCGAATGAGCAAAGCTGAACTTGACTGAGCAGGCACTGACCTATGTGTGCGCTTAACAATCATCTCCAAATGTGCTGCTGCCAAAACCCATGGAACAGTAAAATCTCAGTAATTTAAGACAAGTGAAATTATATTCTCATTTTTCCTTAAAAGATAAACAGCACTAAATCATATTTCTTCCATGTTCACATTCTGTACCACAGCTATCACCAGACAATATTTTGAAAAAGTGTGTATATTCACAACAATGTAAAAATCCATTGAAAGACGAAAAAGTGACATTTTGACTGTTACTTTTGTCTGAAATTGCTGAGATTTTACTGTACATTCTATTTGTTTTGAGTATGTCCACAACTGTTCATGACAAACTAGTTCCGACTAAGTAATTACGGAAAATCATGAATTTGGGCAACAGTAAAATCTCGCTAATTTCGAACAAATATAATAGGTAAAAACTGCTCAATTTTCATGATTCCTAGGTGGTCAAAGCTGAACAAACCATGAGGCATTAACTAATAAGGTTAACTCGAACCTTAATTAGTGGTCTCCATTGTAACTCGTATATCAACAACCAGGCTTTATCAACTGGTAAAAGTATATATCTTCTGAAAAAAGATCAGTGATTATAAAAATATATTTTATATATTTATGTGCCATTATTATTATTAGGTTAACACCTTTTTAAGTCAAAATTTAATTTTTAAGAAAGGTACATTCACAGCAAATAACCCCTTGGTCGATTGTTATGAAACCTTTTTTTTCAATGAAAATTTCACCTACCTCAAAACATCAGTTGGGAATTTTAGATTAGTCTAAAATTATTCAGCAAAATCCACTGAGCCGTTTTCGAGAACTCGTGTTCGTAAGTTCAAATCAAGTCGATCTGGCAAGCCAAGAAAAAGCCGATTAAGCTGTGAGTCTTGAAAATCTCACGGTCTTTGGTTAATTATTCGCTAAAAACTTGTTTTCGGTCAATATATCCTACGCAGGCCTAAACCAAGTTCGCTATTTCAACATTCACTCGTAATATTATCAACTGAATTTGAAGTGTGTAATTAACTTAATTATTACTAAAATGATTTAATTTTATACTTCACGGTATCTAGGTCAGAAGGCAGCGGCAACAGTAAGTAGGCCAACAGTTCAATGTATTCAATGTATACACACCTCGCGCCGGGAGAATGATACCAAGAAACCAAATACGAAACGGACAATAGAAATCGAGCCATGAGTAGTACTAGTAATACTACACTTTGTTCACATTAAGACTAAAAATACAATTAACACATATTAAAGACTCTGCTGACCACGGAACCACATCATGAGCATGAGATCGAACCAGCGAAATGTCAAATTACCGATCAACTTAATAAATTTCAGGATTCATCTTTTTAACAACTTGATACATGTTAGTGAGAACTAATTCACAGACACAGTTCAGCAAATCGAACTTGGTGCATTCGTTCTCAACAGCATGCATACAGACGCACAAGTCCCTCAGGAAAAAACTATGTTTTATCTTCCACGGCATCTTCTTTCTATGTTATGTACTCCTCCTTGACTCAATATTATGCTGACTCAGTGACTAAAGGCCCTTTCATATTGACTTAACTCCAGTAAGAGGGGAACGTCGACGTAAACAGCGCAGTTAACAGGACCGTTCATACTGGCTTCGGTAGTTAATGAACATCAAAGTAAGCGGTTGTGTGCCGCTGTCGTCATCGAAGTTATCGCAAGGTACCGTTGCACACTAAGATTTTTTTCAATGTTTCAATTTGGAAATGTTTACATGTGCTAAGTGACATTAAACTTATTTTTAAATAGATTGGTTATTATTAGACCAAAATATAAGCAGCTATTAGTGACGGCACAATCCTGTAACTGTTGACGATAACAGTGGAACCTGGCGATAACTTCGATTGGACTGGAGTTAAGCATTCATACTACACCGCAGTGTCGACGCTGCGGTCTTAAATCCACCTGTTAACTGCGATGTTAATTGGAGCTGTTAACTGCGATCCAGGACCGGAGTTAAGCGTTCATACTGACTGCAACTCCCCAAACCATCGACGCGTCGACGTTAGTATGAAAGGCCCTTATAAGGTCTGCGGGTACATCTGAAACTGTTCTAAGCCTGGTGCCGGGAGATTCGATTTGAGTGTGAGCCCTGTAATCCTTGACCTCGGATAAGTAGTAAACAATTTTCCACAGGTGCTTCTGAATCTTTCTTTCTGGCTACACAGTATATATTTCTTATTTGAAGTTCCACGTGAATGAGGATAAAGTATTTTGCCAGACTTACGTGAAATATTGTAAAAACGGCCAATTTTGATGAATAAGGTTCGAGATATCCTTATACAAAACTTGATAACATCATTCAGTAGTACAGCCATGTGATGGCTAGAAAATTTTTACAAAATGAAATTTTAATTGTTTTCCAAGAAATAAGAATCTGAAACTGCCATTTTGAAAAGAAATCTTTTCACATAAACGATTTTCTGTAAACCTCAAACAAAACCATCTTGTAAACATTAATCGACTTTTGACACAGGAAAAAATATAGTTTGGCAATTTACACCAGCCAAAACTGTTCCAAATTCATTGGATATTTGAAATTGAATACAGACAAAAAAGCGCGAATTAAATAGTTTTTAAGATCTCTTCGGTGAAGGTTGTTACAGATGACTTTTGTCAGGTTTTCAGTAAAAAGGTTGTTCAAAACAAGTTACAAAACTATATGCACTTGCAATAAATGAGTGTGACCAGATTCTGACAGTTAGTTTACACAATAGAACTAATCGTGATATCAAGTCTTCTATTACACAAGAAGTAAGGGTAACTATCGCCAATAGCAATGCTCCCAGTCTCACACTTTCTCCAAGCTCATAGTTCGGGAGTCAGTTTCGTAGACAAGTTTAGTTTAATCTGTAAATGACAGGTTTCCAGGTCCAATTGACAATATTTTTAAGGTTACAGTGACATGCTGCTTGAATAGCCTGCACTCAAGAGTGTACCAATAAGTACATACCAATAACAATAGGTTGGGACCAATCAAACTGGCGTACTCATAGATAGGTAGGGACCAATCAACCTGCTGTACTTACCAATAATGATAGATCTGAACCAATAAAACCAACGTTCTCGCTAATGATACATTTGGATGAATCAAACTAGCGTACTTACCAACAATTATAGGTTTTGACCAATCAAACTGGCGTACTTACCAACAATCATAGGTTTTGACCAATCAAACTGGCGTATTCGTAGATAGGTAAGGACTAATCAAACTGGCGTACTCACCAACAATGATATGTTTGGACCAACCAAATTGGCGTACTTGCAACAACGATATGTTTGGACAAAACTACCATACTCAGCAACGACAGATTTGGACAAATGAAACTGCTGTACTCACCAACAACAATAGGTTTGGCAACTGTGCTGTATACATCTTCTTGAGTTATTGTGGGCTTCAGGACTTTGTCGTATAAATATAACTTGCCCTGTAAAAGCAAACAAAACCAGTATTGCACAAAAGTTTCACAAGATCTGGTCTGACCTGTAAAGAGCAATTAAACACATTTAACATTAAAAAGGTCAGACTCTGAAAAAAAAAACAATCTAACAATTTTCGTCCTTGTTTTGGATGCAGTGTGCTCCACAACTGAAAACCCAACTGTGCTGCATGAACAGACGTCAATAAATGCACCAGAAGTGTGTGGCAGCCAACGTTCTCTGTACCAACACAACAGTGGTACTAAGGTAAGGAGAACAGAGACAGTCCTAACTGAAAGAGTATATTGGCTTGGCTCTGTTAACCACCCGGGTACTTGCTAGTGGTGAAAATAAACTCATAGATTCCCGGCAGTTAAAAAAGACCCAATGCTTTATAATATTTCTCGGGGCCGTACATTTACCTGCTCTGTTACCTGGTGTACTTAAACAGTAATGCAGAGCAGTGTAGAAAACAACTCGTTCTAACTTAAAAGAACTGATAACAACTTAACTTTTTACAAACAGAATTTTTTTTACTAAACCATAAGTATTCAGGGGCATTTAACACTTCCGTCACAACAGGTCGCACGGAACACTCAGACATAAATGTAAGGCTGAACTGATAATAAGCCAGTTAACATGGACGTTTTCATCACCATTTTGATCGCTATTATAATCGTCATTTCAACACACTGAGCAAAATCACAACTTTAATGGTCATTTCGTTACTGGCTAAAAATTTTGAATTTTATTTGGCAAATGAGTGATTTATTGCAGTTGTCAGATTTTATTAAAGTAAAATGCAGGGAAGCTGCAATAAATCAATGGGACCACCTGCAGCTACTGGACATGGCTCACTTAATGCACGAGTCACTTTCCATTAGGGGAACTTTGGTTTACCCAAGCTTCGCCGAAACTTCACTAACCTTTCCGACTACAAAGCAACATCGAAGTTATCACTAAGACAGCTGATGATGCAGTTCATTCGTACTCTCAAAAGAATGTGAGTAGAAAACTAGTGGGTTCCAGTCTAAATGAAAATTGTTGTCCAGCCAAATGTTTACGAGTGTTTATGAAAATGATCAGTGTCATTCTTCATCAGATATGCTTTCTTTTATTTATTTACGCGTGTCTATTGAGAACACGTGGGCTACGCTACAATAATGAAGAACACATTTTGCGAGTCTCGTGTGATCGTATCTTGTTGCCGCGACCTCTACCGATAACTTCTGCGAAGTTTCCATCTAACCTTTCCCACTACACCGAAGTTTCCTTGAGTAGCAAAGCTACGCTTATAAATCCTTATTAACTACTATTTTAAGCTTAGTTTCACTTGCATATTAACTACCGGAGTTTCCCACTTACCGAAAGTTCGGTAAAAGCTAACTTTCACCTCTAATGGGAAAGCGGCTTTTAAGACATCACTTCGCCAATACCATTTGTCTTAGAGCACAAAGCACAAAAGAAGCATGTGGCCAGATAGAGACTGTAATCTCCGGAAAAAACATAACAACAAACCAACCCCTTACTTGCTTTAAGAGACAGTGTATTGCAAAATACCAGAGATATTGCACAATAAATCCCCATGGAAGGGAAGAAAAAGCAGAAAATTTTTCCACATGCAAATGTCGCTGACTGTCAGTACTAACTTATAAAAAGTTAACATTTAGCAAATACCAAACTTCATATAAAAAATACAGCAAGCGATAGAATGTAAAATGTTAAGACAAGGCTGCTGTCAACATTCATCACTTTATAATTGCAAGACTGGTAACCAATTAATTTGCAATTTTGTATCAACCATGAGATAATAATACACATACTATACTCAAGGTAACACTACCTAACACAACAAGTGATCTGTTTTCGGCATAACTGACATATGCCAAATACAAAGATGAGCAGCCAATGGAGTCAAATGTACTACTACAGTGGAAAGTTTCTTTTGGCGATTATCCATGAAGAATCGAAATTCCATCTAAATTTGTAGTTTATTTTAACATGCTCCTGTCTTTTGTAATATTAGTAACGACTTGAATCAAATGCAACTAAAACGGCCATTATAAAGTCTTTCAGTCTTTCCTCTGGGTTTCCAAAGGAGCATGCTGGTAGTGCAATATCATTCATATTGTTGTACGGCCTCTTTTGTAAATAGGAACACAATAACATGAATAAAATTTAGCGTTTTTTTCACCCATTTCATCAGTGTTCACCGGTGCATCACCATTTTATAAAACAACCGTCAAGGTCGTTGCCTGGTATCAGGCTGTACTGTTGTTGTGCGCACTGTCAAATAACCAGGCAGTATCAAATGTCGGTCAGGTCACTACGTTTAACAAGGGAAAACGTTCAAAATGCAATTTTGAATTATTATTTTTCCTGTTCAAACCAAAAACCTCAACAGTAGGTCATGTAATTAATGTATTGCAGATTCATTTTTACTAGCAATTTTTGCATAGTGGTGAGGTTTTCCGGTCAGGATGTGTGGTGGTCAATTTGGGCAATGTCAAGAGTGGCGGAGTCAAGAAGGAGCGCGGCGGGCCGTCCAGATTTTTACACGCAAGGCAAACCTTAGCCTTTAAAGGAAAACCTTCCTGTTAATCTTAATTTGATGACCAAACTCAATTTACAAAATCACAAGAATGTAAAAAGCAGTGCGCAAGAGCACAGGCATGACAAATATTGCAGTGACTAATTAACTCAATCAATGACAACTTTTGGGAACCCCAAGAGTTAGATAAAAACCCTGCTACAGTAGTTATTTCCTTCAGTAACTGGCAGTGCACAACCTATAACAAACAGAGTAGATAATACAAGCCCAATACAGGGGTTGGCGCCAATATGAGATAACACTTCATATTTATCACCAACAGTGGTTCCAAAACAGCCATAGATCTAAATTATAGAAAGTGAGGCAAGGAAAATCGTCATTATCATGATTTTTAAATGCCACATTTAAGTCGCCAAATCTTCCTGTAGTGAACAAAATGATAAATTCAAAAAAGCTTTAATTACGTGTTAACAAGTCACATTCAAGACTCGAGTGTCATTCATTTCCCAACTAGATTTACCCAGATATTAATGATTCACGATTTCTGGGTTTGTCATTCTTTTCCTTGTACGTTCTGTGCATTCTTCAATAAAATATCACCATGAAAAAAAATTATTTCCCAACTCCTTAGGTCATAAAAACTCCAAATTTAGGACAGTGAAAGATAAATATTTTGAAGCTGTTCTAAATTTTAGAAATAGGTAATGTTGGCCATTCGAAATTTGAGAAAGACAGGAAAATCGACTGGGGTAAAAGCCTGATGTTATATTTGTGGTTACGTTCTTGTATTTATAAATGTCCTTGGAAACAGGACTAAGCTTTTTGTTTGAAATCTTGACAGAGTCGCTCATAGTGTCCAAACAATCTCCTTTCTTCAGGTTTACAGCTATATAAAGCAAAACACCAAGAGACATAACAAACAAACAAATTAAAACACAAGCTATATTTCGAGACTACATGTTTCATCATCAGGCAATAAGTGGAATGAACATATATGTAGTGAAATAAACAGTGAAATAAACGTGACAGTGGGAAGAGGGGCATACAAGTAGAGATGTTGATGAATGAAACACACGGGTGGAAGCCAACAATCCTATTGAAATATAGCTAGTGTTTTAATTTATTTGAAATTTCCACAATGTGAAAGAATATTTTTGAATTTCGGGTGCAAAATATAGCAAATCAGACAATGTTGTTGGTTCACACACACTTTTACTGGTTCCAAATTTGAGAACAGGATTGCCTGCAGCTTTCAAATCTGAACCCATTAGACAATTGTTTATACACAAGGAACAAATGTCATGGCGTGAGTTACACACTGCAAGTTGATTCACTTCAGTCGCAATTACACGGCATTTGATCGCAAACTGGAAGACGGTCTTCGCATGCTTGCGGAAATCAGCCATAAACACTTATTGCGCAAATGCAACACATAGGATCTCCTCCGCCCTGTCCCAGTTTGTGTTAAGACTTGTACTATATAGCTGACACTGGAATAACTGAACGAGTGCAACATGCTCAAGGTGCAGATGTAACGTTAAGTTAGTCAAGCTCAAAGCAAGGTTGAGCTCTAAACAAGAACGGACTCCATTCTCACTTAGGCTCTACAAAGCATACAACTTTTTAGCCAGCATTCCCAAAACTGATTCATGATTGTATAATAACAGAGAACATCTGGTCTCGTAAAATGTGTATATGTCCCTGTTCTGTAACCATGTCATCTTAGGTAAAAGTTCAGTAAACGAGTCCTTCTTGAAAATGGCTGCCACGTCAACTTCAAGAGGGACCTGTTTACTGGACCGTTTCCACGTCAACTTGTTACCTTCCTTGGTAAAGTCAAGAGCAAAGACGACATGCCATGACTAACATTAACACTTAATACACTGAACTGTCCTCGTCAACATCAATCAAATCAACTCGACATTGACTCTCATTGAGGCACTGACAAAACTTACTCCGACCGAGATGGAATCAACACTGACAAAACTTACCCCAATCGAGATGGAATCTCCTGAAGCACTTGGAAATTTCATAATAAATTTCGAGCCGGCCTTTTCCTCCGATTCGTTCAGAGGCCGGACACGACATATTACTTTAATGCCACACTCTGCCGCGTCCATTGTTTCTGAAATTTCGGGTCAAAGTACCTTTCAGAATACACTCTGAGGAAGCCTAATTAAATATTACACCTCCATTTCTCAATCTTCCGAGCACGATCGAATATTCCCGGCGGCTGAATATACTTCTCCCGAATGGAAATCAAAGATGAAGTGTACGAACAATTAAGATATTGTTCACTCAACTGATTCAAATAGGTCTTCAAAGGTGAATGCGAGGTAAAAATCGCAAAATAGTGTCACCTCTGAGAAAATAAAACCATAAATTCTTGACAGACGATGAAAAATCTTAACCAGACACCTCCATATTTATCATACGCGGCATTGTGGGTATGACGTCATCCGTTATAAATTATCAAGATATATCATAAATTTCATTGAATTTGAGCAACAAAACTGCATAATTTGTACGCTTTATCAAAAATCATACAAATAATTTTGTAGTGGGAAAACAAGTCTCTTCATTCAACAGTTTCATTTTGATTGACCCCTGGATGACTTAAACTTGACCTACTTTAACAAGCACATGATGTTGCAGCTAACTTCTTCGTCAAGCGTCAACAATTGATACGTAAAATGCTGCGCGGTATAGCTTTAATTTTCATTTCCGTTATTGTGATGGTATGCATGGTAAGTAATTCCCTTAGGTAATGTCATTTAGCAAACTTTGTGTCCTCTAATCATTCTGATTGTTTGAAACCCTGTGATGCTGCTGTTTGAGACTCCTGTGCGGCAGTGTGCCCGAACAGTCCCTAGTAGGGACTCAACTAAGTTCCCTAAATGTTTTGCAAATTTGTTTCCTTCTTTAGTTACTCACAGATATTATATTTACCTATCATTTTATCTTCGTTATGAGCTCTTCTTTGACTAATGGCATTTTCTAATGATGTTAGTAAAAACTGAGCTCTTAAATTCAGTTAAAGTAAATTCAGGGACTTAATCCTCAAATTAGGGGCGTTACATGAAAAGATCCCTACTAGGGAGAACAGCATTTTTTTAAAAATTTAGAAAATGTGCATGTAATATACATCATTAGAAAGCTCTCTACGAGACTAAGAGAACGGTGGAAAAATTTTTTAAATTGGACTTATGGTTCCAGAGAAAACGTCATTTTCGTGTCAAAATTTTTGGTAAAAATTCTGTCAAATAGAATTTGTGATTTTAAAATATTATGAATTCAAAACTAAGTAACATAGAAAAACATGTGATACATCATTTTAAACAACTTTTTATGATAAATAATTTGCCATAAAAATCATTTTGATTGGACATTTCTGTGCAAAGATATTGACCTTAAAGTGAACCCAGCCGACAAAGAAAAGTCACAACGTACAATTTTGCTATTTCAAATTGGCATAAAATAAGAATTACGCAAGGAAAAAGTCAAATAAGGTGTCATTTTAAAGAGATTTTTCATCAGGAAATTTAAAATTTGATAATTGGTTGAGCAAATTACTGATATTATTTTGTGATTTTTTGTTAACATGCAGTTTGTGACCGACATAACTTTGTCAAAATCAACTACATTAAATAAAAATTAAAGATTAACATTTAAATAATGTATTGATGACAAGTATGATCAATTGAATAGTTTAATACAAGCTTCTGAAGACAAAAATAAATACAACTTTAACATAAACTTTCCACATAAATGCAATAAAATGAAGACCCTGTCTTGAGCCATCCAGGAATGTTCACGCTGTATCAACAACTGCCATATTTATAAAGTTGTCTTAAGTGATATGAACACAAAAAGGAATGTATGATGGACAAATAAATAAAGTTCTCAAAGCATCCTCAAGGAAGGGGGGCCAAACCCTTTCACTGAAAATTGACAGTGGAGTACCTTCAAGTAAAGAGACAGTCAGTAGAGCACCTTACACAGACTTGTGGCATCCTCAAGGAAGGGGGGCCAAACCCTTTCACTGACAAAGTCAGTGGAGTACCTTATGCAGACTTGTGGCATCCTCAAGGAAGGGAGGCCAAACCCTTTCACAGACTATTGTAAGTCAGTGGAGTACCTATTTACAACATGGAGTTATTCTAGCACTTCGAGATCTCCTTGACTGAAGTCGTCCATCAGCCGAAAGGTGTACACAGCCTCATCTTCGTCATAATGGATGTTAAACCAGTATGGATATCCGGGGACCTGAAACAATACTATGATTCATAAATGATTTCTTGCTGAGACAAACAAGCATTATTTGAACACTGTTATGCGAAAATGTTACCACTACTTGGAAATTATGCACAACATTTTAACAAACAAAAGGCGACATAATATTATTAAACAAAAAGGTTGTGAAAAGAAAAAAGAAATAGCCAGGTAGGTTACAGTACATGAAAATCAAAAGCATGTTGCTCTTCAAATGCTGTGATTTTGTTAATAAGCACTGCCAAAGCTTGTTACATACTAACCTGAGAAATAACAAAGCCATGATACCAAACCTGGTCATCACCTTCATCAAACTTGTGTCGAACATTTTTGCCAATCAGGAAATTTGATGATGTTGGCTGCGCTGCTGATTTTGACTGCTGTATCAGGGTTTTAACGTTCTGTGCCAATTCCTCAGGCGACAAATTAACTCNAGACTTGTGGCATCCTCAAGGAAGGGGGGCCAAACCCTTTCACTGACAAAGTCAGTGGAGTACCTTATGCAGACTTGTGGCATCCTCAAGGAAGGGAGGCCAAACCCTTTCACAGACTATTGTAAGTCAGTGGAGTACCTATTTACAACACGGAGTTATTCTAGCACTTCGAGATCTCCTTGACTGAAGTCGTCCATCAGCCGAAAGGTGTACACAGCCTCATCTTCGTCATAATGGATGTTAAACCAGGATGGATATCCGGGGACCTGAAAGAATACTATGATTCATAAATGATTTGTTGCTGAGACAAACAAGCATTATTTGAACACTGTTATGCGAAAATGTTACCACTACTTGAAATTATGCACAACATTTTAACAAACAAAAGGCGACATAATATTATTAAACAAAAAGGTTGTGAAAAGAAAAAAGAAATAGCTAGGTAGGTTACAGTACATGAAAAAGCATGTTGCTCTTCAGATGCTGTGATTTTGTTAATAAGCACTGCCAAAGCTCGTTACATACTTACCTGAGAAATAACAAAGCCATCATACCAAACCTGGTCATCACCTTCATCAAACTTGTGTCGAACATTTTTGCCAATCAGGAAATTTGATGATGTTGGCTGCGCTGCTGATTTTGACTGCTGTATCAGGGTTTTAACGTTCTGTGCCAATTCCTCAGGCGACAAATTAACTCGACGTGTATTCTCCAGCTTAGTAAATCGATACGTTGCGGGGTCAGCAGGCTGATTCAATACATGTTTTCGAAAGTTCAACTGGGCTTTCAAAGCACTGGCCTTGTTTTTGATAGTTTTCAATCTTTTCAGGCGTGTTTCTACCTCTTCTTCTGTCTGCCACAGTCCCCAAACAATCATCTCACTAGTGAATTCCTCCAGCTGACGTAGCTTCTTTGCTCTTGTCTCCTCTTTCTTTCTCTCTCTCTCTTCCATAATCTCTCTTCTCCTTCTAATCTCATTCTCCCTCCTCTTAAATAGCTGCCTTGTTGCCCTCACCCTGCTTCTAGCTCTATCAAGGAGTTTTGTTTTCTCAGCATCAGACTTGGAGTGCAACCACTGGTGGGTCTTGTTGTGACAATACATAATGTAGCTTTCTGCGCACAGGGTACTAACAGCCGGCATTTCCCTCAGAATTCGGTCAAAATGACCAAACACAGATTCTGAATATTTGTTGTGCTTGGGTAGACCGACTGTCTTCCTCCTGAGGTCTTCGACTTCATCCTCAAGCAGTGTGTTCCACTTCCCGCCTTGAAGGTGGTCCGAAAACAATCACTGCACAACTGCAGACAAGGCTGGCAACATACAACCTAATATCACCTGAACCTTGTCATCATGTTCCCATGGTGTTACTAGGCTAGCGAAGATAGGGCTGGTCTCTAGTGAGCGCTGGCTACAAAATGACAGCACCAAATCTCCCAGCATAAAGTCTTCTACCCTGGTGTTACACTGGTTGATGAAATTCAGCACTTCGTGATAGTATGTCGAGACATCTAGAATGTGGATTTGTTTATCTTCAATGATGGTCCAGAGGGGAGAGGTGATAAGATGGCAGATGAGTCCAAGAGCTTTGCAGCCTGCTAGATACTCCGGAATATCAAGGTCAAACTTGACCGCTTGAAGAAGTCCGTTTGAGTCATTGGCAGAGAGATAATTTTTGAGATGTCCAGAAAGGAAGAATAGTGCAGCTGCATTGGAAAATAGGATATTGAAACGGTTGCCACGATATGGTTCTATTGGTAAAGACCGAAAGCCATGGTTAGTCAGAAACTCTTGAACGAAGACAGTAAACTCATAATGACAACCATTCTTCTCGTCAGCTCCTCTTGCGATGGCCTTTGATGCTGTACGAATGAGCCGTGATGTGCCAGATTCGGATGACCTCAAGTAAGATGAGTTGAAAATGGGAAGTGAGTCGTCAAAGAAGCCTTTTTGAATTTCAAGTAAAGATGAGGATGCAGCCTCTGCCATGTGAACTAGTGAGTGCAAACCACAGAAGAAATTGGAAATTTGGCTGACAGCCAGCTGTTCATTTTCGTTGAGAGTCTCAAAATTTGCAATCATTTGTGGGAGAATGTCTCTACGGTATTCAGACAGTAGTTCGTTGAATTTCATTTGTGTTGCAGCTCTGTCAGACATGGTAGCAGTGATGTTAAGCAAAAGTTTCTTTGATGTTTGTGATGATGATGAGACTGATGCTGTTTCAATGTCCGCCAAAATTTCTTGAAATACTTGAAGTGCGTCTTGGGATGACTTGGTGACGAGCTGGCGAAGACCAAGAGTGTACATGTCACCAGCGACATCACTGATGTGAAACCCTTGGTACTTCTTGCCGAACTTTGATGTTTCATCTGAAAGCAGGCCGAGAGGAAAAGATCCATCAGACTCAACAACCTCAGCAAGCTGTGACTGTGATAACAGTAGACGCATGACATTCCAGTTGTTAATGGTCGACTTGCTGGGGAGATGAGATGCTTCCAAGCCAGCTAACTTTAAGACAGATGAGATCACATGAGGGATGTTTCCAGATGATACATTTTCCTGCAACAAACTAAATACATATTCATTCATTTGAGTGCTGAACTGTCTCCCGGTTTTGGTGGTGACTATGTTGGTACCCTGGTTATTGGCTACTTCAGTTATCCATTCAATCTCCTGTTTGCTCTCATCCAGTTCTTGTTGCATTGCTTCAAGTGCTTTGTTATTGTCCTCTAACAACTTCTCTGTTTTTTCTTTCTGCTTCTTAATCTTTCTGCGAATTTTTTTCTCCCTTTCATTCAAATACTGCACTTGACTTGATTTTCGTTTCAGCTTCTGACGATTACGTTGTGCCTGACTTTTCAAGTGCTTAACTTCTCTGGCTTTTTGGTAGTACTTCACTTTGAACGACTTTGGTGTTTCAGTTTCATGTTCTTGAACTTTTCTTTTAGTTTCATGAAGTTCCCGTGCCAGATCCTCAATTACACGCTGAAGTTCTGATGGCTGCAAAGTTGAGAGACGCGATGATGGCGTAGAGCGACCAGATGATGATGGGGAACGGGAGGATTGCCGAGATGTACGTGGCGTTGAGGTACCAGATGACTTTGGAGAGACGTAACGAGACAGTGTGGGTGTCCGGGAGCCACTCCTAGACCTTGATGGCTGAGGGGTTGACTGCTGTGACGTTGATGGCTGTGGAGTCATCTGACGAGGAGACTGAGGGTGTTTTGGAATGTGAAAGTCTTTTTTGCTCAACTCTGTCAGATTCGCAAGACCTTTTTTACGCCTGGAACTCTTGTTCAGCTTTGTAAATGTTCTGTAAACATCCTTTACATTTGCAGCAAGCTCTTCTTTGTTCACATTGTCATGTTTACGAGCAATAGCATTAACCGTATCTGCTACATTGAATTTGTTCTTTCGGTAAAGTGCCAGTACGTCCTTGACTTTCATGGTTAAGGGCTAGCTGCAAGAAATAAGAAGCAGTGCAAGAAGCAGAAAAAGACACCACAAAGGAACAAAAAACGACGAAAGCAAGATTGTTAAGCATAGCGTTAACAAGTTAAGCAGCACATGAAAATATAGTGTTAATAAACAAACACACCACAAAAGAGCAGAGAACAGACACCTAAAGACCAACAAAAGCATATTAGACAGCCATTGTTATGTGTTAAAACAGGAAAAGCATGAAAGCGTTAGGCTAAATTAAGAGCCAACCAAAGCAGTAGCAAACTCACCACAACACCAAGGGTAGTATTGGTTCACAGTGAGCAATCTGGAAATTACAACACTATAACGGTAGTCTTGGTTCACATTGAGGAATCTGGAAATAGAATAACATACTTATTAATGTTTATCTCAGAACACTGAAGGCAACATAAACTGTGATGAAAGTGCCAGTAATTTACTTACCAGAGCAATCTGGAATTCAGTATTATTGCTTACCTCAGATCATTGAAGTAGGGGAATGAAATGCATGTTAATCATTATGAAAGTCTTAGCAAGTTACTCACCATAGTAAATAATAAACACTGTCACAGTGCAACAAAGACATCAACATCAACATGGAATCTGAAATAAAATTATATCTACATCAAAATTTAGCAGCAACCATAGTTTAAATGTTTACTACAGAACATTGAAAGTGGAAATAAATTAATTCAACCAATAACCTAAGGTGGACAAAAGGGTGGGTCAAAGAGCTTGCCCCCCACCTCCCCCCACTATGGACAACAAATGAGCAATGTACCTGGTATGTTATTTTTTTAGCGAAAGGCACTTATTTGCTATCCAAAATTGTCATTGAATTTGTGGTTGGTCCCCAGCTGCCACATCTTAGATACGCCACTAGTGATGACACTTGGGAAATTACTCACCATAGTAAATAACAATAAACAGCATATAACACCATCATCACTGCCAACATGGAATCTGAAAAAAATATTAAATGGACATTGACAGCAACAGTGGCACTTCAGTAGAGACTGAAATTTAAACTATTTAATTGGCTTTAAGACAGGCACTAGTGCTAGCAAACTCACTGATGGATAACAAGAAATAATTGTAGTCAAGAAATAACCAGTCTATTCAAAAATACTCAGGTTAAAAATTTATTAAAAATTACCCTTGAGGTGCAGGCAAACTCCTTCATGAACAAAAGAAATAAAGTCAATAGTTAAGGATAAGTGGAAGAAAATGAAAGGAAGCAAACTGAAGGAAAGAGAACTTATAACAAATAAAATAACTTTCTTATTGACTTAGCTGTTCACAATTAAAGTTTTAATTAAATACTACATCATCTGGGGGTGATGTTAATAATAAGTCACTTAGAGTCAGAGGTACTGGGTATACACTGTTCTGACATAAACGCAGCACGATATTTGTTTGGCAGTGTCTTGGGTGGTGGTGGTGGCATACGGTACTTCTTCACAGACTCCCCAACAGCATCAGGAGCTGAAAAGCATCGCCTGATGGGTGGAGGGGAGAGCCAAAGAGAAGGAGGCTCAGACCGTGTGTCCATGAGATCATCCAAGTCCGTGACACATGTATGCCTGTCTGCATCACTGACCGCCTTTGGTCTCAGATAACCCACACCCGAATACGATCCTGCCTTTCCAAATATGTAAGATGAAGATCGAGAGAGGCTAGAACCAACTGAATTAACTGATAAAATGCAAGTAGTATCAGTAGAAGTAGGAAAGAAGAAGGATCTAGACCAAGAGCTAGAAGCAGAGTCTGATGAGACGGAATTAATGCGAGACATGATGTAAACTGATAAATATGAAATTATAAGAACAAAAATAACTAAGAAAATAACGACTAGTTTGATCCACAGCGACTTCCAACAAGCTTATCTGGAAGATATAGGCAAGGGTGAGATATATGAACAATCTAGGCAAACCCTGATTGTTTTGTTAAAAAACTTCTTGGTCAGAAAAAAGTTTATAAAAATTAAGCATGTACTATATTGTTGTGGTACTGGATCACAAAGTCTTGAAAACACAGGGCTAATGCATTACTGTACAGTTGTAATATTTGTTTACCATAAAATTAAAATGTTTTCATATTCCATATTGACATATTCTGGCTAAAAGTGTCTTGGCCAAGAAGGCAAAGTATGGGTGTGGCCCGGTCTGGCAGCAAGCCAACCCAAGACCAAGGCCAAGTCTCAGTGGCCTGACCAAAAATGTGAGGCAAAATAGAAAAAAAAACCCTAAATATTGTTCTCAAAACGAGAAATTACTTTTTAGTTCTCGTTTGCATTTAGTTTTCATCAGGAAAAGTTGAAGTGCGTCAGTGTATGAGCCAAACATTCAACGCGATTCGCAGGACCCCTAACGGCAGTACCCGGAACTACGAAGTGAGTCAGAAATAAGCCAGATTGTCAGAAATCGACGAAGTGCCCCTTTGCAACAAGTGTTTGAAATAGTTCATTAATAAGCCCTTTAGTGCCCAATACAATTCATTATGTGCGCAAATTAGGATGTATACCAATGAATTCAGATCGAAGTTGAAGGTCGCGGGAACAGGCAACTTTTTCAACTTTTAAGTGCAAGAAAGTGAAAACTACTTACATAATCAAATGCGCAAAGCCTCGTTCTATAAACTCACGAAGTTTCACGTCAAAATTCGAGAATTTAGTCTTCTCCTGAGTTGAAAAGCAAATAGCAGTCAATTTTACCAGCCACCATTTTGCTCTGAAAAGTCGGTCACGTCACTGCAAAAAACTCGTGCAAAATATTATTAAACGGATTTTGCGACAAAAAACTACTACCAGATAAGTAAAACAACATATTATTTCATACTTTAGAATATTTTGTATGCATATTTATTGCATTTTTGAGTGATTTTTTGCCGATTGTAATATGCAAATTTTACACGGTGACAGATACGCTAAGCGATTCGTTAGCGAATATTGTCCTCGCTATCCCTACTTATTTCCAATAATATCGAGAATTCAACGTAGAATTCTCTCTCAGTTTGTATCAACGTAAAAAATTAACTGAGTAATGAAACTCAAACAGTATAAGAAAGGACAATCAGTATTTCCACAAGCCCACAAATCATTCATTCTCAATGAATCGCGATAAATGACAAAGCCGTTATGTTCACAGAGAATGACTAAGTCATGGAACAACGTCAAAAGATCTTTAAAATAAAGAACAATATGTCTAATGTGGGTGCTCCTGTATCTTATGACCGGCTGCAGTTTATATGGTAGCTGTGACACATGTAGCTTAGGGCTCCATAAAATTGGGTGAAGCTGAATTTTAAAACAACAACACAGAAACAGTCTGTTTTTTGTTACAAAAACTTGTCCAATCCAAACAAATAATTGCGTTTGTGAAACTCAGCGAGGCATATTCAAAGCAAAAATCAACATTTTTTATAAACAAAAAATAAATTTTAGCTACCATCATGTTTTGACTGAGTGAAGTCAAATCTCAAATCATTTACAAGACCTCAATACCGTGTTTTTGTAAAAACATGTTTTAACAAATATTTTAGTGAATTTGTGATCAATAATTTGTAATACATGAAAAAGGATGATGACATTAATTTTTAATAGGCACTAAATGCATAATTAAAATTGTCTTAAAGAGTGGATTTTTAAAACACTGTGTTAGAACTCCGTCGTATTTGTGTCAGAAAGTGAAAATAATCGGGGAAATCACAATCAAGGTCCATATTGGGTGCGGCCACTTTTGGTGAAAAATGATGGTTGTCATATAACTGTAAAAGCTGGATTATTTTAAAGTACCATCATTCCAGGTTTGTAATCTAAAATACTTTTGCACAAGAACCACCGAATAAATTTTTATGGCCCAATGCGAAAGGATATGTACACTACAACTTGTCACAGCCCACTTCTATCATGCAAAATTCATAAGGTAGCTGCTAATTTAATAAGTTCTTGATCAAATTGAAAGTAAGAAAAGTTATTACCGTCCTGATCAAGTTGTGCTAACTACTTTGTTCAAAAACTTTATTGATACTATTTGCCAATACATTCAGCAGTTGGTCAAAACAGAACGCAATGCTACACCCAGTGTTCAACTTATAAACTGCAAAAAATGGTACGGGTTGGGGGGTAGGTACACTACGCACAGTCAATCAACGTCAAATTTTGACTAACTTACAAATGTATGAGATGGTTCTCTTGAGAGATAGAGAACCTGCCTCAGCAACATCAGTTGTCCCATAACCTGTCTTCTAAGATGTTACAAGCCTGTGTGGCATTTTATTGCCCACAAATTTGGTAATGTCCATTGTTTTATTTTGTCAGACTGGATGCATTTTGAAAATATCAGTTAATTGTTCATGAGAACAGCAGTATGTAAAAATACTTGTGGGCAATATTTTATGGCACAGAGGTTGGAGGTACGTACAAAACACAGTGGTACGTACACTACATTTCAATGACTTGTCAGGTTTGTAAAAAATACTTAGAATCTACTGAGAGTTAGTTCATTTACCAAATCTATTCAAAGAGAACAAATGAAAAGTACACCATACATGTGCATATCTTCTGTCATTCTTTGAAAACAAGCTCATGTTAAGATGTAGAGGTACTTACACTACACAAATACTAATATTTCACTCAACACAAATGCATTTGTAATTAACATCCTTTTAACCTAGCATTTTTAATGGAGGAAACTGTCTGTGACAAGTGTTGCTTACTCACCATGTAATATTTTTTGTTTCATAGTATTTGTTCACGTCGGGGTACGTACACTACACAGGGGTACGTACACTACATTTCAATGACATGCTAGATTTGTAACTAAATACTAAGAATCTACTGAGAGTTAGTTGATTTACTAAATCAATTCAAAGAGAAAAAATAAAAAGCACAGCATTCATGTGCATATCTGTCATAGTTTGAAAATAGGCGCAGATTAAAATATAGGTCGAGTACGTACACCACACAAATGCTAATATTTCACTCAAAACAAACGTATTTGCAATAAACACTCTTTTAACCTAACATTTTTAAGGAAACAAACTGTATGACCACTATTGCTCACTTACCAAGTGATAATGTTAATTTCATGGCATTTGTTAACATGGGAGTACGTACACTACAAAAGGGGTGCGTACACTACATCTTCACTGTTTCTGCATCACATGGTAACATAATGTTGTAAGGCCATTTATTTTTCTTTGATTATAATAAGCACCATGTTGTTATTTAAAAGGCAATAATTTCATTTTGCAATCACCATCTGTATTACTGAATTCTACATGGGGTCACGTATACTACATTTTGTTAGCCTTTTTGACCCATTTTCAACAGCAAAACCCAGCCAATATCCAAACTTTTGGTTTGTTTAGATATTGAATAATTTGCTGTGTCGCCTAGGCTAACATTTTCTGCAGTTCTTTTTATTACAGAGTGCAATGTGGCATTGACAACCTATTATGCAACTGATACTCTGGCATAGTAATTTCAGCTGACCTCGTTGATGGCCAGTCGGCAATCAAGGTTGGCAG
Organism: Phoronis australis; assembly: GCA_002633005.1. Lineage (NCBI taxonomy): Eukaryota > Metazoa > Phoronida > Phoronidae > Phoronis > Phoronis australis. The sequence continues at coordinate 240,683 of NMRA01000186.1, read as the reverse complement.
TGTAGCCGGCTTGGGGGTCGCCTTATCAGTCCGCATTGCAGCGCATTGCTGGGCTAAAAATTAGCCGACTGGTCGGCAAAATAGCCAACGACAGGTCGTCGATTCCTGGGCTACCAGTCACACAAAAATTTGTGGTGTGTGCTGTAGTTCTGCAATGATACCATATGCCATATGACACATCAAGCTAAAGTCTGTTCCCTGCTAACTTTGCGCTGTGGCTTCAGTGAACTAGTATTGCTCTACAGAAAAATCCACTCAAACCCGGGTTGCCGAAGTGCAAGACGAGCATCCAACCCAATTGGGCAATAAGGAATTGAGGCCTTTAGTCTAGACACTGTATGTCACGCTCGGACCAGGAAATTACAGTAGAGTGCCAAGTCTGCTACTTGTGAATGCAACTTAAAGGTTACTGAAGTACAAAAACATGCATTTTTAATGTAAATTAGTTTATGAATAAAGTTTATATCAAAAATCACATTTTTTGTTCTTTCACTTTTTTATAAAACACGCTTTTTTAATGTTAATTAACGCTCGTCTGACGTCATTGAGGCTGCACTGTGGTTGAGGGCAAAATACATTAAGCTTATTGTATGTAGCTCATTGGGTGAAGATCTGTACTTTTTTACCGCTGCGTTATCGGCACTCAAAGGTTCATAATACAAGTTTACTGCCTTGTCATGTTGACTCTTACTGCAACAAAGCTGTTCTACATGGCTCCGCGTAGCCTTGGTGCAAAGCTCTATACTAAATAAACAGCTGTTGCGCTGACTTGGGTAAAAACTGATCAAATAAATTCTGACTCAAAAATACTGTACACTAACTATTTAAAAAGATGCGAATGTCAGAAACCAACTTTACTTTTATAAATCATACTAAAGTGCTGAAACCTGTAGTTCAGGGGCCTGTTCCAAGAAACTGACTGAAGTTCATTTTTGACTTAAGTTTAAGATTTGTCTTAACTTTCAAACTTTGAAACTTCCACATTCGGCAAGGTAGTCAGAATTAAGACAAACTTTATGTCAAACACTTAAGTCAAACTTTTTTTTGAATTGGTTTTGAGACAAATTTAACTTTTATTTTAAAATTTACTAAACTTAAAGATTTGTCTTAGCTAAGTCAGTTTTGTTGGAACGGGCCCCAGGTCTCTTAAGTTTTCTTATTCTTTAGTTATTTTAAGTAATTGATAAAATTACATCATTTTCTTTTTTCAGAGTTTCTTTTCCATATTCCGTGTCTTTTTATTTATAAATAATTGAAAGTTGATGACTGAGCTGTTAAATATCAATCTCAATGTATGCCCTCAACTGACAGTGTATGCTGGCAAAGGGGGAGTTTTCTTATTGAGAAATTTCACCATAAACCCAACATAAGTTTGAAAAAAACATTTAGATTTGGTGACACTGAAAGACTAATTATGTCTAGTTCTCCTTAACTTTCATCTACCATGAATTGTCATTCTAGCAAGACATCGGCCCTTCATTCAGCATAGACTATGAAAGGAATACGTTCCTCAAAGATGGAAAGCCATTTCGCTACATATCTGGAAGCGTCCATTACTTCCGTGTCCCACATCACTACTGGGGAGACAGACTTCAGAAGATGAAATATGCTGGCCTTAATGCCGTTCAAGTGTAAGAATCTAAAATTTACTTGTTGCAGCTATGGGGTGTTTTCCCATAAGAGGAGTAAGGAATGATCTACTGACATCTCACGTAGCAATAATTGTACCCTCAGTTATTGTATGTCTTGGGTAGGTACTTTGACTTTCAGTCCCAAAATTTTGTGTCATGTGGCACTCACTACCCATTATATGACAGAGAAACCCCTTGGTTCTGACATGTGTTATGAGATTATTCTTACTTTTATTGTGTATTTACATTGTTCTCCATAATCGTATTTGACTTTCCACAGTAATTAGCTTGAATTTTGCGTGACGAGTTTGCACTCTTAGGTAATTAATAATTTTTGCATCAAAACAGGTCATTTTGGATGTTTGTCTACAGTTCAGCATTCTCATTCCAAAACTAAGCATAAATCATTCATGACCAGTCGACCATGGACATGGACTTTCGAACACGTTTAATGATTTTAAAACTTTTTAAGTATTAATTCCTGAAGAACTCTAGCATGCGATTGCAGGTTAGTGTAATGATATGTTTTTTAAAAATTATTTGCATGGCTGTACCTTAACATATAATTGATCCAGTTCTAATATTATATCAAAATCATTTTGACTCGCTGCAATGATTTTACGTCAGGTATGTGGCTTGGAATGTCCATGAGCCTGAGCCAGGAGTGTATGACTTTGTCGGACAGAAAGACCTGCTAGGCTTCCTGAAGATTGCACAACAAATGGAACTTCTTGTTATCCTGAGACCAGGTCCCTACATATGTGCTGAATGGGAATTCGTAAGTAATTCTGTTGTCATTTGCATGCTTGTGTGTAATTTATGTTTCTTAAAATCTATTCTCAAATTTGTTAAAACTAAGGGCTGTTCCAGCAAAATCTGTGTGGGAGGGGGGGGAAGGCAACTGAAATAAAAATTTATGGGTGGTTGCGTTTGATTTAAATTCAAAATGGCTGGTGGTCGTACTTAAAGAAAATAAAAATTTACAGGTCGTTGTTGTTTCATTGGGCCATAAATGTTTGATGGTGGGTAATTTTAGTAAATTTTATAAACAATCCGCACAGAATCAAAAACGAAAACAAAAATGCAACTTGCAAAAAGTTCCGACTTTTTCACTCCCTCCGATCTCCCCATCAGCATGCCCATAACACCAATCAACCACAGGCGCTCGAATTTCTCGATGGCTAATAACCATATATAAGAAACATATCTTTTCTTAGTAATGAATGACATTAATGGTGATCGAGGAACAGATAAACTCAAGTGCCTGTGCACTCAACCACAAGAACAAAAAAAATTACAGGTGGTTGCATTTCAAACTTTTAAAAAATTACGGGTGGTAGGCTGAAGAAATAAATAAAAAATATGGGTGGTGGGTGCGAAAAAAAGGTGCCTTCCCCCCCCTCCCATACAGATTTTACTGGAACAGCCCTAAGGAATTGTTGAAAGCTGTAGTGAAATATTACCTACCAAAGCACTGCATTTTGATATTTCATTCAAATGTAGTTTGTAACCAAAAATGCAAATCTCTTTTTCATTTTTGTATACATTAGAATATTATTAGTCAATATGGTTGAAATCCAAGCTGCTGGCGTTGCCCAGTTGCATAAAAGCTGTGAACATGGCGGCAGATGTCCTATGTTAGACTATCATTATTGAACTGTGCTGCTTATGTTTTGAAATTGTTGCCCTTAATCCAGTAGAGAGTTTGACGTTTCATGCCACATAAATTATGTATAAACAAGCCCGTAACAATAATCGCCTGTTGTATTAGTGTACAAAACGCACACTCAAGGGAGGAAGACGTGCAATTGGCTGCTGCTGTATGCTTTTGACGTCATCAAAATAATATAGTTTAATGTCTCATTTATTAATAAATGGTTTTCGAAACTTCACAGCTTCGTGGCTGCTGGTTGTACCTGACTGGTGCTAATAGCTTTCAGTGTGATAATGGCTAAAGACTGGTTTCAGTTAATCATTTTTATGCGCCCACATATTTATATGTGGACGCATTATGCCGTCATCTCTGTCCGTCCGTCCGTTCGTCCGTCCGGGCGGCGTCCGTCCGGCGTCCGGCATCCGCTGCTCTATCTCCAAAACCCTTTGACATACGTTCATGAAATTTGGCACATATGTTCCATTCATGAATGAGACGGCATGTGCGAACTTTCGGACAAATCCGACTACCAGTGTGCCCCCTAGTGGCAATTTTAGTTTTTTACGCTTACCTTTGTATCTTCAAAAGTCCTGAACGGATTTTCATGAAATTTGGTATGTAGGCACCTATTAGTGAGATGACGCTATCCTGCCGTTTTCAGATGGATTCGACATAGTTTGCGCCACCTAGTGGCCAT
>NMRA01000186.1:196159-224981 GCA_002633005.1 Phoronis australis | reverse complement strand
GTATTAGTCGACGTTAAGTGGCATCCCACGAGTCACAGATATTTGGGACAAATAATGCTCTGCATTGTGACCTTCGTCCACCCTCAAAAGCTCAGAATAAATAATATACGAATTAATAAATATATTTGTACAGAATTAAGAATTGTGATATGTTCCATAATGAATTCTGAGGTTGCAATATGAACAATTTTGCTCATTGTCTAAATTCCTGTGCCCCCAAGTTGGGGTAGCTTACTGCAAATAGAAGCATGTAGTTCTGTGGTTGTATTTACGTTTCGTCTTCCCCCTTAGATTTATGGCAGTGATAAGCCGTCTGCTGTCTGAGAGTGGAATGTACATGAGCATTCGGTTATTTCACTACTGTTGCAGTTTTCTCTTTCATTTTGAAAATTAATCGTAAATTAGCACAATGGTGCTTTTGGTCAAAATCAACTCACATATTTCCCAAAGATACATTTACGTCCATAAATTTGTTCCATTGAAGTTCAACACTGCCTGTGGCCTGGCACAGATAGTGTCATCACCCTGGGTCGAGTTTCCAGTTGTATAAACAAACATCAGTCACAGAATTACAAAGAAAGTTTCTAACGAGTTATGAATGCACAGATGTGCATTTTTTCAAAACTTACAGCACTTTTTTGCAGACTAGTCTTGCCTGACCTTATTTGACAAAAATGTTTTGATTAATTGGTGCGAAAACACAGATCGAAGCACTACTTCAAAAATTCCCCCGGGCTGTTAAAAGAAACGAGTGTCTAACCTTCACGTGAAAGCTCTCTGTACACACTTTTCACGCAGTCCAGGAAACCAAGACTTTATACAACAGCGTAAACAGCATCCTTAGTTATTAAACGGGCAGTTCATCTACAAACCCAAAATGTTTTTTCTCGATATTTAATTGTTAATTAAAAGCTGACAGTATTTATTGGTCAGATACGAAAACACAAAGTATAATCATTCCAGCAAGATTACATCATCGGCAACATGATGTCATTTTGACATTGATGTTATTCAGCATTTTCAATGTCATGGTTATATTTATCTTAATACTATGACATCTAATTTTAAAACCACCGCGCTTCTGTATCTTTTGAATAAATCGAAATAGACGCGGGATCAAGCAGGCACCCTGACATTCACTTGAGAATGGACCAGACGCCAAGCGGCTGCCATCGCTCCATAGATCGTCGATTAATGAAAAACAGCTTTGTGTTTTCTGGCACCTGGTTCCTAGCTCCAAGTCCTAAGATAAAAATCTGAGACAACGTGAAACGCGAGCTTTATAGTCAAGAGCATGTCTTGCCATACATATTATCAGTTCGCCGCCGTTACATTTACACTAGTCAGTTTTTCATATATTTATGTTTATATTCGTAACAAAATCTACTCGATATTACGACTTTTGTTATTATCTCAGTGTGGAGTGCATTTCTGACGTCACAGGGACTTGCCAGAGTTATACTAAAAATAAGCGTATTGGGTGTATTTTGGAAAATCCATTCTTCCAACGGGAGCCAGATTGTATCAAAGTGCGCAGCCACAGTCTTAGCAAGTGGGAAAGACCACCTACCTGGGCGACACCCATACAACTGGTAACTCGAAATCGGCATTGACGTACAAGAAGCCGGGGACGCAAATCAGTGATGACTAGGGGAGTGCTGTGACGCCCATGAGACGGTTCGTAACTGGTGATGATATGAGGGGGTGGCACTGTTATCTTCCACCCCGGTTGACAACAACCCAAGTTACACTTAATGGGATACTTTGTCGATAAAAGATTTCACTGGGAATCCCGCTGTATGTTATACAGAGTTGTTAAAAAATCTAATGTAAGCAAACGCAGATCTGCTAGACTACCTCGCTTGTGTGAAGGCCCATTATTCCTGATACGAGAAGCTCCTGACTGTGGCATGAAGAGACACTTTTTGATCGTCATTTGTGCCCGTGCCAACTAGGTCCAGGTGCTCGCGATGTGCTTTACACAATAAACTGGTTGTTAGCGGGGGCAATTATGTACGAATCGCTTTATTAATTTTTAACAGAAACCGCAATGGAACAGAAAACAGACGTGCAGATTCCTCACTTTTGTGCAGCAGGCTCGTAGCCACGGGNGGGGGGGGGGGGGGTTCGAGGAGTTCGATGGAATCCCCTCGTGGAAAAAATCCAGCCCTAGCGTATCCGTTACGCATAGCATATAGATGAAAAACATCAACAATTTTTTGTAGTTGTTACTGGTACTACTAACTACTACAATAATGAAGTTGGTAATAATTTCAAATTTGGTTCTGCAAATCAAAGCGCTGTATCGAGCCGTATAGTACCTGGCCAACTTTGCCAAGTGGTCATGTGTTTGTGTACTGGATAACAGGTTCCTGCAGACGACGATTAGAAGACACTTTATGTTAGTGAGTCATTAAACCCACCGACTACCACGTTGAACGTGCGTGGTGACGGTGCCAGCTATTTCAGCAACGAGAGGTGTCAAAGTAATATGTCCATCGCTTAAAAATGGGTAAACCAACAAAACAGCAGAACATAAGTTTGTTATCTGATTTTTTGGTATAGTTGCCAGCCTAGGCTTTTTTGATTTTCGAATTGAAAGTGATCGTCGAATATGTTGATCATCCAGAGCACGCTTTGGTTGTGGATTGGTTAGTAAATTGACATGCATGTGACGTATGCCTTTTCATTATTTCAATACAGCACACAAAACTTCAAGAAGCAGTCCTCAATCGTTGTTAAAAAGCAGACGTTTTACTACCGTGCGTTCTTGCACTGAGAAAATTCCACCTCGTGGGAGGACTAGCGTGTCCATATTATTTGGTAAAAGCAGGTTTAGGCCTAATAAAATCTTTAGTCAATGAAGAAAAGTGTTCTCTTGTGTACACAACCTCGCAGAGCAGCTGAAATTTGATGCCGGGAAGAGATTTACAAGGTTTCAGGTATCATTATTACTCTTGGTGTTAAACCATGTCACATCCGACAGTTTAGCGGAACTGACACCCACAAAGTATTTGTATTCATTTAGCATCCGTTAAGGTGCGCAAACGTTGAATAGTTCTTAAAACATTAATTGCAGTGTTCGCAGACGACCTCAGTTCCAGTCACTCACAATCGTGACCTTTGAATCTAAAACAACTCATTTTTAAACAGAGACAACATGCCGGGCACGAGGATTATTTATTTTATTTCTGCTTTGTGGCGACTTGCATGTAGGGGCGGCTTTAAATTTCGGAATACTGGGTGTCGTTGACTCTCGGACTTGGTGAAGACTGGCAAGGATAGGGTAATCTACTGCATTTAGTTCTGACCCGGCCATGCGCGCGTTTCCTATTCGGTGGATGACTGAAGCGCCGGAGATAGACTTTTCATTCGCGCTGTGAAACAATGCGATCTTGACATGGAGGTTAATACATCAGTATTCCAACTTTATGTGTCAAAATGCAAGTACGCATTCTCTTTTTCATATTCATAAGAAATGCCATGGAGCCCATTTTCGCAAGCGCAAGAAACCCAAACAGTTAAAGTGTTCTCGGTATACTAGGTACGCCACTACGTCTAAACCGAAATGTGCATTTTTGCATATCATGATATGGAAGTATAAAAAATTACTCCTCAGTCTAAAATTTCATGCATTTTCAGGGTAGTGCACCTTCATAGTGAACCTTTGGAGCAATGCGTTCGAAGAAGTGGGTTCTTATCCTTTCCAACGCTATGAGCATTAAGTAACCTGACAAAAATTTCTTCAATTCATTCTCTCGTCCTATGATGTGATGGAGTATAATTACTCAATTCTAAAAGCACGCATGGTTCGAAAGTTTGGCAGTTACTAACGCTCAGTAATCTAAAGAGAACTTTGCAGATTGCAGTATATCCGAATTTGGTCGACGTTTGGGAAATATGATCAAAGGGTACAGCGTTTAATAAATTGGAACTACCCTGCGTGCAATGCTGGCTGATTGGGCAGATAACAGCAAAGTATACTTTCCGCCAATTGCCAATTGCGCGGAATAGACCATCCACCAAGAATCATAATGTCCAATCTGTGACGTAAGGAGTATGAATTTTTACCCGATTCCTGCGTTTTACCTGGAAGATTAGCGCCAGGAGCACCAGGAGACATGACAACGAGGATTGGTGGAAATAATCAAAGCGGGGCTCAGTATCTTTTTAACAAATTTAAATATGTACTCAGTCTGTTTTTGTTATTGTTTCTTGCCTTAGAAAATGCGTCTTTGTTTTTATCTCAGTGTGGAGTACAATTTTATGATGTCATAAATATTTGGTAGCTCAGCCGATTCTACTAAAGGTCGATAAGGCAACGAACAGTTGTAAATATTAAGCAAACTTTACATATAGTATACCTAGGTGACCAGCAGAACACAAGGTTGCTTGCTTTTGCGGAGTCAAACAAAAACTGATACTTTTGGCTCACTTTTCTTGATATTTTGTTGTCCCCCAGGAATGCACACTGTGCCGAAATTGAGTCTTATATCAAATCAAATTCCGGATAATGACAAGTGGTGCTAAATCATATCTCAATTGTCCACCATTAAAACGGAATGAAACGGTAACTAAAAAGTAACGAAAGACTGGTTAAACGAAACGGCTCCAGTAAGCAACTCAACAGAACTGAAACACTTACCTGTTGCCAAAGGCAACTGATAACGGAAACGACCCAGTTTTATAAAAACGAGCGTTAGAAGTGTTTAAGAAGCTCGATGTTAGTCAAAGAAATACATAAAAGCATGGAAGTTTTGAGACCTTCACTTTTGGTAGCAAAGTACAGAAAAATAAGTCAATTACTAGAATTTACTTACTTGAGTTAGCGAGGTTGTGCCCGTCTTTCACGCTACGTCGCCAAGTCAAGTAAACAAATTCCAGCATCTCACTTAATTTTCTGCCTTTTGAACAAAACCCATGTTATTGGAATACCCATTACTTATTGTAGCTTACAAAGGAAAATTTGAGCATGCAGTTCGACAAATAAACGCCAGAGTCTCCACGCAGAGGGTCGTTTTCGTTAACGAAGGCGCAGCACCTGACTGGGACATAGAAAATGTGAAGTTAATTCACCAAAACACCACATTTCTCACTTTTAAAACGCTATACTAACAAGAACGTAGAATAAGCTACTATAGTAATACAATCAATTGGGCTCGTACCAAGAAACTGGCTTCAGTTCATTTATGATTTAATTCTAAGACATGTCACAACTTCCAAACTTTGAAAATTCCACTTCCGGTTAGCTGAACTTAAGACAGAACTTAAAGTAAAAAACCCAAGTCAAGGTTAAGATAACTTTCTAGTTAAGATGTCTTTCTTGGAACAAACTCAAGTTTTATCTTAAAATTGGCTGAAAGTTAAGATTTGTCTAAGCTAAGTCAATTTTCATGGAACGGGTCCCAGCTCTTCGTCTATGGATCTCTGACGTGACTTATAGCAAAGATATTATTGTTACACCATCTTTGGTTATAAGGCATGTATAGCGAGCAAGCTCATTCGATACAATATTTGATACTTAACGTACACGGAAATAGACGAATTTCGTATCGAGTGAGTAGGCCTATAGTTCCGTTTAGACATCAACTTTTGGCCCAGCGCAACGGACACGGAGCAAATATTGACCCGTGTCAAGCGGCCGTTTACATACACAACTCACTAAACGTGGCAAGACGGAAATTGCAGGCTGGAAAGACTGGATCACACATGCGCAGGTTTACAAATGACGAGAGTTTCAGAGACAAAGAACCCGTATGAAGGTCATTGCACAAGCGCAGTAGAGATGATCTTTTCCGCCTTTCTCCAGTTTCGCGTTTAGATTTATAATTGACACGGCGCAAGATGCTCGGGCGCAAATTGCTCTACCTCACACACGGGTGGCAAAAATTTGTCACCGCGGTGTCAATTTGCTCCGTGTCAGTCCGTTTACACACTGATCCGTGTCAACTGTGTAAGTGTAAACGGCACTTATGCGTACGATTTTTTTTTGAAGCCAACGCTTATTGGACTCTCAGTATTGCTGTAGTGAGATGAGATGATGCAACAACTGCTAAATTAAACTTACTGTCTATATTTTCATTAATGACATCATACCTCCGCACTCCGTAAAATGCTGAACTGCCCGTAACGCCGCAGTTACGGACTTGGTTTTCAGACTCTCGCGCGGCTGCTACCTGACTTTGCTGACAGAATTGAAGTTGTTTACATGGAGATTTCAGTCTGAAATTCATTATTAATGTTAAATGACTGCCAGCATTCAGTAAAAATGCCTGATCCTTCGCCTGTGTAACTTGCTGAACCATGAAGCACTAACACTGACGGATATTGGTGTGCAGCACAGACATACAAAAGTGTTTCTATGGTATACAGACTTTCCGATGGCTGATAACCAGTGGCGGATTTAGGGAGGGGGGGGTCACGGGAGCCATGCCCCCCAAACTTCTCCAAGATACCATTTGGCAGTTCGGGGTGCCAATCGCTGACTTGGATATGCGCGCACCCAGGGGACTCGGGGGGGCTTGAACAAACAAACCCCGTCCTCCGTTTTTATATTTTAGTAATAAGGTCCACAAACCCAAAAATTCGAGACCCCTGCATCCCTACATTTTAGGCTGATCGAGCACCCGCATGTGGCGAAATTCTGGTTATTCCTGCGCCCTGCCCCCCATACTCAAAATCCTGGGTCCGCCCCTTGTCACTCCCAAGTTCGCGCCCAGTCATTCGTGCAGAAAGATAACGCAACAATCACGAAGATCGGTCTTCAACCGATGACTGAAGTTGACCTGGGGACTGGTTTGACGAAGCAGCTTTCATTTCCCACCAGTACAGAAGTGTAATAATTTTTCATGAATTTGACAAATGTTTATTAAATGTAAAAAATATGCATCTTCGCAATCCGTAACTTGCTGAACCATATAACGCAGCATTGACTGTGTTTGAACACAAGACAGTCACTCGGCTGTTACCTGACCACGCTGGTCCCGTTAGTCGCATCAAGAGAAGTTAAATAGTTTCTATGAAGTCAACAATTAACTATTAATTTAAAATATGGCTAGCTGTAAGTCAAGAACTCGCGTGTTGGCGTTCACCTATTCTTGCAGAACGATGACGCAACAATCACGAAACTGGTCTACAAACCTCACGCGTAGCTTAAATGTGGTCACGCAGCTCTTGTAAGCCGCATGTGCAGAAGTTCACAACTTTTCATGAAACCACCAATTAGCACTTAGCTTAAACATGAACGGCCTAGTCCTTATCAGGAAATCGCTCTCGGGCAATATGTTGCAGAACGATAACGCAACAGCCACTAAAATAGGCCTACAAATCCCCAGTACGGCTTAAATCTGAGCAATCAAGCCCCGTTAGCTACCTGTAAAGAAGTCAACAACTTTACATGTCGACAATTAACATAAAACATGACTGACTCAGTGTTTATTATAGAACTTTGCGACCATTCATTCGTGCAGAACCATTACGCAACAGTCACATACTGATGGGTCTATAATCCGATGACTGAAGGGGGCCTCTAGCCTGGTTTAATCAAGGAGTGCTCTCTTTTCCCTCATGTACACATGTGAAATCATTTTACGTGGACATTTCGGTTTGACAATTGCTATTTAATGAATTAAAAATTGTCGGCATGTTTTATAAGGACGTGACCCAGGCTCTTCGCAGACGTAACTTGCTGAACCACAACGCAACAGTGACGGAGTTTGAACACAAGATTGTCATACGGCTGCTACCTGACCACGCTGCTCTTGTTAGTCGCATGAAGAGAAGTCGACAATTAACTATTAATATAAAATATGACTAAATGGAATTATTTTTAAAAAAGTATGTTTTCGCTCAGTGAACTTGCAGAACGATTACGCAATAGGCAATAAGTCATACATATCTCCCTCCCGGCTGTAATATGCCCACGCAGTTATTGTTTGCCCCATGTAAAAAAGTTGAACACTTCATATGAAGTCGACAATCAACTACTAATTTAAATTATGACTGGCAGTATTTATTAAATAACTCTCATGTTAGCGTAACTTCACTTTTTTTCGTTCTTGCGGAACGATAACGCAGCAATCACGTAAATAGGCCCACAAATCTCCCGTACGGCTCTTATGTGATCAAGTAGCTACCGTAGAGAAGTTAACAACTTTACATTTAACTAGACAATCAACACTTTATACATGAATGACTAGAGCATTTATTAACGAACTCCCAATAACCCCCTCCTCGTCCATTCGTGCCGGACGATTACGCAGCTATCAAGAGCATCGATGATCTACAAATCTCCCATGGGCTCTCGCTTGCCGCATGTTGAGAAGTTTGCAACTCAATATGAAGTTGACAAACAGCTAATGACTGACTTGTAGTAAAGACCTCTCACAGTGTACCTAGACATTCGGTAACTTGCGGAACCGTAACGCATCAGTGACGGATTGGACCCATGAGTACTCACGTACGTCTGATACCTGACCATGCTGCTTCCGTTAGTCGCCAGGACAGAACTAAATTTGTTTGGATGAGATTTCCGTTCGGCAAGTGACCATTATTAATTTAAAGTAACTCGGCATTTCTCACCTTCCCATTCGCGCTCAGTCATTCGTGCACTAACGGTAACGCGAGAATTGCAAAAATGGTCTACAAATCTCCTGTACCGCTGACAGCTGCCGCACGTAGAGACGTTAGGGACTTCATTATGAAATCGACCACTAATTCATAATATGTTCACACACAACCATTCTTGCAGAACGAGAAAAACGCAACAACATGAAGCAGGCGAAGTCCCGCACGGCTGAGATCAGACCGCCGACGCAGCGCCCGTTATCGCTTGCAGGGAAGCTAACTTCTCTATATGGAGTTGACAATTAACAATTAAATTCGAAGTTTGAAATTCACAAAACGTAAACACAAATTAGTCTACTATCAACAAACACAAACATGTCACATTTGATATACACAACTTCCATGTTTTCACCCCGACTACTTGTTGCTAACTCCACATTACGGCATCCGACATTTCAATGGTAAAGCACAATCTAGTAATATGAAGCAAAAGTGCGTCATATTACGAAAAAAAATGCGTGATGTGACGCATTTTTGCGTGATATGACGCATATTTGCGTGATATTACGCATCTTTGCGTTACGTTACGCACGAGTGCGTAACGTGACGCATTTTTGCGTTATATCACGCACGCAAATTTGCGTTACCATTACACACAAATTTTTAATTACCAATTACCAAAATCTCGTTTGTTGGTTTTTCAAAGCAAAGACAGGTATTTGCTTAGAAAGTGATAGTCTTTTGTACCAAGCCATTTTTTTTGAAAATATCTGGATATTTTTCATTTGCGTCACGTTACATTCCAGTTCGGGACAAAATGAGATTTTCCCTATTTAAATAAGATGGACTTATATATAATTCACTTCCTGTTTACATAGGTGCTGACTATTTTACCCAGAATTCATCTTATCTTCCCATCCCTACAAGCTATGATTACAATGCCCCTCTGTCTGAAGCTGGTGATATGACTTATAAATTTGAGCACTTGAAACTTATTCTGAGAAAGGTAATTGGAAATTTAAGTTTGCGCATTTGTTCAAAATTCAAAGAAAGTGTGTATTCTATCTAGTTCATTCTTTGCTAAGTAAAGTTTTCATCATGGACTAGATTTTGATGCTTTAGTTTTACGAGACGTAGCAAAACGTTATTGCATTCCATGACTTTTGAGATTCTTTCCTGAAGCCATAAGGGTGTTATCTATTACTCTGAAATTGTTTTGCACATAAATTACAAATCAAAAGTTTTTGTTACAAACTTGCAAAACAAAGTTTACAACTTCAAGAAATGTTTAGTAGTCAACATTTGAAGTACTCAATTGGTTGTCATAAAATTGCCGTTTGGCGCTGAGAAATTTCTTACCTATGCATTCACATATTAATTTTGCTGCAACTAAGGTTGTGCTTAGGTTCTAATAGTCACCTTGAAGGGGGGTAGAGTTTAGAGCTTTGGACTGTCGTTTGACAGACCGGGTTCAAACCCTCGTATTACAAGCAGACACTCGAGCATGGCACAAAGGTGTCTCACTCTTCCAAGTTCAGTCTTAATTGTGGATGCATGCAAGGGATTGAATGCAAACCTGGATATATTGTGAAAGCAATGTCTGGGCCTAGATTTAAAAAAGCAATATTTTGAAGACAGTATAAAATTATTACATGTGTTACAGTACATAGGCAATTGCAGCTCAACGCTGGAAGCTCCACCCACTAACGTAACCAAGAAAGCATACGGATCTGTACAGATGACTGCTGCTGGCACTCTGTTTGATCTTCTGCCACACATAATGAAGGGGAGACCACTCCTATCTACCTACCCCATAACCATGGAACAAATGAACCAGGTAGTGTTGCGTGATATCCAATTTGCGTAATTACTACTTACACGAAGTTTACCACGTAATTGGGTACATGTATGGCATCAGTGAACAGCAATGTAGTCAACAGGAAATGGTTATTTCTGAAACTATGTTTTTTAGCAGTTATATTAAAATATATCTAGTTTGTGTGACTGCTATGTTTTTTATCTGTACAGTACTGTCACTTAGTTTAGGTTCCTCCAGTAACTGACTTGTTCTATCCAAACATCACAGAAAATTTCTTAGTACCAAGTTCAGTGATAAGAGCAACTATTGAATCGTTTTAAAATTATACCAACTAAACCTCCACAATTAAATTTATTTTGTAGCCTGCATGGGTACTCCAACTTCTTAAAATCTTTTAGTCAAAGCGGCTCATAACTTGCCTTTCATCACAGAAAACAGATTTTGTTTTAGACCCTTTACATTATGAAAGTGCTGTCAAGTTGTTCGTAGTCAAACTAAAGGTAATGTCAGGGCTTGGAAAGACCTAAGGGTCTCCACAATTTGTTATTTACCATCAATGTGTCAGTTTGTGGACTGAGACAGCTCAAGGAATAAGGAGCCATCAATTCTTTACAAATGCTGAAATCACTTTGAATAATGAACATGTTGAGACCTATTGTATTGCAGCAAATGGTATGGTCCAAATCACGTCTTGATGTGACCTAATGTTAAGTAACTATTAATTTAAGATCTCTGCCTCAACTGGTGTTAAACACAATCGTATTGATTATTAAGCACTGCGTGCTGTTAAAGTATAACTACAGTAAAATCCTACTAATTCCAGAAAAATTTTATTCATTGGTTTTCGCTAAATTGTAATGTAGTTTTTGAAAATTTCTGACATTGATGCTAATGCTTTTAAATTCTCAAAACATTGTCTGATGACTTCTATTTGGTAGTATTCGTCTTTTAAATGAAAAAATGAAGTTACACCTGTCCACCATATTATGTTCTATATTGATGTGAATTTATTTTGCAGTAATGTGACTATTACCTGTTGGTAAATCCTCTTTCAAACAATGGGAATGGTCAAAAGTTTTGATCGCAAAAATAAATTGTGTTGTGAAATAAGGCAGATCAACACTTGTTTTTGTGGTTTTACTGTTGTCATTGTTTTTTTTTTTTTGGTTTGAAAGCCCTTTGTTCTTTTTTCCTCTTAGTTTGAAGTTGGTCACCCATGGGTGTAGTGCTTAGTACACCTTTAAAAGAAAGTGATGATGAAATGCATTCCTTTGAATTTGTGTATTGTGATTTGCTGGTATTGCTTTAATTCATAAAAATGCGTGTATTGATTTCACGTGATTCATTAATTTTCTACACAATTGTGATTAACAGATAGACCCATACCATACCATGAAGTGCTTGGAGCAGACATTTCATCTTTGTTTCCACTTTTCTGCCGCCAATGGTTCTTTAATCAACTCTCTTTGTCTGTACCAGAGCACCGGATACATCCTATACAGAACTGAGCTGCCGTCTGACTTCACGGATAGGACGCTTAATGCTACAGGGGTTATGGACTGGGCGTATGTGTTTGTTGGAGGGGTAAGTGTATTATGCCAAACAGTAAGTGTATGATTGAGGATACTAAACCCTATTTTGGCAACTTCCTGTAGGCCTAGGTCAATCACCCACTGCTACACCTGTTGTACTTCCACCAGATATTAATCAAAGCAACTATTCAACAAATTTAAAGCATGTCACAAAGTGGATCTTGTGATTTGAGACAAATAATCTTTCCAACAGTTCCTGCTTAAC
The DNA here is from genome assembly GCA_002633005.1 of Phoronis australis. Lineage (NCBI taxonomy): Eukaryota > Metazoa > Phoronida > Phoronidae > Phoronis > Phoronis australis. The sequence goes on along the minus strand of NMRA01000186.1, from coordinate 212,800 downwards.
TCGTCTTGTCATGCTTACGATTTGGTGCTCGGTATTAAGAAATTTTCAAAATTGATCTTAGCTTTTTAAGTTAATGATGGTAGGCTTTTAAAACGGATCTAGTAACATTTTCGATACCATTTTTAATAAACATACAATCATGTCAAATGAGGTATTTGGCTTCACACTTTTTGCAAACTACTGGCACATTTTGGATATTGATAATGGATGTTGTGATAACATGCATTGATTGTCTAAGTTACGGATTTTTCACATTGCCTGAGTGGCTGATTAAAAAATTTGCTAAGATGATTTGAAGGATGTATCGTGCATTTTGCATTGAGACTCGATATTTAGCCAATTAGCTATAATGATCCCTTCTGCTGAGAGTGTTGATTGAGTCTGAGAATTTTAATTGGCTCTGAGAGTGTTGAATAGCAAAATTCATGATTTTTTGTCTGACCAGTTCATGTGCTGAAAATTAACGGATCAGCAGCTGATTTAAGTTTGCATTTTCCAAAAGTTTCCAGAGTCATGTGGTCAGGGTCCAATGTTCGCTGCTTTGTTTAGTGCCCTGTGTCGCGTGAACTCTTTTATCAAAGGAATGTAGTAAACTCTTCTATCAAAGGAATGTACTTGCAGAAAGGAGTGGTTGTTCCAGGGACCCTCCTGGCTAGAGCAATTGGTATGGGGTTATCCGTTACTGGTCTGTTTTGTCGATCATCTGTCCCATGCCGGCCTTGGTAATTCTTTTTGACTAAGCTTTGATCAAAATCAATTTTGTCAACATTATTTAACGAAAGAAATTTGAAGTCACTCTATCATGTAATAGTGAATAACCCTAACATACTAAAATTTTTTTGTTACCTGTGTTGTAGAACTGAATGAGTCTCCGTAAGGCATTATGATGGTATTTGTTTTTAGTCATTGCATTATTTGTAACGCCATCCTTGAAAATGCATTTCATACTGACATCCTGTAAATTTATTCTTTAGGAGGGTTGAGTTCTGACTCTGAGGGTCCGTACTTTGAAGGTTATATTTTCGAAGTACCTTTTGGAAAAAATGCAACACACAGCATATTGTTTAACTCTGAATGGCTCAGAAGGGCTGTTGCGGTATTCCAAAGTAATTTAGTAACGATTTTTCGCAGCGTTTTCCTTACAAAAAGGCTATATGCTGAAATAATAATACAATACTTACGTCTTAACAACACAATAATATTCTTAAAGGTCATTACTCCGAATATCAGATTGATTTTATAGGAAAAGCTATGCATCAGGTTTGAATTTGTTATTTTCAAATAGACTAAAAATGTCTATATAGTCACGAAATGTGAATCTGTAAAGCAGATTTGTGTGGATGTTGGCCTTCAGTGCACATGCTTGTTGAATGATGTCTTCAGTATTCTTTCAGGCATTAGCAGGGGTCGTGAGTCGCACAGGCAATCGGTCTGTAAAGATCAGTGGGAAAGTGAACCAGCACCTAGACATCATTGTGGAAAATCAGGGAAGAATCAATTATGGAAGTCATCTGATGAATAATGTCAAGGTATTGGATGATATTGAATGGCAGAAATAAATCAGGTCTTGAAATTTCCCTCTTTTAAAGGGTCTGGATTTCTTTTTTCTTGGTTTTGATTTCCTCTTATTTGGTTTCCTGTTTCCTCTTTCTTCGGCTCTTTTTGTATGCCCACGTATTTATATGTGGACACATTATGCCGTCATATCGGTCCGTTCATCCGGCGTCCGTCCGTCTGGCGTCCACTGCTCTATCTCCAAAATGCCTTGACCTTTGGTCATGAAATTTTGCACGTCGTGTTCCTTCTGGGGATGGGATAGCATGTGAGCAAACTTTCGAACGGATCCGACTACCTCTGTATCTTCATAAGTCCTGAACAGATTTTCATAAAATTTAGTATATAGGCACCTGTTAGGGAGATGACGCTATCTTCTTGTTTTCAGATGGATTCGACGTAGTTTGTGCCACCTAGTGGCTATTTTTACTGTTTTCGAGTCCGCCCCTCTGTCAACCAAACCGCTTAAAGGATGACTGTGAAAATTGGCATGTATGTTGAACTTCTTACTTTGAAGTGGACGGGTGACGATGATTTTCCGATGACTTCGATTACTGTGGCGCCTCCTGGTGGCAGTTTTGTTTTTTTGCACCTATGGCTGTATTTCCTAAATTGTTCGCAGGATCTATACCAAATTTAGTAAGTGTTTATATGATGTTAACAACGGAGGACGACGACTTTCAAATGGATCCTCTGTATGTTCAAGGGTCCTCAACATATTTACATAGAATTTGGCATACCTATATCAGTCTGTTAATGAGGTGATGCTATCTCTCCGTTTTTAGATGGATTCGACCGAGTTTGCACCACCTAGTGGCCATTTTTGTTGTTTTCGAGTTTGTTTTTGGTGTCCACTAGTCTATCAATCAAACCGCTTTCAGGATTATTGTGAAAATTGGCATGTATGTTTTTACTATGAATTCGATGGCTGACGACGATTTTCCGACAAATTTGACTACTGTGGCACCTCCTAGTGGCAGTTTTGTTTTTTTTTTGCTTTCATGGCTGTATCTCCTTAATCGTTTGTGGCATCTTTACTTAGTTTAACATGTGTATTTATATGATGTTGACAACGGACGACGACGACTTTCGGACGGATCTGACAACTGGTGTGCCTAGTGGCTATTTTGTTTTTTACATTTACCAGTGAGTCTGTATGTTCAAAGGTCCTCAACAGATTTTCATAAAATTTTGAATATAGGCTGTCAGAATATAGTCTGACAGTATTATTAGTTGTTATTGTTTTGTTTTGTTATTCAGTTTGGTTGGCATTACCCCTGAGTTAAGTACATTGATGATGTAATTTGTTTACTACAGAATAGTATGGAACTTTCTAGTAGACTGAGTTCAGTAGTGATGATGTAGTTTGTTTACTGCAGTATAGTGTGGAACTTTATAGAAGACTCTAGCATGACAGTGGTTAATGCAGTCTGGAATATTCTAGAGACTAGCACATGTTTGTAGAATGGTGGGGTAGATTCAGGAAAGTTCTAGAACTTGCTTGAATTGATGTAAAGTTCCAGAACAATTCATTAGGCTATAAATACACAAGCTCGGGTTTGTGTTAGATCAGATGAAGTCGGGAAATCAAGTCAGTTCAAGAGAAGATCAAGTCAGTTCAAGATAGTTAATCAGGATATTACAGTTGAGTTGCAGTGAAGAGAATCAGCAGTTATAGCGATAGTCAATAGAGAGCCAACTGACATTTAAAACTAACTATTTTCAAACGATGTTCAAAAAATTTCATGATGTGTTTTGTGTGAAATACTATCACCAAAAAACTTCAAACCGAAAAAAAATGTTGACTTTTTAAAGAAATAGACATAACTTTCACCTGCTGACTCCTTTGTGTGTCTAAGCTCTGACCCCTCAGCTTACTACCTCAGCATTGTATACCAACACAATAGACTTGTTTTTCAAGTTTAATCAAATGTGATGAAAGTTCAGAAATTGATGTTAGAAATTTCTGGATTTTAACAGTCCAGTTGAATGGTACATAACTGTAACAAGTCTATGTTTGTGTCTTAGGGTTTGACGCAGAATGTGACATTGGAGGGACATGGCTTGGTGACTGGATGGGCCATTTATTCCTTGGATCTGTCTGGTGCTGCCTCCGTAGGGCAAATACTCAGGTACGCTGATTGGACTATCACATTGATTTTTTTACCATCATTTGGTTTGTAAATTCTCCAAGTGGAATTGCATGCTCTTTCTTAGCCCCAAGAATTTACCATATCAAACTTGGATAAAACAAGTTTCAGATGGTTCAGTATGTCAACAAAATTACTTTTGAGCTCCAATCGGGATTTAGTGTGGAAACTAGCAGGTAAATGTGAACTAGCCTTATTTAATTTGTAATTCAAACTACAATGTATAGGACAAAATACCATTTCCCTGTAATTATGGCTAATGCTGTTGACAGTAAAACTGACTAACTATAAGCCAGGGCAGGAAATTCTAAGTGCCGAAAGGCTTAGCTTCCTTACAATATTTATGGTAAAAAGATTTTTGGACACTCAAAATTAATTCTTAAATGGAAAAAAGTTGTTCTTGGTGGAATATTGCGGGACAAGATTTTTGTGGTGTCCGAATTTGGGCAAACTTTCAAAATGAGCCTTTTCATTGTTGTCCGAATTTGGTGAGCTAAATCTCTTTGAAAATTTTTAGAAGTCTGCATGAGCATGATGAATAGAGAATCGATTTGTTGACGAGAAATAAATATGGATTTTCATAAGTTGCGAAAGAGAAACGCAGTTTGTATGCACATTAAAGTTCAAGCCTGCTGAACCCATTCCTGTCACTTAAACCTAATGTGAATTACGTCGAAGAAAGAATATCGCACTTGTGTTGCTGAGGCACAGAGAACTTTTTGTCGACTATTTAGACTCGTCACAGTACGTTTGGTTAAAAATGCACTTTCTCAATTGAACAAATTTTGCATTAAACGTAACTGTTATGGATGTGGGAATGAGTGCAATGCAGAGTTATCTACAATGACAAGAACACAGTTGTTAAAAACGTATCCCTGCATTGTGTGCTAATTACGAAACAAAGTTAACTCTGACATATTTATTTCCATATTGAAAACGAATGAACTATTATCAGTCCACACAAAGACAATAGCAAATGAGTAGTTTCTCATTCATGCATGATTGCTGTCACACAGTGGTAGTCATCTGATTTGTTGAGGAAGTGCACCGGATAGAACACATTATGCCAGATGTTTTGTTTGAGTAGACTTCTGAACATACGGTCTAGAAAGTTTAATTTAATAATTTCATGAACTCAAACCAAAACTCAAACCAGTCATCAGTCTGTCATTGCACTGAAAGCTATTAGCACCAGTCAGTGACAACCTGCAACCATTCATCTGCAGGGTAAATAAAGTGCAGACTGTCCACTGACAACATTTTGATGGCCTTACCTGTAGATGGATGTCTGGAGAGCAGCAAGCTGCGGGCAGCCACGTGGTACATCAACCGACCCCTAGCCGCCTTCTAGACATCCCTGTTACATAAATATTTGTGAACTGTTCGGTAAATTACTGTTATTGTAACACTGTCATATACCCTATTCGTAAGTACTTGACAGATTAGTGATAAATTTCCTCTCTCTCTCCACCCACATAATTTTTTGCACATTGCTGTCATCTGTGTTTGGATATCCCGCATCCACTATATTTCCTAAACACCTTGCATGTTCTTCATGAAATTTTGCAGAGATTTGTTCCTATGTAGAGTTCTGGATGGTTCCCACTACTGCTGTGCCCCTAGTGGTAATTTTTTACATTTTGCCTCTGTATCTGGCCAAGATTCTTGACAGAATTTTATGAACTTCCGCACTTAGATTTTGAGAAAACAAAAACACTTCCCAAATGTTGAAGGGATTGATCTACATATTCTTCACCTCTTGGTGGCCATCTTTGTTATTTCTGAATCTGTTTTGCCATTGACATCTCTCCTCCAAATCGCTGGAAGTATCCTTATGAACTTAATAGCAGATGTGTTCCTATTGATGCGAGTACGACTGACTTAATTTTTAGAGTTTACCCACCCTGGTAGCAATTTTTTGTCTTTGCCTAATATTCATTGATTTATCTTCGTGAAATTTTGCATTACAATTCTTATGAAGAAAAACAGCGACGCCTGCACGACCTAGATTTTTATGAAATTCGATAATATTCTTTCTGTTGAGATAATGATGTCAGCTAGGTTCCCAAGTTCTTATGCAATTGATGTTTTCTACATCCCTAGTACCCATTATTTTTGAGTCTGTTTGTGGCATTCATCTCTCAGCTTGAGGAATCCTTTCATGAAATTTGCCAGATCTATTTGAGTAGAGCATGGCTGACATTGATTTTCAGACCACTTCGGATACTTTAATGCCCCCTAGTGGCAATTTTGTTTTTGTCTGCCTCAGTATCTTTGGGAATTTCCGAAACCAGGCCTACCATAAGTATGCCCTTTTGGATATTTTTGGTAACTCAACAGTTTGCTGGTTTTAAAAATACGGTGAATTTTTCTAAAGTTATAATATTAGATGTAAAATTTTGTTTATTTTCGCAAGACATATTTTGGGATTGCGATTTCACTCAAATGACTATCATTTAAAGAGATGATGGGTGACTTTGTTAGAAACTAAATGTTTTCAATCTTGAGTGAATAATTTTTGTGATTATTTGCTTTGAAACTGCACTGTTTTTAAAATGTTCATCACAGATTCTGAAAGTAAGCCCCCCCCATCTTTCTGAAAATATGCCCGGGCATTTGCCATTTTTGAAAGGCCTATTTTCGGTAATTCTGGGTACCAAATGAAGCTCCTTGATGGAAATGAAATTTGATTTACATGTTCCTATTGAGGGGAGTACCACTGGTGCTGATGTCAGGCGATTCCAGTTACTGGCCAGGGGCTATGTCCCCTAGTGGCAGTTTAGGTTTTCTTTGTGTATGCCTCAATATCTACTAAATTCCTTGATAGATCATGGCGTATAAGGTCAACACTTACCCGGTTTTAGGTGGATTCCACCTACTTGCATTCTGTACCCTCTTCTGGCCATATTCTGCACTCCTTTTGGCCACTTTTATCTGCACGAATTGATCACATATTGCTGTCATCTGTGTCTGGCATCAGCTGCAGTATCACCCAAAACTCTTGTGAAATTCAGCAAGTAGCTTCCTATGAACTTTATGGGGAATGACGACATATTTGGGGAGACTCTACTACTGCAATTGCTGTTATTGTAGTGTGGCTTATAAGTGTCTGGGTACACGGTTGCGAGTTCTCTTCTGTCAGCTATTGGGAAACTGTTTACCAGAATTCTGAGTAACGGATTGTATAATTAGGCCGAAATTATTGGTAAACTTTTTGAAGCTCGGGCAGAGCTCCTCATGGGTTACACGACAGTGGATCAGATATTTTCTTTTGTATGCTATGTCAGAAACACATAAGCAAGAAGGGTGGCAGGTTCTATTGTGCATTTATTCACTTTTCAGAAGCTTTTGATCGAGTACCACGCAGTTTACTTTTTCATAGACTTATGCAAATTAATGTTCATGGTAATATGTTATCAATTCTGCAATCAATGTATAGCAAGCTGAGGTCATGTGTTAAAGCAGGTGATGGTTTCACAGACTTGTTTAATTGCATTATCAGTACTCGTCAAGGCTGTATGATAAGCCCACTGCTATTTCTTATGTATCTCAATGAGTTTTTAGAATCAAAACCCAATTCACGTAATGACATAAATTCCATTTACTTAGATTCACTAAATATATTGTGTGTAGATGACATGGTTTTGTGCTCTCTAACAGCCTCCGTCAAACTTGCAACGTATGTTGAATTATTGTCTCCAACTTAGTCAGTGATCATTGTGATTCATTGGGTGTGGCTGTGAATTTAAAGAAAATCAAAATAATTGTATTTAGAAATGGAGGTTCCTTAAGACATAATGAGAAATGGTTTTTTGACAAACAACAAGTTGATGCTGTATCTAATTATAAATATGTTGGTGCTTTTATCACACCTGAATTGTCATACAACAAAAACTCTTGTCAAGTAAGTAAAGCTGCATCATGTGTTTTGAAACTACAGCACTTTCTCTTTTGTTACTGGTATACCCAACATTAAATTATGGTGCCGAGATTTGGGGTTTTAAAGTGTATGAGTGTTTAAAAAAAATTTATAACAAATTTTGTAAGTAGACCTTGGGACTTGGCGGTTTTTGCTCTAACGCTGCAGTTTTGGGTGAATGTGGCAGATACCCTATGTTTATGGGATACTTTGTTAGCTGTATCAAATACTGGTTTAAAATTTTGAATATGCCAAAGGAACGTTATGCAAGGCCTGCTTTCAACATGTTGTAAACTCAGGCTAGATGAAAATCATTATGGTAGACATAGGTTATAATTGGGCAAGCTCTGTCCGCAATTTATTGTCAATGTATGGTTTCTCTGATGTTTGGGTCGCGTGCCAAGAGTCGTTTGTAAGTATTTTTTCACAACGTGTTCAGGACTGTGCAAAGATGGCGGTCCGATGTTAGTTCCAATTCTATGTCAAACTATTATAAACATTTTAAGCTTGTATTTGAACAAGAAAACTTAGAAATTGATAATCTTCCAAGAGCAGTATTTGTGCAAACTATAAGTTTTACACTTTTTCGATGTGCAAACCACAGACTTGCAGTAGAAATTGGTCATCACTTAAATGCAGTGTAATAGATAGAATCTATACATTATGCTCGAGAAATTGTGTGGAGGATGAATATCAGTTTTTGTTTGTTTGTGGCGCTTTTTCTCAAATCAGAGCTAAGTTTCTAAGCGAGAGCCTCTGGACATGTCCCTCTCTGTTTAAATTTCATAGACTGTTACCTAGTCCTGATACCTCAGTTGTGAAATGTGATACTATGTAAGATACAGCTTGTGTATTGCTGAGTAAGCACTCCAATGAACTTGTTTATATGTTGCACTTTGGGCGATTTCCATGTTGAGAAGATGTATGCCGTACCAGCTAAGTGCAGATACACCTACATGTCTGAGTAGATGTATGCCGTACCAGCTAAGTGCAGATACACCTACATGTCTGAGTAGATGTATGCCGTACCAGCTAAGTCCAGATACACCTACATGTCTGAGTAGATGTATGCCCTACCAGCTAAGTGCAGATACACCTACATGTCTGAGTAGATGTATGCCGTACCAGCTAAGTCCAGATACACCTACATGTCTGAGTAGATGGTGACACTTTGCAATGGTTTCATTGTTTTGTTTGTTCAGGAAACCTGTCCACGGCGCACATGGTTTTGTACCAACAGTATATCGGGGCACGTTCAATGTGGAGATGGTTGCCGACACATTCCTCAACACTAAGGGCTGGTCTAAGGTATGTATTATTGGAGACTGTTTAAGTTAGATTTGAATTGTCTGAGTGTCTTGTGTTTTAAATTGGCATGTAAAGAAGGGAAATCGAAGGTGAAACGACTATTTGTAATTTCTGTACATTGTTTGCTGTGGCCTTCTCTCTTGTTTAGTATTTAGTGTGCGTCTAATAAATGACATTTTTATCATGGTGAACATAATTTTATAACTCTGGGATTAAAAGTGGAAAACTTTCCTGTTACCAAGACTCCTTAACGTCATTGGCTTAATTGCATTTAATTAGTGATTGAAGTGGAGATAAACCCATGTCCCATAATACCTGTGCCACTTTCCAGTTTCAAGATTAAATACGATAATGAAACTTGTGGTCAATATTTCATAGATGATTTATCAGTATTAATATTAAATGGATGCATTTCATGAAGGTTGTCCTTATTTCGATTTTCAATTTTCATTTTGAAATTAGAATAATTCTGAAACATGGAATTAAATGAACCATTATTGGAAATTCTGTTGTCGATCCAAGGTTGAAAAAGGAAATTTTGATAGCTTTGTGTTTGTGTCACTTAACAACTTTACAATAAATCAAAACGCAATTGGTTGAAAGGTTGTACATAATTCATGTCCATGACGATTTGTATCTCCCTGCGATTACTATGCACAGGCTGTTGGGAAAAACAATCACTGCAGTGTGGGATCTAAACACTCGTGGAATGAAAGATTGACTGAATATTTCATGATTCCTAATTTCCATTTAGGTTGGAAAATGAAACATTGGAACATTGATCAATATTTCAATTTTCAATTTAACTGAACTATGAAATTTTACTATAATTCTTCAATTTCAGATTGAGCATTAAATTTTGAACATTAATTCAATTTTCGAGATTTCAAAATTCAATTTCAAAATGAAAATTGAACTGGAAACCTGGACATAGTTCGCCGAACATTAGTCTCATCTCAGTAGTGAAGTATTTTGGTCTTGGCAAAGAAGTGATCTTGAGCATGCTGGGCTAATAAAATGTCAACTTGTTGAGCCTTGTCTCAAAGTAATTTGTCAAATCTTTCCAAGCCTTAGATATCATATCTATTTGGACTAAGGAAATTTTTAGACCCGAAAAATTATCTAAATCTAAATGTGTTTTTTGTCATAGCCACTTTGGTTACAGTTTTAGTCATGACTAATTCAATCTATGGTAAAATCCCGCCAGTTTAAGACACAATATAGTTAAAATTTTTCTCATTTTCTTATAAACGTCAGGTAGCAGTAAACAATTGTCATTTTAAACGCTGTAACATAGCCATCATTAGATTATATTTTGAAAAATTTCGGGTATTCACTAACAGTTTAAAAACCGGACGATCGCCGCACAAATAAAGAAGTTCATGTTCAATTTAATGTTTTGTGTTTTCATTAGATGTCATCAGGTTCATATTTACAATTTAGGACAAGTGCCAACATACAACTCGGGTACAATCCATAAAGTGAAGTGAGAGACACGGGGAATATAGTCAGATGCTGATCATCACCATATTTGCAGGGTCACTGAGCTCTGCATGTTATTCAGAGAATCAGTGGCATGCTGGTTCTGAATGGCAAATGATAGTGACGTACACGTCGCTAGGACTTTACAGTTACTACGTGCCAATGGTTACCCTCTGAATTTTCTGAATAGCTGTGAAAGGCACTTCCTATCATAGATGAATGAGGCAGATAAGGTAGCTGTTATTGGACCCAAGAAAAAGAAAGTTATCTTTTCTCTTGGTTACATGGGGCCAAGTAGTATAAAATTGGAACGTCAATTATCTCACCTTATTTATTGCATAGACCCAGCCGTTGAACTGATAATTGTTTTCAAACCCCTTCAGAAACTTTCTAATATGCTGTGTAAACTGAAGTCACCCATCCCTTTATTAAACAAGAGCAATGTTGTGTATAAGGTTGAATGTGACAACTGTAAGGAATTCTATATAGGACTCGCACAAAGACGCCTCTGTGACAGGTTGAAAGAACATCACACTTCAGAGAAAAGTAACATATATAGCCATTGTGTTAGCAGCGATCACCAACTAAGCCAATTCTGTTAGTATTTGCAGAGAACCTAATAAGGAGTTATTGTACATTTAAGAGAGAATGATTCAGAACCAGCAGATGCCACTGATTCTCTGAATAACATGCAGAGCTCAGTGACCCTGCAACTATGGTAATGACCAGCTACTGACTATATTCTATGTATCTCTCACTTCACTTTATGGATGTTACCTGAGCTGTATGTTGGTACTTGTTATCCAAAATTGTTGTAAATATGATCCTGATGATGTCTAATGAAAAGGCGAAACATTGAATTGAACATGAACTTTTTTATTTGTGCGGCGATCGTCCGGTTTTTAATCTTACTGTGGCCAAAAACTGATTTAATTCACTAAACAGTTATACTAAAACATGTTGAAAAATGGTTAATATAGAGACGCTGATGTTGGCCTGTAGTGAATTAAATAAACACAGAATAATCAGGAACCCCAACTGGGAATCGAACCACAGGTCTCTTGATTGCTAGTCTAGTGCTCTTACCACTGAGCTACTGAGGACCTGATATCTGTGCAATTACTGTTTACAACCAACTGTTATGTCATACATCCCATGAGCGGTATTTTGATGAAATGTTGAAAAATGGGAAGGGCAAATTTGGCAATTGTGTCTGTCTGATGTTGATGAGATGGTGAGATCCTACCATAATCAATGAATCTTCAAAATTTCAATATAGAGCACAAGTCATGAATTTTTGATGGACAGATCGGCACTGAGTCCACAATTGGTCATCTAGCCAATTCCACCCACATAAGCAACATTCTGCTAAGGGTCATTATCTCATTCTCTTGATTGCTGTTAACACTTGGATCTGAATTCTGGCACCAGCAGCAAATCATCATGCTTTGGTGTATTTTTGTAATTCTTTAACACTTGTGAAGGTGCAACGTTCAAGTGCCTTCACTGAAGTCGGCACTGCAGTTGGCTGTGCGATCTGATGAAAATTAGTACACCAGTTAGCAGTTGAGCCACCGATTTTTTCTTGACAGATAGATAGAAATTCGCGACCTTTGCTGTACCATCAGCAGTTTTTTAGCGGCCCTAAGCCGGACTCACTGTCACCAGTTGACGCTTCATGCGAAACTTATTTTGAACCATTTTCAAAGTAAGGACAGTGTTATCACTTAATGATGCCTCCATGTGTTTCACATTCCATTTTTATGCACCCACATAATTATGTATTTGCTGTACTTGGGTAGCACGTTTTCCGTTATGCAAAACTTGTTATAAGACAGGACACTTGTCATTGTTGACTATCTTTATTCCATTCCGTTTGCATCCTCGGAACAGAGTTCGACAATCAACTGACCAAGAGACATGGTTAAAAGACACCCGGTATTTCAAAACATACTTGTTTCATTCTCAAGTGGAAATAAAATGACACAGTACTAGCTCCAGAACAGACTCACAAAAACTAGTAATATGCACAATGGGACATAGCAGGTGCGAAGTACTTCAAGAATGACAAACGGGGAGGGGGGGTAACAGGAAAGTCTGGGACACGGGAGATGTGAAAGACTGCAAAGAATTACAAATGGAGGCAATAACAGGGAAGTGTGGGACACAGCAGGTGTGAAATACTGCAAAGAATGACAAATGGAGGGGGTAACAGTACAGTCATGTATGTTTCGAAATATTCTGTGTCCTAGTGGCCATTTTGTGCGAAACCATTTCCAGAAGTTATGTAGAGAAACCATTAAAGGATTTCAGTGTAAGTTGACACAGGGGTATGAGATTTCAATGCGCCAGCACCATTAAGTTTTCGTGTGGATTCAACCACTGCAGTGCCTCTTAGCGGCCATTTTGACTAGGGCTTTTCCAGGACTGTTTGAGGGAAGAGCATTTCTGAAAGATCTAAAGAACCAATTGATGGATGCCATTGAAACTTGACACATAGGTTAATTATGAGACTTTGGTGACACCATTCGATTTTCCGGCAGACTCGGCAACTGCAGCACCCCCTAGTGGTCATTTTGTGCCAGAGCATTTCCGCATGATATGTAGAGAACTGATTGAAGAATTTCATTGAAAGCTACCACAGATGTATGTGATGGCAATGCGGTGGCGCCACTAAAGTTCGGAACAGATTCAAACACTGTAGTACCTCCTAGAGTCTGTTTAGTTTTCATCGTGGGACTTTTCAAGTGTTATTTAAGGGAAGAGCATTTCCGGTGGATATCTAAAGAACCGATTCACACTTGACCCACAGAGGCCATTTTGTTCTCAAGATGGGGCTTTTCAAGCGGTTACGGTAAAGTTGCGTGATTTTCGGACGGCCCGCCATTTTCGACCAAGAATAAATATTTCCGAAATGAGTTATTCATAGTCCACGAAATTCGTACATGGTCAAAAAATGTTTTTCAACGATCCTCAAATTTTGGACAATGTCATAAACGTCGGATTTTTGTCTCGCGACTTTCGGACAAGGAAAATTTTTAGAAACGGTAATTTGGGATCGACGCAACTCCCGTGTCACTAAAGCGTTCNAATTCGTACAAGGTCAAAAAATGTTTTTCAACGATCCTCAAATTTCGGACAATGTCATAAACGTCGGATTTTTGTCCTGCGACTTTCGGACAAGGAAAATTTTTAGAAACGGTAATTTGGGATCGACGCAACTCCCCTGTCACTAAGGCGTTCAACAGATGATTACTACTGTATACGGCTTCAGTCCGAGAATCGGTATAACGGGTTTGTAATTTTTACCTTGTCCTGACGATGTAGTCACGACCGTTACTCGATTGCCTTGCGTTTAGCTTGTGTTTGGCGCTTTAGCTATGAAAAGAATCACCGAGTTCCGCATGACGAAAAATTTCTGATGAAAATACAAATAGGAAATACACCGAAGGCTGCAACTTTTCGTTGTAGCGTAACATGTGCTCTGGTTTAATTAGGCCGTGCTGTTCGACTTCCGACTGTGACATTGAACTTGCACGCCTGACATCAACTTGCGTGTTTACGAAACGTTTTTATTTTTAAAACGTCCTGGCCTTCAGTAGCTGTCTTGGGAAATGCAAGAATCTAGCCAAAATCACGCTTTCAATTAAAAAACACAAAACATCACTTCTTTTCATGAATTCTTGCTTTTTATCGAAGTTCTAGCGTTACGAGCTTTACCCCAGATGTAAACCTAAAAAAGATTTAACCCAATTTTGCTTGCTCATCCACTGGTCTGTGTACTTGTGGTCTTGTTAATTCACACCCTGTACCGTCTGAGGTANTTGTTTAGGCCCCCATTCACAATAGGCCACAGCTAAGTCTGTCCGTAGGATATCACGCGTTCAAAGTAGTGTAGATAGTGAACAGCAACAGCCGAATGAGACGGAGCCAAAGTAAAGCTGGTTAAAAATCAAACATAGTGCAAGGCCCAGCACTTAGAAAGGGGCGCGGCGCACACGCAATTGTTACAGAGACATTGCATCCCTGTCCTATGTTGTGTAAGTGCCGGTGCCACGTTTCATTACCCTTACAAATTGTCTGTTGCTCTCTGATAAGCATCGCAGATGCAAGAATCTCGCTAAAGAAGATAGTGTGATCGTGAGCTTCGTTTGCAATGCCTCACCAAACGTCTCGACGTCTTCAGTCTAGCGTGTTCGTGAGATTCTCACCCTTGCGCCCCTGGTCGCAGACTAGGGTAGAGCCTCAGTAGCTGTCTTGGGAAATACAAAAATCTAGCCAAAATCACGCTTTCAATTCAAAAACACAAGACATCAGGTAATTTCATGAATTCTTGCTTTTTAGCGAAGTTCTAGCGTTACGAGCTTTACCCCAGATGTAAACCTAAAAAAAGATTTAACTTGCGGCGACCCAATTTTGCTTGCTCATCCACTGGTCTGTGTACTTGTGGTCTTGTTTTCTGTACCGTCTGAGGTACAACACCCTGAACTCCATAGTGTCCCGAGATTAAGATGAATCACGACAAGGACACCGGGACCCTGTGGCACTCTCTGTCTGCTGCGGCTAAGAAAATCCTCCACCAATCATTTCGAAAAATGAAAAGTCAGTTGAATCAGATTTGGTAGTCGTTGCTTCTTGTGGTCCTAGGGGTAGGCTAACAAGAATACAGGACCTGGAGTCCGATGCAACGGGCTTGGAACCTGATAAGTGTTTCCGACCCGGAGTTCGATATCTACTTTCCACAGGACCTTGCCTTCTTGTCCCTGTTACCGCCTTCAGTTAATAGTTTTGAGACAAAAAAGAAACGTGATCTTAAACTACAGGCCATGTTTTTGTATTACTTAATATAGTTTTAGAGGCATTTCAGCTGAAAGTGTGTTTAATTGTGTTGACTGTTACATTGCTAATTATTATTGTTCTATTTTTACCCGAGGTGAAGCCTTGCAGCAAGGGTAAATAATTTTGGGAAGTATTACCAGCGATTTCCGTATATAAGTTGGGGAAACCAAACGTCTTATGCAAAAATACACCAGGGCAATGCCGAATACACGAACACAGTATAAATACTGCAGCTCACCCTAATTATATCCTAGTGGCAATAGCATTATTTTTAGATTTCAAGCATGCATTTTTATTCTCAGATATGCATCCTAGGTATATTTTAGGAAAAAATTTAAGATACGCAAATTGGCCATAGTTTCTTCTGGATTTATATACGGAAATTTACGGTGGATCTTCTTAAACCTGTAAACCATGAAAATTTCATTGAGACAGTTTTGTTCTACTAACATGTTCAACTAACATTCCGTTCATGCAAGTCGGTCAGTACGTTCGCATTTAAGGCGTTATTGCAACAGGTAAGTGTTGTTTTGATTTTTGTTTGGTGCTTCCATATTTTATTTTGTTATGTATTCCTGTCTTCAGATAGTCACTGTTATTCTTCAACAACATTTCTGTACTTATAATGAGACTTCAGTAAACTCGCGACTGTTCATACTTTAAATGTTAGCAGAAGTGTGTAGTGTCCATCAGCAGAGACCTGTGGGAAGAACTATTTTCCGTAACTGTAGCAAATATATGACGCAATGAAATGAAAACGGTCAACATAGATGAATTGTAATTGGTTAAATGTATATTAAGAAAGAAAATTAAATATATAAATAGTAGACCGGTTCTTGAATTGCCTGGTTTACGTCCTTCATGAGTTCACCTGTACCAAATTGAGTGCTTTCGTTTTTCTTTTCAGGTTGTCACTAGTCGATTCTTGTAACAGTCGTGATCTACCCAGTAGCCGCGGATTTGCAGCGACGCCATATTGAAATTAGGTTAAAATGGTGCATTGTGGGTGCTGTGGTCAGGATTCCGAAAGCGGCCATAGTAACAAGCGTAATACGCGGTACGAGCGCGAAGAAAACTTACGGCGGATACACTTGTTGTGTTCCTGGCTGCTTCAAAAACAACAAGAGAGATAAAAATCTGAGTTTGTATGTGTTCCCTGCAAACAAAGAACTTCGTGAAAAATGGATAAACAACATTAGGAGACCTGCGGGGCCATCTAGTAGGCTACACGTAGCCCCTCGGTTGGCCATGTAGGGGCTACAATACTTCCATTCGCTTTCTGTACTCATTTCGTTACTCCAGTGTATTTTAAACGGGCCGTGACCGGATTTGGGTTAACGATTTCCAGTTTTCACCTCGTCAAAAATACACTCTACACTTAAAACTATC
>NMRA01000186.1:48403-192934 GCA_002633005.1 Phoronis australis | reverse complement strand
TATGTGCGGAAAACTCACCTGAGGTTTTTACGATCCACTTCAGAGGAAAAAACCTCGTTGTACCTAACAATAATTTGTTTCCGAGTACTTCGGGCATGGTTTAAAATTGAAAGTGGTCATTACAAGTTGAATTTATGAGAATTGTATTGTTGCCATTGCGAACTGAAAACTAGTCGATTGAGGTAGTGCGAGATAAGGCAAGCTTTGATTTGCTTACGAGTGTTGACTCATGATATTGGCCAGACATCTGTAATAATATGTTTTGTCTTTCCTTTTTAACGGAATATATTTGAACTTTGGGCTACAAAATGTAGAACAACCTTCCTGGTCTTTCGTCTCCAGTAGACACGCGGAGCGTGAAGCGCTAACTGGTCCATAAGCGATGATACGCAGAGAACCTGGCGGATGACCTAGTTTACGAATTGCTGGTAATGGTACTTAAAGTGTATGCAACATGACTCTAGTACCTCAAAATAAATTTTATTATTATATCTTACTAGATTTTAGTGCCCTTAGTGCACAGTTCATAAAGAAACACGTAATTTGAAAAAAATAATAATTATGTACAACGTCATCGGTTGAACCCAAGTCGTTCGGCACACTGTTCGGATCAGCAACTAAGTGTATAGAGTGAAGTGAATGTAAAGTATATTTAGCATCAAGAAGGTTCGTAGAGGGATGAAAAGATGTGTTTGCGGAGGCTGCAGCAACAGCAGTCAGACGGAGAACGTCTCGGTGGCATCGCTTCGTGCGCCGAATGAGAGTGTGGGACCTCAGCGTGGACCAGGCGATTCTGTCCGGAGCCACTCTGTATTCTGCCCACTTTGAGGAGTCGTGTTTCGACTCCAACCAGAGGAGATGTTACGATGAAGGCCTGGTTCAATAAAGGACAATATTTACTATTCAGAAACATCGGCTCTTTATTCAGGATGGTCTGTTGGATGACTGGGTTGACTGGCCGTGCCCGAGGCCGCTTCTCTCACGGGAGGATCCAGTTCGTATGGCCTCAAAGTAGAAAAGTACGCAGCTGAAAACATATCAAACTCGTTTTCGCTTTCGTGCAACCCCATTTCGTCATCCTGGCCACCATTCTCGTACGTTTCTTCATAGTATTTGTTCATTTCTTGCTCATAATCGTTGTCGCTTTCAAATTCCCTACTCTCCGCCGTTGTTCAATGCTAGAGATCAGCAAGATCTCTTGTGTTCAACCCATGATGTCACATGGCGGGAAATGTGGAAATTGGCAAAATTGAAAGAGAAATCAAAATTTTGAGCTAATGACACAAAATAATCATGGATTTGACTAAGTTTTACTTCATACATTTAGTTTGTGGCCACCGGTAATTAGAAATGTGCAAAAATCCATGGTGTGTACTGTTTAAAGAGCATTTCCAGGTGATATCTAGGGAACCAACAGGCATACTCTGGAGTTCCGAATAGTAGTAGAGACAGCAATAATAGTATAGGCTGGAAAATTTCACGATTTTTAATAATAGTAGAGACTCTAATAATAGTATAGACCCAACATTTTTGGCACTAGAAAAGTAGAATAATAGTATAGACCGGAAATTTGTCGGAAAAAATTAATAATAGTATAGAATGGAATAATGGTATAGACGTCAAATTTGTGGAAATTTAAACATAGTATAGACTGGAATAATAATATTGATTACAAACTTAGTTAAAACCTAATAATGATATAGAAGGGAATAATAATGCAAAACAGCAAATTCTAGGGAATAATGATATAGACGGGAAATTTGTGGAAAATTAAAAATAGTTTTGACTGGAATAACATTGATTACGAATTTGCGTAAAATCAAGTAACGGCAGATGGAAATAATAGGAAGTGCAAAATCTAATGATATAGATAGGAATAATAGTGCAAAGAAGCAAATTCTGTCCGACTTACCACCGCTTTAAGTAATTGTTTCAAAAAAAATTTTAAACTGAACATTAGCATAGTTTAATTTCTGCAGTGGTGTATCCACTCATGCCATAACATAGTACAGTGAAGTGTAATAAAAGCGTCATTGCTAAAACAAAGACCATTCGTTTATTCAATAACTTTAAATGGAAGTCTAAATAGACGTGTTTCAAACACTAAGCGGTATCATTTTACTCAAAAACAATGTGACATTCATACTAGAGATGACAATGTTGACTAAGTCCAAAAACTAACAAGGAGGTAAAGATTTCAGAAGGAACGTCCAGTCTTCCACGAAGCCGACAGTCTGAATAAAGACAATAAAGTGTCTTGGTAAAACGAGTCCCATTTTTATCATAAATGTTCCTGACATTCGAGCCTTTGTTTTCTCTCAATCTCATGTCTTGCACAGTCAATACCCTCGTAATGTTAGTCAGAATTCGACGTCAAAAAGTCTGTAGGCTACATCCAAAATTTTACACGGCCAGAAATTGAGATTTCTCGCAGAATTGCCCAACATTCGAGTTCACGACCACGACTACGTTAACCATCTTGAATATCTAATTAGGTATAATAAACAAACCGATTCACGTGTGTTTTTCCATTTATTTGGACGGGAGAGCAAGTAGAAATCAATTTCAATAGATATCGACTGGATTGTCGAACGTTAGCAACTATGTCATTTTCAAGATTGTCACAAGTCCATTCTTCCTGTTCACAAAGACAGTCTATTCTCAAGTTTGGAGCGAATTGTAAAAATCCCGATGTCCGAAGACGTCGGCAACTTGTTGGTACTTTGTTGATTGAAAGGTTCGGCATCGTTCATTAATTGCACGGGTATTTGCGCTTCGTTGACTGGCCGCGTTATCACCACGTTACGTATCTGTAGCTGGATTATTTGTGTCTACTAGCACCTAAATCAATGTCGTTTCTGGAACATCTCTCGTTTTGTAAAATAATCCTCGAATTCTTCAGGCCTTTGTGCGGCAGACGACATGATTAAGTATGTAGAATGCGCATGTCAATACGGAAACCGCAGATGACACTGGCTGTGCAAAATCCCGGAATTACTCCCCCCGGAAACGCAAACTTTGGGGATAGACACAGTGAAGAGGTGTAACGGCTTGCCAGATTTTCACAGGGTGCAATCACAAATATTGGATCAGCCAAAGAAACGCGTCGAAAGCGTTTTTATTGATTCGTATGTTGAGCTGCCGCTAACACCGATCTGTGTCACGGGGCGCGCGAAATATTGAAAACTGCACTTTTTGTGTATTAAATTTCTCATTTCTGTAATTACTGATCCCCTATTTCTTTGAGCAACTGCCGACCAGCCGTTAATATTGAGAAAGTGCCGGGTCATCATTTCAAGCTTTTTTAAATATTGCCGACGCAGATCCTGTCGAACACGTCCAAAATAAAATTCTGGCCGTCCAACCATAGATACTCGTCTATGGTCCAACAGACGGTCGCTGCGTAAACCCTTGCTTGGGAGTCCGATTACTTTACGCTTAGAAACACACAGTTGTATATTTTAGAGAATAAATTTTTTTATGTCAATGAGTAAGCACCATTTAAGCTACTGAGTCAAAATGTGACTCAATCATAGGATGTGTTTCAAAGGTGTGCAAATTAACATAAATTAAATGTAGCTGCACTCTCTATCTGAAAGACTCACGATCACATACTAAGGTGCACGACTTAAGGACATGAAGATATTTGACACTATGTGTCAGGCTAATTTGCAACTTTTGTGTCTAATTACAGAATTTGGCTTGGTTTTGCTATGAGTAACCATAGAAACCAGTGTAAATTACGAAGAAAGTCAGAATTAGAGGCAGCATATGGAGTGTGTTTTCTGAAAGTCAACAGCAGAATGAATTTAAATTTGCAACGTAACACGGACTATTTTTGTGAAAACCTGAAAACACTTTGAAGATCAGAGTATTTTTATAATTTAAGCTTGATTTGAATCAGGTTGGCTGTTTCTGGGATTTCTTGTCCTGAAGTTGGACAACTTTATTTGCCATTTTCTGTAAAAACCTGAAGTGGGAGAACTTGACATTTTCTCGTGTGTATAATGATCTTGTTTTTGTAATTTTAGTTTAAAGACTCACTTTCTTTTATTTCCACCTGAGTATAAACCTTATTCAAGCAGTCGCCATTTTAAAAATGAGCCTCTTTTTAGGTTTAAATAACAAAGCTTTTGAGACAAGTGTAATGAAGCATGCGAAAAAATCACGTTTTGCACTGTGATTAAGCACGAGATGTTTTTTTTTAACCTAAAAGGAGGCTCTTTGTAATATGGCGATTATGTCAATAAGGTGTATAGATCATAGAAACATATGATTGTACGTTGAAAGAATTTTATTTCATTTAAAGTTTGTAACTGGAATGATTTGCTCGTGATCCGCCTACAAGGTTAAAGTTAGTGGCGTATAGAGACGTGCGTGGATATTCTCTGCATGGTGTTGTTTTGATTGGCTGATTATGTACAGCAGACACATATAAGGTGAAAGACAACAATGTAATTGGTACGCTTAACTGATGCGCTCGGCAACACATTGACAGTAGATTGTTGATTAGACCCTAGTCGTAATAGTTTGTGGAGACTTGCCTGCCTGGCGAAATTGTAGTTTTGTTGCTTCTACTTCAGTCTATATTTTACGTGCATTTTGTCAAACATTATGAATAACACATCATTGAGTGAGGAAAGTTCTGTAGAAGACCTGACACTTGGTATGAAGTGTCTACTGTATGGCCGGCTGTTGTTAACAGCGGTCGGGATATCGCAAAATGTGTACGTGATCACAACAGTGGTGAAGTCACGGTACATGCGCTGTCGCTTAACATTTGTGTTACTTACTCAGCTGTGTCTCTTCTGTGCCCTTTATCAAATTGGAATGTGTCCTTTACTCTTTGTGATTGGAGACCACACACTCTGGTGGCTGATCACTACACTGGGGGTTGTGAAAATCTTAGGCAGGACTGGACTATTCTCTGTCTTCGTCATAATCAGCATCGTGCGCTACCTGGCTGTCCATCAACCGAACTACTATCAACTGCGCCATGCATTACCAGCAATATTGAAACCGTGAATTGCGCATGCGCGAAAATCACTCAGTTAGCCACCTTCAGAATACATGGGATTCGCAGAAAACACAGCGTGAGTGTCATATTTATGAATCAATCACATTTGCCGATAGCACATAACATAGATAAGTATTTTGTTAAGAACGTGGCCAAGTTTCAGCAGAATTGGAAAAAATTTTATGTTTAACATGGTATGGCCAAAGTTTTGGCTTATTTTGTCGCTTCGATCAGTGGAATCGCCGCTAAAAACCCGAAAGTGCATGTGAGAAAACGATAATTTTCGACCAAGCCTTTCATGTGCGGTTAGTTGCCGATAGACCCAACAGATGTCAGTAAAATCAAGATTGAAATGTAGAATTTTGAAGAAAATTAGACAAAATTTTGTATTTAACATGGGGTCGCCGAAAATTGCCAATTTTGGCCTTTTGATATCAGTTTTTTGTCATAGACTATCATTAGTGGGTCTAGTTAATTCGAAGTTTTTGGTTAAATCACTGATAATATTCACACCAGTATACTAATAAAAGTTTTCTCTATATATAACAGTTTGATTCCAATGCTTAAGTAGGGATTGGGCCTTGACCGGCCCGGCCCATAGTATGGGAGCTAAGAATTCAGCTCTAGGCCAAAGTAGCTATGTGCATAAAACTCAGTCACCTGAGGTGTTTACGATCCACTTCAGAGAAAAAAGCCTCGTTGTACCTAACAATAATTTGTTTCCGAGTACTTCGGGCATGGTTTAAAATTGAAAGGGGTTATTACAAGTTGAATTTATGAGAATTGTATTTTTGCATTGCGAATTGAAAACTTGTCGATTGACGGGTAGTGCGAGATAAGGCAACGCCGGAGTAAGGACAGTTTTGATTTGCTTACGAGTAGTGACTCATGATATTGGTCAGACATCTGTAATGATATGTTTTGTCTTTCCTTTTCAACGGAATATATTTGAACTTTGGTAATTTTGGGCTACAAAATGTAGTACAACCTTCCTGGGTGCTTCTCTCCAGTAAACACGCGGAGAGTGAAGCGCTAACTGGTCCATAAGCGATGACCTAGTTTACGCAGAGAACCTGGCGGATGACCTAGTTTACAAATTGCTGGTAATGGGTAATGTGCAATATGCTATGAAGCTAACTCTGGTTGTATGGGTCCATGTACTGGTCACTCTGTTGTGCATAAGTCTAGACCCATTAGCCGATGTCATTGCTGGCGAGCCTCCATCCGTCTTGTTCACTGTAGAAGTAGGCTCTCACTTGTGCATGCTAAACAAGGCCGTCATCTCAGCAAGCTTCTTAATTTCACTGACATACATACCGTTGGTCACCGTGGTTCCTTTCTGTTATTTTCGTATCTTCACAACTACTCGTGTTATGCCGTTCAACAGCAGCACTACAGGAAGATTCCGCAACTCTAACATCGTGATAGCCAAAAAGACCATTCCTTCACTTGTACTTGTCTTTGTACCAGTGACTCTGTTGTTTGTTATCCGCGGCCTTCTTTCCGTACTAGCACCAGAAGCCAGAATTATGGTACTCAGCGTCTTCTACTTTTTTCATCAGCTGTTGTTTCTTATTGTTCCCGTGGTCTTCGTCACCCCATATCCACAGTTGCTGACAGCCCTGAACTGCCGTCATAGAATAAGCGTTTCTCCGTCTGTCCATGTAGTGCAAAATTAACATTCAGGGGTGAGTTTACAGGCGATATTTTAGGTGAGGTTAATTTTTGATAATTTCCATAAAGTGGTATATCATTCAGGTCTGTTGCTTGTATTGTCAGTGTGAGTTTAGAACTCGTGTAAATTGAAAATTCAAAAACCAGGCATACAACCCTTTGTTGTTGTGGGGTCATAAAAGGGGAGATCTGTTATAGATCCAGTCTCAAATTCTGCTGGGCAAGACTTAAGCCGAGTTGAAAAACTGGAATCGTTTGATGTACATCTTGCGCCATAGGTATTTTGTTTGCCGCAAATTTGTGGTAATTTGGCAGCACATTGGTGTGATCACTGCTTTGGGTAACTATTCAGGTAGTCACTTAGGTTGCATTTTACCTTGTTCTGCTGGTTAAAAATGAAATAAGGCATGTGTGATAGCCAATGAGCTCCCAGAGCTGTTGCAGGCAAGTACAAAGAGATGCCAATTTTACTTGTTGAACAGAGTGTCCTATCTAAGGTATCTAAATTTCAGGCAGGTTGCCCATTTGGATACCCTGGACACCCTTTAGCTGAAGGCCAGTGTCTGGGCATTAACCTGGACAAATACTGTAAGTACCGTGTGTTTTTGAACAATTGTCGTCCATGTTTTTACAGGGCGTTGCTTTTGTCAACTCCTTCAACCTGGGGCGATATTGGCCGAAGGCTGGTCCTCAGGTGACGCTGTATGTTCCAGCCCCTGTGTTGAAGTCTGGCAAGAATTCTCTGATGATGGTAGAGTTTGAGGGCAATCCAAGTGAACAGTCTTGCACAGTGAATCTGACTGACAAGCCAGTTTTAGATGGACCAGTTGCTCGTGAGGCAGCGGGTTCACAGTCAGAACATGGACTTCGATCCTGGCGTGACCATGCATCTTTGTTTGTTCATCTCTTATTGCGCTTATTCCGACTAATTTTATTTTGAAGAAACTACTCATCAGAAAGACAGTGTAATAATTGTTTTGAATATGACATGGGGCATTTAACTAGTATTTAAATATTCAAAAAGACGTGTGTATTAGATATGACATGGGGCATTTAACTAGTATTTAAATATTCGAGAAAACATGTGTATATTAGATATGACATGGGGCATTTAACTAATATTTAAATATTCAAGAAAACGTGTATGTTAGGTAGCTGTCCTGCTTTTGTCATACTGTTTTTGCAGACTTGTTATACATTTCATGATGTTTAAAATGTTGTGTGAACACGCATTTTTAAAAATGACTTATTATATAATATGGTAAAAATGCACCAGTTTCACACAAAATTAATTGCCAGTGAATTCTGAAGGCTTATACATTGTTGTGAACGTTGAAATTTCCATGAATTTGGTGCTATTTGTCTTTTTTGGAAAGAAATGAAACGAAGCGCCGTGTGCATCATACTGTCCTAAACTGATGAGATTTTTCATTCACTAATTTTTCTAGGGTCCTACAAAACCTTGAATGCCTTGAAAGATCGTCATGGTATTTGATTTGGCTTTAGTTCGACATGTGATAATTTTAAGATCTAAACATTATTTGTTGAGTGTTTCAGTTCTATTTTGGCTGAGTTGCAGCTTGGTGTGAATATTTAGCAGTGTTTCGACAGTGGGAGTGTGCAATCAATTTGCCTTACAAGGTTTTACCAAGCATCAGATGGGGCAAATTTTCCACAATCTTAAGTAAAATTTAGCCCACATTATGCCCCTGTGTTATGGTGCTTGTGTGTGCTGATTAAGGCTTTCCATCAAATTTGAATGTTGTGCAATGAGTGCCATGTTAAGCAACAGTTTGATTTTGTGTGAAGAATAATTTGGAAATTGGTTTTTGGTTGTAAATGATATTTTTTCCTGTAGTATGTTTTCTGCTATTCTCATATGTTTTTTTATTACAAGAACACTTTAATCAGTGGAGGAGTTCAGATATGTTATTCAGAATAATATATTCCAGAATAAACTGTCACTTTACTCTTTGTATAATTTTTATGCACTCACATGTGTCTGCTGTTATTTGAAAAACCCCTAGTTGGGTCTTGATTAAATTTGGCTCAAGTTTGTTAGGCACCACTAGAACGGTGTATGCTACTTATTAGTCGGTCCCCCAGGGTAAGAGAAGTGGGGCTTTCCAGCATTTTTGGGAAGAGCAGTTGTGGATGATATCTAGGGAACCCATTGACACAGAGGCATGTGACGGCAGTGTGCTTCCACCAGTTGATTTTTCGGCAGATTTAACTTCTTTAGCACCCCCTGGCACCTGTTCCATTCTGGTGAGGAGGACAGCTACCAGTTTTGAACAGATTTCAGCTAGTGCTATGCCCCTTATGCCATTTTGTGTTTATCTAGTTTGGGTCTATCAAACCTCAGGATTGTTCTTTATGAAAAGAAATAGATTAGACCTGCTAATTGTTGAATGCCTAGTGCTATGTCCCTCAGTGACATGTTTTACTACTTTGTTGCAAATGTTGAAAACTTTATTTTAAAACTTCTTTATTTAATGTTGGTTTTAAAAGCTACCACTTGTAGTGAAGTTGTTTTCTCTTTGTGCCTTGCATGAAACTGATAGGCATAGGAATATGCCGTCTGTGATGCTGGAAGTGCACTATGGGTGCATGTCAATGCTTCAGGTTGCTATGGTTAGTCAAAGAGAGAACTTTTGATGTTGACTACGTACGACTATAAAACTGTTATTAAAGTGTACCTTCCTCAGATGAGGAGTGTTTTCCTCGTTAGGGGTGCCGACAGTTTGGTAGTGTTTGAAATCACTGCTCGGTGCATGACTGACCCGCCGTGACAAGGGCACTTATGTAAGAGCATTCACCTAAATCCAGATATCGGTACACCTTCGCATTCAGGCGAAGGGGGCATAGATACAGGCATGTATGTTCGTGCTCAGTCACCTTAGGATAATGGTTGTTACTGTGAAACTACGTTGCAACTAATCGTGTGGGCGTATACTTTTGTGTGTGCTCTTGTGTTGCCCCTGTCATGATGTCCTAGATCTGTCACTGTTTACTGAATCAAATACCAACTGTCCTCTGCAGACCTTGACATTTGTTTTCAGAAGGGCATGTACTTACTAATGTAAGCTGTCAAATAAAATCTTTGTTTTGTGCATTGTATTAAATGTACTTTTTAGTGTCTCGAAATAAATGCAAATTAAGTCTTCATTTGGTTGTTTTACTCATTCTGGTAAGACCCAGGGGCGGATCCAGGATTTTGAGTAAGGGGGGCCAGGGTAGAGTATTAGCCAGCATTTTGCCCGTCAGACATGATGCGTATCCCCGAACTGCCAAATGGAATCTGGGAGAATTTTAGGGGGGCCATGGCCCCCTCTAAATCTGCCACTGAGACCTACAACTGTAACTGCTATTTCTATTTGTTAAACACATTTCTATTGCAATTTCCTGTTTGCTTGCACCTGTTATCTAACTGCAATAACTGAGTTGCGCTTGTTTTCAAAATTTGAAATGTGTTTCTTACTTTTGTTAGAATTTTTCGCTCGTCTACCTCCGCATCCGGTTTTCCACCGCATTTTCGCTTTTTTATTTTGATTCATGGCCATCATTTTGAATTCAAATGCGCAGGTTTCATGTTTGTTGCCAGGTGACTCGCGATAGTTTTAGTTTTAATTAAAAACATCCCATTCCCCAAGGCGATGGCATGCATAGTGTGTCAGGAGAATATTCTTGCTTGAAAGGTTATATGTTCGACAAAACCGTGCGCGTTTTCCTGATTGCAAGATAGAAGCACTATTTTGTTTAAAACTAGGATAGATTTGATGCTACAGCGGCAGTAGTTCACGCGAACGGTCACCAGATTGAAGCGTGGTCATACATAGACCCTTGCATTACTAGAAGTGGATACCCATAGTTACTCTGTGTGAGTACAGGAACAGTTAATATCTAAATTACACAATTTTAAAACTCATTACAAATTTTATTTTCAAGAACGACTTACGTTTACAATAACAGTTTGTTCACGTCCTCATATAAAAACGCACTTTAAATGCTACAACGTTTTAACTGCAGTTGAGACGTGTTTGTTCAATGTGACAGTCTACTACCGTGGCATCGCAATCTATTGTCACTAGTAAATTGTTAAGAATAAGTATACACCTTTCCCCACCATTCAAAGGATGCATCGACACAAAAGTCAGTGTCCCACTTATGTTTTGGCTTTGTATAAATAGAATTAATTAAATGAGAATATGCTTGTTTTATTTTCGGTAAACTTACAAGTACAACTGCCGGAGACTAACATTAAAAGACGTTACCTGTTATCCTTTTTTCAAATTGGAAATTGCCTTCGTGAGACCATAAAACAGAGTGAAAGGTGAAGAAAAATCATACCTATAATACAAAACGACTGATAAGTCTTCATGTTCCATCAATATCTAACAAATTACAAACATGAGTAATTATATTTAAACCACTGGCTATAAAACCTTTCATTGTTATCTATTAATATGTTACTATTTTACCAGACTGGAATGTAAGGTAAGTCATCAACATCCAAACACATAATTTGAGCTACGTAAGTAAAGACCAAAATACATTCTTAGTGCCTTTTGCACAAGTGCTATAAACGCATCTCCAAACAGTAAAGAGTCACGTTTTCAACGGATCACGCAGCAACAACAGATGTTTCCAAAATTCATCATAACCATTCAATAATCTCATAAACCAAGACTTTTCTTTGTTACAAAAGGCGGAAATTATGCAGGGAAATCACGTTTATTAGACTGGTTTGTCTAAACGGCTGTAACGCTCAAGGTTAGTGTTGGTTGACTGGGTATTTCGAAAGCAGGATAATGAGTCTATGGTGCTTATAAGTACGCGATCACCTTTCATTTCAAACAATAACGAAAATGGTATCTTCTGCTTCCGAATCACGAATGGTATCAAAACAGCGCCTGTGAAAATACGGTTAGTAGCATCTTTGTTTGGACCTGAATTAGTTTTTGTAAAAAAAATCACAACGAAGAAGTATGGACAAGACTCTTCAAGAACTGATTTTTAAGTATTCAGATATTCAAGTGTTTGAATGTTTCTTGTGTCGCTTTTTACTTTTAGCGGTGAACGTCTTCAACGGCCAATCAGCGGGCTTGAGGATTATACCGATTGGCGCCATCATGAGGATTAGGAACGAGGATAACTCACTTACATAAAAATAGTCCAGAGAAACCCGACTTTCTCGACATTGCCGGTAAGGGTAAATAGTTCTCTGGTGGTTTCCGGCACACTGGAGTACCCGCGGTTGTTTGTAAATTACTACTTCATTTGCGTATTCACTATTTAATGAGACTATGCATCCTTAAAAGTTGCTTAATGTTTGTTGAAAATTGTTATTAAAAACTAAGAAATTGCCCAAAAATAGTTGGTCGACAAAATAAAACCAATTTTCATAATGAACCAGTTGCAGTCGAAGAGGTGTTATTTTCACAATATATCTTCTATCATACAAAAAGTTCGCAAACTTTGGGATTTTTTCGGCATTTGACGTCATTGATTTTTGACGTTGTGCTGACGCGTACATTGTACGTAATTACGTAATCACTAATTAATCATTTATATAATGGACCAACAAATGGCTACCAGGTAATTAGAAAATTAGCTGGAAGATATGACATTGCATTTAGTGTGGTGCGTTACCTGTATTTCTTCAGAATGACTACAAAAGTAGTATCTTTTGCGTGGAGCTTCATGTTCGGTAACGCAGAAAATTGTACAAACATTGATGATGAAAAATGGTTGGCCGAAGTATTGGACGCTGCTATCGCCCTCAATGAAGCGGAGCCTGATATTTAACTGAAAGAAGTCTACGATGGATATATAAAAGACTTGCGTTCCTATGGGGTGAGGTGTTATGCCTTAAAGAGGCAAACTGCACTATCCACAAACCAACGCACCCCATCACGTTTTCCTCGAACGCGAGATGAAGAAGGCGATAAAAATCGAAAAAGTTGAGCCGAACTACGAATGTGAAACCGCAGAGCCCCAGTTACTGGAGAGAGGCGATCCTATGCCGACTGCTTGCAGTGCTAACTAGCCACAGAAACCAAGATCGAGACAACCGATACTGATGTCGAAGAGACCATCGTTAGATCTGCAATTCATTACAAACCAGACAGTGTTCACGGTCTGCTTCTGGAAAATACCGAATTCACTGGCTCCGCGGAGTTATTCCAATTCCTCCTACCAAAGCTGTAACAAGAAGCATCCGTAGATCTCAAGGTGATACTGAGGACATCATGATCACGAAATTGTTAAACATTTTTTTTTTCAAGACATTGAAGACGATATTTAAAAAAAATGGCTACGCTACCAAAGTCTCCACAAGCCCCTCCTCCAAGGATCACAGTGTCTGTTGCTCCACGATGGCGAAGAATGTTGTGTTGTATTGCCGCTGAATATGAATAGGCAGAATAAGATTGATGGACTAATTTATAAGCTCCGTGTCGAGCGCTTTTCGTTTTCTTCAGATAGCATAAAATACGCTGCATATCCATGCAATTCTCACAGCCACGACGTCTCTGTCGTGAATTGAATTTTAACAAGTGTAGGCCTATGGGCTTAATTAAATGCATGTGCAGTTAGAGTGTTTCCTTGATTTTAAGCTGATATAAAGGTGCACAACAAAATAAAGGAACACTTGCACAAACAAATCAGGTACAGACAATCCACTCGATTAACGAACCAGTGCCACCAATATCTCTTCGAGACAGGAAAGAGTGCAACTTCCAAGCACAACCTGTAGACCAGTTTCAACAGAAAACGACGAAATGCACTAATGTTAGCAGCAGATTAAGCTAATTCCATCTATTCAAGCGCTGTTGTCAGGGATGAAAACTCGTTTATCTAATGAACAGCTGCGCATTAGGAAGAGCATCCTCATTTGCACGCCCGGTGACATGCGTAATTTTAATTTTGAACTCGCTTCTATAAAAACTGTTGTCTCAAACACATTCAAATTTCAACAGAGCTTACTAAAAATCGCGTTGATTTGTAAGTATATTAACGCAACATCAATATCAAAGCAACCGCACAACAGAACTTTTTTGTCAACTTGTGCAGGGTGAAGAAACGACAACAGTTCTTAAAGCGACAGTCTACTGTGCAGTTTACAACCAAAACTGAGGTTGAAAGTTAGAATTTATGACCACAAAAACGTTTGACAACATTGCTATGTTTAATTCCCATATTCTTAAAAAGCTGAAAAATGTGCTAGTGGAGGAACTGAATGTATAAAGCCATGGCAATAAACAATAGAAACTCCATTAGTTACTAAGATAAGCACACTTTATGTTCATTCATATTTTTAGTGAACGTAGGCTATATACTTGCTATAGAATGAATAAAATTCATATCCTTATTCTACATCAGTATAGTTCGGTAGTAGTTCTTCGTATACGCAAACTTCGTTTAAGACACGACTAGACTTTTTGTTAGCGAGCTTGATACTGGTACTGGGACAATGCCAAACCTAAACAATGATTCAAATGAGGGTCTGAGCTGGGGCCAGTTCCACTGTATTGCTTCTAAGAATGCGCGGGTGGATGTTATCAGGACCCATAGACTTACAGGGATTGAGATCCCTCATTAATTTCTCAACACCCTGTATAGAGACATGTGGTATTTGGCATTTAGGATATTGTACGTCAGTGTCTCATGGGGAGCGTCGTGTATGGAACTCGTCGGAGGTGAAGTTTATCTTGGGGCTAAAGACAGATTGAAATTGTTTCTCAAGTTGAGGAGCTCTGCTTGCTCTTTGGCCTCTGTAACAAGTCTCCCACGATCTTTTAAAGTTGTGATTCCAGTAGTATCAGATCTTACAGATCTTATGTGAGACCAAAATTTCTTGCTGGGCTTGCTCACATTATTTACGTTAGTATCTGTGATTAGTGATTCCATATAATCCCAGTATTTTCTTCTTAGCGACATTTGAACTATTCCTTTCAAACGTTTTAATTCGCACAGGGTCGCTGGATCTCCTGTTAATTTGAAGCGCTTATATAGTCGTTCGCCTGGAGTTCTCTTGATTAGGCCTTTGAGTTCCGGGTCAATCCTTAAGGGTAGCTAAGTTTGGTTTTTGTACGGAGCTTCGGGACATTTTGGTCGACGGCTATCTGAAATCTTTGTTTGAACCAGCGCCACAAAGTCTCATTGTTACTATTTATGTCAAAGGAAGAGGCCATATCATTGGATAGTTGTCTACATGCCAATCTAAGATCATCCCAGTTGGCGCGTTGCACAGACTTCTCGAACAGGAAGACGCTTTGAAGGGACGAAGAGTTGTAGTTCGAGAAAAACGCAGTCGTGATCAGAGAGTCCTGCAAGAATCTCTGTTCTAGGCACAAGGCCTGGGTAGTTTGTGATAGAAAAATCTAGGATATTTTCTCCTCGTGTAGATTCATTTACCATTTGTTCGAGGCCATGGTCAGCAAGGGTATCAATTTGAACAGATTGTGTAAACGCGCGGTGGGTTTGGGGCACCAGACTTCAACACTGAGACATTCTAGTCCCACCCAGGAAAGATTAAATCGCCTCCAATTAATATAACAGCATTTTTAGTATTAGTAGCCTGAAGACAGGATTC
This sequence comes from Phoronis australis, assembly GCA_002633005.1. Classification (NCBI taxonomy): domain Eukaryota; kingdom Metazoa; phylum Phoronida; family Phoronidae; genus Phoronis; species Phoronis australis. The sequence goes on along the minus strand of NMRA01000186.1, from coordinate 177,647 downwards.
AGAAAATATCAGAAGACTTGACTCGTCGCTAACATGTGGTCTGTAGTAGGAGCATACCAACAGTTTGCGACTGGACGTCCTTAAAGTAGGACGCTTGCCCAGATGAGTTCGCAGTGTTCTCTGAAGAGTGATGATTCTTCAGAGCAAGTGAAGGTATTTAGTACAACAATTAAAATACCACCTCCGTCTCTGTTGCGGTCCTTTCTGAACACTTTTTTGTTATGCCTCTCGGTATTTTATTTCATACCTGCACACCTGAAGAAAGGAGACTGTTCCGAAATTACGAACGAACCAGTATCAAGCCCTCTAACAAAAAGCGTAGTCGTGTCTTTAACGAAGTTTATTCTACATCATAACAATGATGAAGAGTAGAACAGGTACATGTGATTGTAATGCAATTATCAAGTGCAACAGTGGTGCCATTATCAAGTCTACAACAACATTTGTATAAGGAGAGAGGCCAACAATTGTTAATTTGGCCACAACTATGACGACAAACAGGAAAAATCATTTGCCAAAAGTCACAAAACCATGAGAGACCCAGTTGAGACTGGAGACCTGGCAGTTGTTAACTTCCCGGGCTTCTATTAAAAATCAGCTTCTAATAGAAAACCAGCTTCTGTTACAGAGTATGCCCAATTGGCGGAGTGATACAAGTTAATAATTTCTTAGCTATGACAGCAGTGGTTGGCACTTCGCTGTGGCGCCCCCTCGTGGTTATTGGGCAATAGCTGGCGTAATCTTTCCTCGGTTGATCCGCTTTCCTAATAGTCTCAACGTGGAAGCCAATAACCTGAAGATATTAACGGTCAAGCATAAATCTCCAGCCAAGTACGAAAGCAGACTTTAAGGCAGATTTTGCATCCGATTCGGTCGTTAGCTCTACATGTTGTATAAGTTTCACGACAAGGTGACGAGCAGAACTACCCGGGCTGTGTGAATTTTCGGGGTCTAACTTAGCTCAGCACACATTGGTACCTAGCTGTATTTTGACGATAGTCTTCATACAGCTAGCCAATACGTTCCGGCACCGGAGAGCTTCTCACTACTTCGTGAAAAAGATTGAAACCAAAAGAATGTGGGAAAATTCTTGTTCAGTGGATTAGTACTAACAAAATCAAATTACCTTGACACGTTTACAAAATTGCGGTCTTACCGGTTATATTTCACACTTTTACCTTCCTCTAGAAACATCGAATCAAATCGTCTGCCATCTTCTACTCTTAGTTTTGATCTAATGACGTCATGTAGTGACCATAATACCAGCCAATGAGCCCAATGAAGGCTCCAGTCCATGAGTTCACCGGAAGGTTAAAAAAGCAAATGTCGGAGTGACAAGCGAAAAGTAAAAAATCTAATCTTCGAGTGAATAAATTCGTTTGAAGGGCTTGATTTCCGTGCAGTTATATTCGTTGAATTATTTCTATATAAGTGCGTTCACTCCATCGCAATTTAGACGCGTGCGGCTTTAATGTTTGACATGCAATTCGAATGTGATGTGTATGACACTTGATGCTACACTTCCATTGCGCGGTCTTCCAACCCTTTTACTATTTAAGGGTTAATTGTTTTCCGACTATGATAAAGCCAGCTGACTGACTAGCGAAAATATGTTCCAAAGTCGGGTACGCTGTACCCTTTGATCCTAAAATGCATTCACGAGAAAAAAGAAACGTGCTCTTAAACACGTGCAAAACACTTTGCACGCAAATATGTCGGGAAAAGGGACTACAATAAAAGAAGCTTTGGTGAGATGGGAAGAGAAAAACAAGATGAAGCCGTCGGAAGCAACGGAGATCAAAATCTATGGACAATTTCCTCCAATTGAAAAGATGGACGCTTCGTTATCAACTCTGACTAAATGTGAAAAACTTTCCTTGTCAACTAATTGCATTGAGAAGATTGCCAACTTGAATGGCTTAAAGAATCTCAGAATTTTATCGCTTGGAAGGAACAACATCAAAAGTTTAAACGGTCTTGAAGTTGTTGGCGAAACGTTGCAAGAACTTTGGATATCTCTCAACCAGATTGAGAAACTCAAAGGCCTACTAGTTTTGAAGAAATTAAAGGTTCTCTACATTGCCAACAATATTGTAAAAGAGTGGTCTGAGTTCAACAAGATGTCTGAAATGCCGTGTTTATTGGAGCTTGTATTTGTCGGCAATCCTCTGTACGACAAGCACGAAGCAGACGGCACCTGGCGGGAAGAGGCTGTGAAGAAACTTCCCCAGATTAAAAAACTCGATGGAATTCCTGTTGTTCGTCAGGAGGAAGAAGAAGAGGCCAGTGCTTGATTGGACATTAACTAACAATTGCGATTCCTTTTATTATCCGTAAGACGATTTCCAACATTGTTAACGCTGAATAACGCTATAGGGAATTCGTTATTAAATGGGAATGTAGGCAAGGATGTGTTGTGGATTTCGTTCCAGGATAATGCTGCTTTGATGTTCAGCTCCTTTACTTTTCTTTGAACGGCCATTTGTGCAAGCCAAAGAGAGCACAGTACAGTTAGTGATGGTCTGTACTTTCTCACTTGTTGTTAGCCATCCAGATGACTTTTTGTGTGTAAATCTTCCTGGCAAATAGCCACCGGTCAGCTAGCTGTATGAAGATTATCGTTAAAATACAGCTAAGTACCACACAGCCAGCCAGCTAACTGTATGAAGACTCGTCAAATTACAGCTAAGTACCACTGTAAATAAATATACAGCTTTGCACCGATGTGGGTAAAAAAGTGGTAAGATAAAATCGGACACAAAATTAGTGTCATTAAAAATTACAGTCTCCCTTGAGCAAACAAAATTACTTAACAGTGTTGGAAAAAATGGCGTTCTACCGTTATTCTGGTGCTAAAGTTGAGGGGCGATCTTTAGCGACGGCTTTCGGCGCCATGAAATATTGCGTCACCTATTGGCCAGTTTCTTTTTTCGCCGATTCTTCAACCAATTGCTGTTGTTTCACGAGCTTACGTACGCGTCACAACAAATTATTGGAACTGGTTTCACTTCATTATAATTTTTTAGAATTCCTATACCGAAAAATCGAATTTCAGAACAAATTTTGCTTCTCTGAAGTTGTCGCGAAAATTTAGGAAATGGCGCGTGCGCGTGACACGAGCGTATTGTTTTCGAAACGACGACATACTTTTCATTGTTAGAAAAGGCGGAGAGTTACGCAAGAAAATGACGTTTATTGCATTGTTTTTCACTTAATCGGCTGTAACGGGCAAGATGAGTATCGGTTGATTCCCAGATTTTGCATGCACCCCGTCCGGTCTTTGGCTTTACATTTTGATACAAAGTTCACGAGCAGAACTACCCTGGCTGCGAGCAATTGACCTATCGCCAGGATTATGACAGACGGCTTTATTGACCAATCAGAACGCAGCATTCTTGGCACACCTTCGTATGCGTTTCCAAGCAGCCATTTTACCCGACAAACCACACGTAGTCGAGTAAAACTTAAAAACTCGGGGTCTACGTAAGAAATACACACAGTGGTACCTAGCTGTATTTTGATGACAGTCTTCATACAGCTAACTGGCTGGATAGGTACCACTGTTTTTATTTCTTCCATAGACCCAGAAATTGCACACAGCCAGGGTTGTTCTGCTCGTCACCTCGCCGTGAAACTTCTATCAACATGAAAAGCTAAAGACCGCACGAGATGCAAGCAAAATCTGGGAATCAACCGACGCTCAGCTTGCCCGTTACAGCCGTGTAAGTGAAAAACAATGCTATAAACGTTATTTTCTTGCGTAACTCTCCGCCTTCCTAAAAAGAAAAGTTCTCACGAGACATTATTCCGCGTATCGACCGAGACCGATTAGTTTTGGATTTTTTTCAGAATCTGGAAAATAGGTGGCATGAATTCAAAAAATTGTAAATAAAAAGGCCCCGAAATATNCGCCCCCAGTGGAGGCCCTGAGAACTCGTAAATAAACCGAGTTCATGAACCCGGTAGTATCCAGCCTAGCCGAGCCAAGCTGGCGAACAGACTTGTATTTATTGTGGGACGTTGAGTATCGCTTTTTTCTAAAAACATAATGCATGGTATATAATAATGAATGGTGTATAGTACCAATTAATTATGATTGAAAGATTCCTTTTTAGTCGAGCGTAAACGAGGCTATTTCGCGTGGGGATAAAACTTTGGCTTTGCCGGCGTGTGTAACACAGAAGAACAGTTGGATCGTGTTGCAGGATAGCTAGAATGAATATTCCAATTTTCTTAATTTATTGGAACAATATTGATTTTCTGAGAAGTATGACATGCAACATTATTTAAAAAACACACTAAAACATAGCGACTCTGGAAAAATCATAAAAAATACTTTAACCACAGTCGCCAACATGCTTGTTTACGAGTTCGCAGGGCCTCCACTGGGGGGCGCCAGTATGCTTGTGACGTCAGTGGACAAAAGGGGAATTGGCCAACATTCACCATTCTGCGGTCAGGCGTGTCTTGAGCACGCCAGGATTATGACAGACGGCTTTATTGACCAATCAGAACGCAGCATTCTTGGCACACCTTCGTCTGCGTTTCCAGCCGCCATTTTACCCGACAAACCACACGTAGTCGAGTAAAACTTAAAAACTCGGGGTCTACGTAAGAAATACACACAGTGGTACCTAGCTGTATTTTGATGACAGTCTTCATACAGCTAACTGGCTGGATAGGTACCACTGTTTTTTTTTCTTCCGTAGACCCCGAAATTGCACACAGCCAGGGTAGTTCTGCTCGTCACCTCGCCGTGAAACTTCTATCAACATGTAAAGCTAAAGACCGCACGAGATGCAAGCAAAATCTGGGAATCAACCGACGCTCAGCTTGCCCGTTACAGCCGTGTAAGTGAAAAACAATGCTATAAACGTTATTTTCTTGCGTAACTCTCCGCCTTCCTAAAAAAGAAAAGTTCTCACGAGACATAATTCCGCGTATCGACCGAGACCGATTAGTTTTGGATTTTTTTCAGAATCTGGAAAATAGGTGGCATGAATTCAAAAAATTGTAAATAAAAGGCCCCGAAATATTCCGCAAAACGTTTTTTGCAGTAATTTTTAGTACACTCAAACTACCTAACTGTTACGAGACAAGTTGCACTTTCAAGCAGTCAAATGTTGTGGTCATATTTGAAGTGCTTAAAATCACCAACTTTACATGAAAACACCAAAAAATTATATGAAAGCACCAAAAAAAAAAAAACATTCCCACCAGTCGATTAGATGTCGAATTTAACACCGCAAACAATATTTGACGGTATCCTAATTAGCTGATTTCGAGCTACGAGAATTTATTGGGGCGAAACATACTGCGCAAAACTGGGACAACAATCAGAGCACTAGTCAACTATATGCATTGTGTTAAGTGCGAAAAGTCGTAACATATTGCTACTAGTTTCCCCCTGGTTTATGGTATAGTAAGGAATGGCGAGGTATTGTGTTTGTGGTGGTTGCGACAACTCAGCATTTGACCATGTTGTCAATCTTTTCACTTTCCCGCGCGACATCGGAGAAGCGTAAATATGGCAAAAGTTTGTACAAAAAACTCAGGTGGTGTTGGGCATGACACGCTGACGCTGGGTACGTTCATACGTCACACTTATGCCCATGGAGCGAACAAACGTTCAATTGAAGTCGCTTTTATTCTACTTTCTCGTTCTTGGGATATTGAATTTAAGATTGTGATATAAAGAAAGGTTTAGTGATGCTGACAATGTAGGCGCTAGTCAAAACTAGGTAAATGGTGATTTTTAGCTCTTTAAGAGCAAAATAAAAATCACAGTTCTGGTTAGTGGATTTTTTGAGTCGGTGTTTCTAAGTTGCTCACTTTTAAAAAAAATCTTCCTGAGACTGGCAAAAACGACGCTAGGTTTGTTTTATTACTCAAGTCTTAGCTACAACCCGTGTCACATGGGAAGAGGGCAGGTGGTAGTCGCGCCAGTGCTCGAAAAGTCTTATTTTTATATCCTCATTAGCGACAACAAACGTGAGTGTGGCGTCACAATTTAGTATGTGTTGCCGAATGGCAATCAAAAATTGTATTTGTTACGTTAATTTCGTTTATGTAACTGTCTCAGAGAAGCCTAGTGCCTAGTAGATATTGCCAGTGTTCGTATTTGTTATAGTTTATTATATTGAATGTTCTGAATTTTGTATGGAAAACACAAATTAATCAGCTTGAGTTAAATCTTGAAAATTTTTCTTTCGCCAAAATTCTCGTTTGCATCGTTCATAGCACTGTTACTGTAGCTAACTTTTGCATTGCTCTCTGACACAGCGAGTCAGGCTGCGTACCTTTGCAAATGAAAAAGTAAGTAATTCGCAGTCGATTATAAAAAGTTTGTCCGACTGCTCTATGTTACACCAGGTGCGTCTCACATAGGAAAGTCTACCCCAACCACCACTACATGTAATCCCAAAATGTCTTTTCTGCAGTGAAAACGATGCTCCATTTAATTATGAAGGACAAATTTCTTTAATGGGGCTATTCGGTAAATCTGCAATAACTNAGTGCTCGAAAAGTCTTATTTTTATATCCTCATTAGCGACAACAAACGTGAGTGTGGCGTCACAATTTAGTATGTGTTGCCGAATGGCAATCAAAAATTGTATTTGTTACGTTAATTTCGTTTATGTAACTGTCTCAGAGAAGCCTAGTGCCTAGTAGATATTGCCAGTGTTCGTATTTGTTATAGTTTATTATATTGAATGTTCTGAATTTTGTATGGAAAACACAAATTAATCAGCTTGAGTTAAATCTTGAAAATTTTTCTTTCGCCAATATTCTCGTTTGCATCGTTCATAGCACTGTTACTGTAGCTAACTTTTGCGTTGCTCTCTGACACAGCGAGTCAAGCTGCGTACCTTTGCAAATGAAAAAGTAAGTAATTCGCAGTCGATTATAAAAAGTTTGTCCGACTGCTCTATGTTACACCAGGAGCGTCTCACATAGGAAAGTCTACCCCAACCACCACTACATGTAACCCAAAATGTCTTTTCTGCAGTGAAAACGATGCTCCATTTAATTATGAAGGACCTTAGAAAAATGTCCAAATTTCTCTAATTGCGGAACGTCATATTTCAGGAATAACCAAATGAAACTTTCACTTATTATGCATTATGCAGTTTTTCGCAAAACGCTGCTAGGGATTGTTTTTAATTGTTCCACTTATGCATCAGGGGTTGTAAAAATAAGACATTTAAATTCAAAAGTTGCGTAAGATTAAGACGGAATGATACTGCAGAAAAATGCAAGTTTTTTTCGAGATTTGATCTTGAACATTTATGTCAAGTGAAATTTGGCTATGTCATCGATACATGTACTATTGTTTTGTTATGAATATTTAAAAAGTGTTTATGTTGTTTTTGGTTAACGGCATGTAGGCCGGTAGTAACAATGAGTTAAGCGAAAACAAACCCCATGTGGTGACTTGTTATTTCTGAAAATATCAAATAATTAAGACATGTTGGAAGTCAGTGTAATTATCATAAAGCAATTCTTAATATAAAATCAATTGACAATAACTGATCATAATGCTTGCAATTGCCGCTCAATCCTATTTACTAAATAGCGATTTTCCTGAAGTATATGTGAATGCTATTGAGCAAAAGTTCATTTCACATTATCGATATTCAGTATTCAAAGGTCAGAAATTCACTAGGCATTGTTTCTTTAGCTATATAGCACTTATAGGTTTAGCGTTGTGAATTATTTATCGGTGCAATCGATTCTGTGCACTGTCAGTCCTGGTATCGACGTGTACTACAAAGAGTCAAGCATGTCGCATTGCGAGGTAATCCAGATTCTATAAGTGGTTCGGCAGGGGAATTTTGGAAGTCGTACAGGTTGGTGGTGATTATCTTCTGTATAATGTTCGTTTATTAAAGATGAACACCATCCTGGCAGCAGCATGGACTAATATCGCTACACTGATGTGAAGTAAGTCTGGATATTCATTGACCCTGTTTTAAGCATATATTGCGCTAGTTGTCACAAGTAATGTTGCAGTGAATGTCCATCAAGCCACACTGACAGAATATTAAAATTTCACCATCGGCAAGTTGAATGATTACGTGTTTGAAGTAGTGGCGCTTGGAGTATGTCTGAAATAGAAGCGCAGGTTCATAAGTAGATGTCTAACAAATTATTCCAATCACATTTTAGAACATGACCAACAAAATACTGAACAGACAGATGTAGGACCATGTCGATTGTCGCTGGTCCAACTGAAACGCCCACATCTGGGCCAGCCTGGGACCCCGTTCTTACGTCAGCAGGTGCCATAACAGGCTACATATTTGGAACGTTGGCAGTGCTCATTATTTTATTGTGCACATGTATAATAATTAGAAGGTGTCGATGGCGACCTGCCAGAAAATACATCAAACGACAGTCAGAGAGGACTATAGGCATGGGCCCTAAACTAAACGACGATCAAAATGGCGTCAAACGCGGGAAAGGTGGTGCTCTTTCCCTGAAGCATCTCAGTAATGGTTCGTCTGCTAACTCAAATGGCAAAATAAAACCTCCTAAAAAGGCAAAACCTTTGGCACAAGCTATCAAAATGGAACGGCTTAACGTTCGTCGAGAGGCCAAAGAGAGGAAGCAGGTTGTAAAGGAAGCAAGAAAAGCTCTGAAAAGAGGCGAAAAACCACCTCTAGAAAACGTTTTAGGACTACATAAGCCTTCAAGCTCAAGACCACCTTCGGCACCAACCAAACGTAACAATTCCAAACCGGAATCAGCTGCCCCATCAAGAACATATGGATTAAAAAAGGGAGTGTCTGATAGAAATTTAGAGCTTCCTAGCTTGAATCCTATTACGAATGGCATGCGTGTTCCTAAAATAGAAGTAACTGAAGAAAACGAAGTATCTCCTCGAGAAAGTCGACAAAACACGTTCGAGTGTGAAGTTTACGTACACTCAGCTCGTGCGGGTTCGTCATTGAGCAATGACAGCGATTCTGTATCGGTGACTTCCGATAGTAGATCCAAAAACAAAAGACCGTCCAATGGAAGCCGTCCCGGGTCTGGCGCCTCTTCCAGGCTTGAATCTGCTCAGAGTAGAGAACGTCTTTCACCAAGGAAGCCCAACAGTGGTCGCGGTATGCATAACTCCGCCAGCAGTCCCGCTCTGTTGACAATGGAGAGATCCAAGTCTCCGATACATTCCATCATTGTAGACCACAGTGACATCGAGGAAGCTGGGGAAGATAATTATGTGTTCAATTTAAACACAGCAGATTCATAGTTATTAGAAATGATTGACAATGTGTTTTGACCTGTCCAGGGTACCCAGTCTTTCTGCCGCTCCTTCAAGGGTTTCTCGCGCTCTCAACTAAAACACTCTTTTCGTCACAAATGCAACACGTATTTTCTTTAAGTTGGACAACTCAATTCTTTTCTTACAAAGGCATTCCCTTTCTCATGCACTGTAGCTGAATTTCTTACAAACAGTGCGAGCAGTTGTTCGTTACTAAGAAATGACACTGTTCGTAAGAAGAGGACTGGTTAGTGGTGCTTCAGAAATTTAATGCAACTGGTGAGAAAAAATGTGTTCACTAGAAAAGCATTTTGTTTCCCCACAAAATAGGTGGTCCATCACATAAGCTTAGTGGACCCTCAAAAATCGTTTTGATCGGGTGTGAGATTGTGTCGCTGATACACGTAATATGACATGGCCAGTTGATCCACGTAAGCTACCTCAGACTAGTGGTACAGCCGTCATTAATCTTGGCCAGGTTACATGTATTCAAGTAACAAGTTTTTATTGATTTTGGCGTACATGCAGAACTATATATCACCTAAACAATGTTTTTGCACATTGGTTGCGTGTTTCTTTCTCTACGCACACGTTAGAGCCAAAGTGCTTCGGTAAAAACTAGAACAGACCTTGTTGAATCTGTCCAAATGGTGATATCGATTTCAAACACTGAATTCTCCGCCTATACTAGATAGGTCAAGGTGCAAGCGGAAGCACAGGCAACTAGCATACTAAAACGCTTCATTGGTAGAATTGAGTTGCTAAGAAACTATAATAACTGTAATTTTTGAGCTATATTATAAATCAGGTAGTTTATTTGACGTCGTCGATGTTCGACTGAAATACGATTTACTGCATTCGTTGTTTTTGACTAGTCCATTGACTTTTTACGGAGAGCGAGAAACATGAGGATTGTGGTGTAGTGGTCACTCCCGACCACCCCACATCCAGCAGACTTCAAATCACTTCATTTTAGAACTAGTATTTTAAGCAGTCAAGTGCTCAGTTTATCATAGGTTCGAGTAAACTGATAACATCTATTCAATATCAACGACCAGCCGATTACCTGCCTTACACTTTCTGGAATCTGGATTACTGAGGGGCACTTGTATCCCACGAATCTGTGCTCTAGAACTAGGTTGCATGCGCATCCATTTCCGCTATTTTCGTAAAAAGGTCAATGGCATCCAGAGCGGAAGTGAGATTAAGTTCACAGAATACGTATTTTGCGATTGATCAAGGAACTTGAAGCCGACTATAAGGCCTACCGACGTAATTGCTTTCCTGGACGTGTGCTCAGAAGGAACGGCAACTTTAAATCTGTTCGGAGAGACCCTTCCACTACTGCTGAAGCTTCGTTCTCAGAATGTCCAAGCCCATACTGTTTAAAGGGACATTATCGGCAAAAAATAAATTTCTCTGAGATCAGCCTCAGGGGCAAAGTTGAACGTTAAACTTCGCGGTCGCTATCAGACGCTCTGCTGGCGGAGCTAAATGGCACGTGGTAGAGTAGCATATTTTTCTGAATTGGTGAAGTCACCGGCCTCGATTTCAGCGAATGTCAGGCAGACAATGGAATTGGTGATTTGTAATAAACTCATAAAATCACAACAGATTTTGTCCCTACCATAGCACTGGTGATAACTAATAAGTTCATGAGGTCTAACCCATCCAACATCAATAATACCTCGAAGAAATGCGTTTTTCGGCAGTAACTGATAATGTCTCTTTAAAGCTGCATTTCGTCCTGTTCAACTGCTCACAAAATCGTTCTCTCTCATAATTCCTGATCGGTAAGATGCCATTTCCGTTACCAACTCAAGTCACAGGCATTAATTGTGAATATACGTCATTAGCTGAATTAGCAAATTTCAGGGTTGGCCAAACCCTTTCGACCCTGGACCGATTTTGGGGGTCGGTGACGGTTTCGATGTTTTTCTTGGTAACGGAAATAGAATCCTTTGGGGGTGAGAAAATTCTGAGACCGATTTCATGAGAGTAAAAGGACTAGTAATTCGAGTTTCGTAATTTATAATTAGCCCTCAATTGGGCGAAATGTAACTTCGGTCTACAACGCTTATTCGGTTTCAATTAGATTTTCTCCAGTTTCCGAGATGGTGCTGAGATCATGGAGGTAAAAATCATTGAGAAATAAACACTGTGATACTGTTGTGTGCGGTAGTATACCAGCCAATGACAGACAAACCGTTAAATTATCTGTGAATTCAGCACACAAATTAGTTGTGTTCTCATTCTTTTATTTTAAATAAAGTGATATATTTACAAAATGCTGCGCTGTTTTTGTCTAAGTTGCATTTCGACCACATCAACAGCCAAGTTGCACGTTACTTCAACGGTTATTATAAGGTGTTAAAACGCGTAATAACGAAGTCATGCATCTGGGTAACCACAACGAAATTCTTAGGCAAAAAAATAAAAATCCGCACTTGTCACCATCTGGAGTCAAGGGTCAGTCCGCCCTTATATTTTACATTTGCTACTTCAAAGTAAGTCGGAATTGAGATTCATTTCAAGCCTAGAACTAATTGAATAACAACAGAACACATAATTGCAATATACAAACGTTTTAGATTGTAAAAGTCACATTTCTTCGATTTTCAAAGGACCTATCACGTGTACTTTTCATGAACTATTCAAATACGCTATTCAAAAACATTCAAAACGAAATTTTAAAAATACCATTGTCCGTCGTAGCAGCCAGTGTGCTTATAATAATTCTGACTAGAGAGCAGCCAGAGGCAATGTAATTTTAATTACATTGTTAAAACTACAACAGTATGGTGACTTTGATCAATGCCGGCAGATTTCGAGGTACGCAAACTGGTCGGAGTTATCCGTTCTTGACCGGTGAGATTGTCAACGCAGAATTCTTTTCATGGACACAGTGTAAAACGGGTGCAGGTGATCTGATGTCATTTGCGGTACATCAGACGTGTGCAGGCCTCATGGTTGGGCCCACTGCACCAAGCACCTGAGCTAAAAACACGACAGCTCCATCGTGGAACAATAGGTTCTTCGTAAAGGAAGTTTTCAAGAGTCTGACTCCTTTGAGAAAACGGTTGCCATGCACTATATACATGGGCGGCGCACCACTGAAAAAAGTGGTACCCCAGCGCCGCCCATGATATGTTGTAGACATGTAACAGTGCCACCCAGTAGGTTGCTCCTTAGCCTATAAAATGCTGAGCAAGACTCTACCAGGTGTTCAGGCGTTTCAACGTCAGTACTACACTCGGGATACACTGGGCTCCCCATATGCCCAGTATGAATGTGCTTGTGTCGGACTAGGTTACAATGGCCCGTCAAAAGTTGACTACCGAGTCTTATGCCCAATCCATTAAGACCAGACGGATTTTTGAATCTTTTGGTTTGACCACGTTGGGAAAATTCTCCTTGGTTTCTCTACTGGAATTAAGCGATGCCCATTGTGCTGCTGACTGGGTATGTACACAGTTGTGTATACTCATCCTGCAGCATCCGTATTATTGGGATAGCAGGTTTAGGTACACAATGTAGAACGCTCGTTCTCATCTTTGCGAGTCTGTTTGCATTTTCAGTCTTTGCCTTCAATTCCCACATGGTACTTGACCCAGTGTATAATGACGATTCTTTCAATTGCAAGCTTGTTAAGATCATTAACACAACGTTCATGCACTATTAAAATAATTGAGCTAATTGCTTCACAGTAACGTCAGTACGCAGGTGTGCATCCGCCGTTCAGGAAAGCTTTGTTACGTACTCTCGTTGAAGACTTGCTTTCCCCTGTGGCTTTTGCGGGGAGGGTCACTCCACAACTTTGCCCACAATGTGCCACAGGAAACAATGTAACAATCCTTTTAAAAAGTCAATAGGATAACTAGACTGCCACCCTTTTAGAGGGTTAGTATGATAAACACAAACCCAGTGGAACATCTGTAAAAAAGAACTGTCTACCATTTTTTCATGAAAACCAGGCACGGCTTATTTTTTGAATTAAAATTCAGTAAATAATCATGTTAACCTAATTTTATGAAAATGCTAGACCCTTGCAAAAAGAACTACTTTATGGCTGGTTTAATAAAACTTCACTACCTTATGCAGGCTCATCGATGTCGAGTTAATGTCCCAAAATTAATTTTTGGATCGAATTGTAGTAATTAGTCATCTGTAAACAAATTTTCGTATTATGGAACAAAAAGATGGGGTGCGAGTTCCTCATATTCATACTTGTAGTCCGAATCTTCAAATAAGAATAAGTTGTTTCAACCCCACGTCGCTCATAATCATGTATCAAAGGTTGTCACCTAAACCGTCTGATTTGTGCGGGTTGTGTCAGCCAGTGACGAACAAATAGGCTGCTTTATTTTCAGCGCAGAGAATAAGGCCGTGAATAAAAAACCCCCTAGTCCGAGTACAGGTCCTATGCAACTCGCCTCGTTTAGTTATGCTGAAATAAACGAAGATCGACTTAGGCCTTTTACTCCTATAAAATCTCAGAACATTTCTTAGCGAAAGAGGAATCTATTTCCGTTAACAACCCAAGTCACAGGCAATTCGTACATGCACCATTTTCGAATTCGCAATTCGGGGTCGGCCAATCCCAGTGAAATATGACGTTTTTTTAAAGTCGCTGATGGTCTCGACCTTCTAGTTACTACGGAAACAGAATCAGTTACGGTGAGAAAAATTACGAGACCGGTTTGATGGGAGCAAAATGTCTAATTCAATTTTCGTTTTTAGCCACCTAAACAGGGTGAAATGCATCTTTTAGTAACTCCCGCCACCCCCCCGGGTCATGATGCCTGACAGCTATGGTCACATTTCCAACCTTTCATCATACTTTGATTCAATGTCTTGGGTGTACCACTTTTACTACGTTCAATGACCTTAAGTACATATGTAAGTGATCAAGTGCATAGTTGGTACAATAAATATGTTTACTTAGCAAAACTAATGAATTTCATGGAGAATGGTTTCATTTCTTTTAAACAAACAGCTGGTTTCTTGGCTTCTGATTCAATGCATGATCAACATTGGAATAATAAAAACTAGTCGGAGGCTTATATTTTACACAGAATAAAAACATAGTTATAGATTTTTCAATACAGACAGGAGACAATTAGAAAATGTTGTGGCCACATCAGTAATCAAATGCGACACCGTTCTAAACCACACTAAACATACTTTTGAATGTAGAAACCTTTTACACAAATAACCAGCCACAGAGAGAAAATACAGAGTGGAACTGAAACAAAAATACAACAATTTAAAACAAGGAAGAAATAATTGACAACAGAGAAGCAAACGAAGGGTGGAGTTAGACAGATGTCCTTATGTGCACAACAATAGTCAGCGGAGTCTTCTAAAATGGGCAACAATTAAATATCAAACAAAACCAAAACATATATTGTAAAAACGGAAGTCGAATCCAATTTATTTCGTTTATACCAAATCAGGCTTTGGCTTGGCAACAAAACATCCAACTACGACACAACGCTAAAGTGGAAAGAAAGTCAACTGTTTTTGTTTCAAAATGGAACATGAAACAACTTCGTTGGTGATTTCATACAAGCAGTTCTTTTGAATTAGTTAGGATGCAAATTATACAGGGAATATTCATTATGAGCTCTACAAAAATAAGACCTCTATTACAAAGTGTGATAAACAGAGAGCCCAAGGCTATGAAAGCTTCTGGGCTTCAACAATTTGTATACTAAACTGAAATTGAACCCATCACAAGCACCTTGAATGTTTGCCCATATAAGACATTTCTAGGCCCTAACTTGCTCTCAAAGGCACTTGTTATCAGTTTAATCTAAGTTCATGTTTCTCAAAAACAATTCTTTTAAGTTGTACCCCTTCATTACATTAACCCTAGACAACTGGTAAAAGTGGCCAATAATGTGCTTAACTCAATCTGTGGTGAAATTTCTTGATTTCTAACACTGACAGGATTTTCCTGAACATTAGTATAACTTTTGTGATCGTAAACCAAACGATAAACTTGCAGTTTTGTGGCGATTGCTCTCCCAGACAATCAAAAAGTTTAACTTGTGGAATAAGGGACAAAACTCCTTTGTGCCACAAACAGTACAGTCTGACACTGTCATTTACTTAAACCTTGTCAGTTGCATAAATTTAAGTTCAAGAGACAGTGCTTTGTTATTTATCAAACCAAATTCTATGCCTCTACACAGAATTGATTCAAGCATCCATTTAAGCATATTTCTCAGGGAGCACAGACAACGGATAATGAAGGAATGCTTTTAAATTCTTCCAACAATATGATCTGGTTACACCAATAACCTTCAGTTATTGTCAAAACAACATATGAGCTGCAAAGTTGTTACATAAATTTTCTACTTTCGGGGGCGTCAAAAATTTTGTCAAAAGGCAAATTATGAGCACACATGCTACCTAAATCTAGTATAATAACTGTTGCCCAGAAAATACGATAAAACTGGGACAAAAAGTATCTTGTGAATCCCAACAGCTCTCCAGCGCCATCTATTTACAAGGAGGTGAATCAGGCACCCTGTACTTAAGACATGCTAAAACAGTTGACAGTGTCTGTGTGGAACTATTACAAGCCTCCAGTCTGCTCCTGATACACCTCAATCACGTCCTCATCTTCTAGATCCAGCTGAAAGACAGACAAAACACAAACAGTGTAATTCTCTATCCTTGAGCTAACTTAACAGACTGACCCATTTAAACCAATGTCAACACTATCACATCACCATGTCCATTAAAAGACATTGGAAACCAGCCCTGGTTTTACTGAGTTCAAGGTGACTAAAGCAATAAAGACAGATTTGTTAGAATAGGTTGCAGGAGACTAGACAGTCACTAGAAAGCTCTCTTTTTATCATATGAATTGATTGAGAACAGAAAGTTGCCACCAGCATAGGGGCGCTCCTGGGATAAGAGTCCTAGGTGACTAACTGAAAGCACTGATTTTTACTCAAAGACACATTGCCTCACTAGTGCACTCTAGTGTCAAACTTGGGAGCTCTTGATCGGCTTCCCTGCTGCAAACATTATTGCCAGGGTTGTAAATTTGGACTCACCGATTCAGCAGTTTGGTCATCCTCTATCCGGTTGCCCTCAAAGCAAAACCTAAGTGTATTTACTGGAACACCCTGCATAGACGGGAGAGAAAAAGGCAATTACACGATGATTTATAAAAGTTTTGTATCGCCGTGCGGGAAGGATAGGCATGAATTTCACAATTATAAGAATATCGTGTCACATACTATATACCACCCACATACTAGTGAGTGAATATGAATGTTTGCAAAGGTCACTTTTGCTGACTCTTAGCAGGAAGTTTAAGTTACCTCAATATGTCATTTTCACTACTTTTGTAGATTCACCACTTGCTTCAAAGCGCACAAACATATAGAAGAGTGCCTTTGTAAGGCCTAAAAAAGTACTTATCCCACAGCATCACCTCACACCAGCTGAGATGAGTCAGGATTATTCTTCTTGTGACACGCGGATGGCAAAACGAAACCAGCACCGTTTAATACTCTCTTTTTAGCCTCACTGTTTATTGCAGTGAGTGAACGCACTGTAATACTCTCTTTTTAGCCTCACTGTTTATTGCAGTGAGTGAACGCACTGTAATACTCTCTTTTTAGCCTCACTGTTTATTGCAGTGAGTGAATGCACTGTAATACTCTCTTTTTAGCCTCACTGTTTATTGCAGAGAGTGAACGCACTGTAATACTCAATTCTCGCTTTAATGACAAAGCAGTTTAACCCCTGGCAAAAATTACTCCTATGCCGGCAGCAAATGTTTCCCTTATACACAACAGAGTGCACAATACCAATGCAGCAATACTGCCAGAATCTAGTGAATAAAGGTGAACAGAACTGGAAAATATAGCCTACACTGTATCATAGTGACACAATAATTGGGACTTGGTAATCAAAACGTAAAGGTTATTTCTTAGAATAACTAAACACAATTGATCTGAACTCAAACCCAATATCACTACGACAGTGTATGGTCAACTGATGACACCGTAAAACAGCAAAGTCCTCGCTTACCCATGAGCCTGGAGTAGCCAAAGCCAGTCCTCCAGTGTTTTCATGCTTATACACTTTGGCTAGTGTTTTTTTCCAGCATTGTACATGATCAAATACTAGGAGTGTCAGGCAGTGAATCAAACTTCCAATGAATGACTTTCTTTGCTCAACACTACTGCATATGATCGCCAGTATGCTTGTTACAAAGTAGTCCAGACTCTGCTCTCCACATTGAGCCGGTAAACACTAGTAAGGCATGACTGCATCATGAGAATTTTCTAATCAATAAAATTTTCTGAACCAGAGGCACTCTTGAGTTTTAAATGATTCTCATCGTGAGAGATATCTTTTATCAGTGGAGGGGAATTTATGGGCGTGATGAGATATTTTTCAGAGGGGAATGAAGCAGGGCTTGGAAAAAAGATCAGGTCCCTCAGGAAATCATCAGGATGGAAAGACCAACTGTTTATATAATATGGTGTCATTTTAGGCACTATTTACATTAACTCCATTTCTATCACTAAAATTAAAAAGGATAAATTTTGGTTTCTTGGGATGGGAGCTATTTCTCAACAGAGGCCTAACCAAATTCAACGAAAATGGCAATTTACAATAAAATATGGATGTTTCCTGCAAACTTAATACTGAACAAGATTTCAATACATATTCCGTCACAAACTAAGACAGTTGAGAATGCACTTGATGTTGTATTCACAACAGTCAAAGATTGCTCTTCAGTGCCTTTGTTTTGGGGCAGAACATCCACCTTATTTGCCTATCAAAGATATTTAAAAATCAAGCGAAAGTTCACTCACTAGACCCAAAAATTCTCCTCAAGTTTAAAATCGCTTCAAATTCCAAACCGTTACTTTTGGCTACTAGAGGGTGCATTAGTGGTTACTAGAGGGAGGGATTTACCCTCAACCAAGAAATTCCCTCTCTGTCCTTGTCCAAAGAAGAAAGGCAAGAAAAAAGTTGGTGGACGCAGTCAGTGCCAGAGCTCAGTTAAGAAGAAGACCATTTAACATCAAACAGGAAGTGCGTCCAAGGCAGCAGTGTGAGAACAGAGATGAAGTGTTGGTTACCTTTGACCTGGTCAGATCAAATGTGAATTGGTTTTGCCTGAGGTATAGCCACAACAACTATCGCTATAGACAACACAATTAGCCAGAGTTATCTCCCTTTTCACTAGTGCTGAACACCATTGGAGTACCTGATGTTTTCAGCACCTCAATGGAGACAATGGCAGCTTAAGAATGACAGCCTCCTTTGAGTAGTACCCAGACAGGTCAAAAACTCATGAAAAGCTTTTTGCCCTGAATATTTTTTCAAAAATACCATCAACTGTGAATGAAACACAAAATTGTGAAAATGAACAATTAGGCATAAAAAACATACCTGACGGTCTCCATAAGTTTTCTTTAATTTCCCCATAGTTGTTGTCTTTTTAACTTTGAAGTGAATTTCGCTGTTACGGTCCTGAAATGCAAAAGCTTAGGATACCAGCAAATAACATCATTAGGATGCCAACGTTTAAGAAATGATAACTGAAGTCTTCAAGTCACAGATCAGTAGTAGAGACAATAAACTTGCATTCCGACGTAGAAATTAAATGTGGCTTTATACCACTTACCGCTGTAAAACTGGTTTCATAATAATCTACTTCCTTAATCAGATGAACGATTCTTTTGGTAGTGCAAAGAAATATCTGTTCATTATAGCTCGAGACCATGCTTATAAAAAGGCATTCCAAGACAGGTCAACTTGTTTCAAGCAGTAACCAATTGTTAATTTTTTCAAAGACCAGATATCATACCTATTTTGACTAAATGGTTTTCGCGACGGAAGCTACTTCAATTGATATTTAAGTATCATTTGTTTGAGACAAACTCCAAAACAGCAAGTGGTTTAGAAATCAAGTCATTTTTTGACATGTGGTAAGTATAACTTGTTGCACTACATTTAAACCTTTATTAATGCACTCACCACAGTTGCGAGATCAAGCAGTAACTAGGATCATTTTGAAGCACTTTGGCAGAAAAACTACATTAACCTATTATTGTGTAAAAAGTGGTGAATATTTAGCAGTGAAAATGAGAGAGAGGGAGAGACGGAGAGAGGGGGAGAGAGAGGGGGGTAGAGAGGGAGAGGAGAGTGGGAGAGAGGGAGAGACGGAGANAGAGGAGAGAGGGAGAGAGGGAGAGGGGGAGAGAGAGGGGGGTAGAGAGGGAGAGGAGAGTGGTAGAGACGGAGAGGGGGAGAGATGGAGAGAGGAAGAGAATGAAAGAGGCAGAGTCTACTTCACAGTAAATATCTGAGCTCATATAACAGGGCTTGGAATGACCAATGACAAAAAACGCGGAAACTTTTACGGCCCAAACCATGCGTGCTACGCAGCCTTGAAATGGTCGATGTGAACCTTTCCCCGACAAAAATCGGGAGGACTAAAAAACAAAAAAAAACGTTACCACCATCAGTAGCACGTGTCTGCGTCCTTTTAGCTCGTCCGTCCACTCCCAACCCACACATCTTTGGCTGCAGAGCCATAGTATTTGTCGCCGCAGTTTACAATAACACGAGACGCCATTGAAAATCCCACCACGCCATCCTATATGCCCCGGCAATGTTGACAATTTACGTTCCTCCGAAACATAAAGAGCAACTTCTGCTTTTCGAGGTGAACATCGTCAGGAACGCCGCGGTAAGAAAGGAATCTGCCGCGGAAATTTTATATCAAATATGATTTTTTTACGCGGAAATATTATAAAATGCGCGGACAGAACATTTGAAGAAAGCGGAAATCCGCGTTTTCGCGGAAAATTCCAAGTTGTGATATAAACCTCAACTTGGAAGGAAATGCAGCTACACAGGAGCTGATATTGACAGTTAATACGCAAAATTTGCTTTAAAAAATGACTGAGTGATTATTAAATGCCACATCTCTCTCTATTTAGCTGCATCAAAAGAGGAAATCGAATAAGGGCCTTTTACTCTCATAAAATTGCTCTCATAATATAATAGCCCTTTCCAATATAGGATTCTATTTACAATATAAACAAGAACATCGAAACTATCAGCGACTGAAGAAAATGCTTCAAACTTTATAGGGGTTGGAAAACCCTAACATTGCAAATTTGAAAACAGCTTATGTACACAATCATCAGCGACTCAAGAAAAAGTGTCAGACATGATAGGGGTTGGCCATTCCTAAAACTGAGAATTCAAAAATTGCGTAATTCGATTTTAGTTTTTAGCCAGCTAAACTGGGCAAAATACAGCTTTAAATATTAAAGAATTCTTAAACTTTTGCAGACAATAGTACTTTAAAACTCAGAACCTCAAAAAATAGACAAAACATGCTGTGTTCCCTTTAAAAATTGAAAGTTGACAAACATGGCCAACATACAAAGATGTTGGTTCAAGTAGCAGCTAGCTATACACCCACCTCTCAACACAAAATCCAACATTTGATTTAGATTACTTACCACTGTGAAATTGGTAGCAAACTCTTGCTTACATTGGAGACAATACCAGGGCTATGAAAGAACTTATACAAATTGTTATAAATTGCTTGTCACCGTGTCAAAGAAATGCATGTTCAAGTGGTGAGGAGTTTGTAAAAAAATTAGAATTAATACACGGAGCTGGTGCCAAACATACAAAGAAATTGACGCAGGTGAGCCAAACTCGCCACAGCAAAATCCAAACTCGTTTCTGCAGTGAGTCAAGATTGAGGAGAAGACTGATACCCTCGCCAGTAAGTGTTTCAATACTGCTGCAATACCAACCTGTCCAACCACTTTTAATGTGATATGTTCTGTTTTTTTGTCTCCTTCACCTCCTTTAGACGTATCTGATTTAGTGTCAGGCTTGGGCTGGGAGTTCTCTGTTTGATCCTGGTTAAAGAGCAAAAAAACGATTAGGGAACAGTGAGTGACATGAAATTCAGCCAATTAAATGGTTTTCAATTTACAAGCATGTTCATGCCCAGCCACAACAGAAAGTCGTCACTGCCAACCACTATCTGTGGCAGCCGAAAATTGAAAGTGAAACTAAGAACAAGATTTTTTTCGATTCATCATATGCAATGGACTCTGAGCAATGTATTACAAACAAAAATGTCGCCAATTTGGAATTAAAAAATGAAGAAAACACAGTTTTATCATTTTTTAAGGTGTCATCATAGTTGTGAAAGTCCAGTTTTTCAAACATTTTGTGATGATAGCCATGATACAGAACCAGAACACGGTAAATTATAATGAGGCTACATACATTTATGAAAAAATAAAGAAAAGAAAGTTTCCCTTGTTTGCATTATTGAATACTAAATTAGTGAGATTCTACCATACCACCTTCCCAAAGTTTGAATCTGACAACAGAATAAATAAATTGGCAAAATTCTGAAGGGCAGGGCCCTCAGTGCCCGATATTCGGCCCCATTCCCTCTAAAAGATATTGAAAATCATGCAAAATTCTTGTCATGATGCCCAAAAATTGCCCTCAGGTGATTGAGAAATTCCCCTTGAGGTTCAAATCACTTATAACTGACTAAGGGGACAAATTGAAAGCCAAGAGCACAAAATGCTAGTTTTGGCTACTTTAGGCAGAGCTTATGAGGCTTGGAACAGGCTGGGGTGCTGTTGATGGTGACCAGGAAGAAGAATTTTCTCCTAACACGAAAATGTTCCCATTTCAGAAGGAACAGTCGCCTTTCCCTGAAGTGGTGGGAATTTCCTTTCTTATCAAAACATCAAATGAATGTCCTGCATATTCATGCCCCAATACAAACACCAGAATTCAACAGTTCTTTGGATTTAAGATTTGTAGTGTTTGATACATCAACCGAAAATGAGCTTCTGTGTGGCCAAGCAGAGGTGCCCAAAGTCTAAGTAAGCAAATTTGAACATTCACTAGAATTCAAGTTGATAAAAGTCAAGTAGACAGGTCCGTCTATTCAACTTTTACATCTAAGACAACACGAGGATAAAATTCTTGACCGCCCATCCAGAGCAGCAAGCAGTACACCACCTATGGTACAGCCATGGTGTCAACTATTTTGGTGAAATGACCTGTAATTTGTATCGTCCGGTTACCTATTTTCGTCAGGCTCCAAAGTTCGTCCGCCATCTTGTTTCGCGTGCAGCGCAACCACGCGGGACTTAGCGTTCCAATTTGGAGTGCTCGTCTTCACGTTAGGTACTAACCTCTCGGGAGAAACACGTATCAAAGTAATGAGACAAAAATCGGTGAGTTTACCGATTGTTTTTTAAAACCACTTAAAAATCAGTAGATTTTACTAATACACTTTTTTGTGCGTTTTCAGAAGATGTTTTCGAATTTAAATTTTCTTCCGACGGGACACAAAACATGATCCAGGGTTTGTTTATGCAATGTATCTGTTTGTCCCAGGCACTAGTAGGATCTAGAAGGCCAAAGGAAAAATCCGCAGACAAATGCGATACGCTGGGTTCTTAACATTTTTGCCTCACGTTCACCATTAAACTGCATTGAAATGTCCAATTGGCTTTTATTGGAAACCACAGTGCAGAGCTCAACATCAAAGCTTCAAATCGAGTTTATGTCAATAAAAACAGGCTGTTGCAATTTTCATTACTTCGTTGGCCTTTTTCTGCATGTTTCTCAGTTTTTACAAAAGGGGGCAGCATATGACGAACTTAGGTGTCACAATAAAATGGCTGCCGAAGGCAGTGCACATTTGAAATAACTCGGCACAAATTAAAGAAAACTTCCGAATCGATGAATGCGGTATATCTGTGAGAGTTAAATCGAATCCTATTCAGATCATAACTTTGAAGTGGAATAATTCGGTGAGTACAACAGCAAGTCGGTTTTATGCTTAGGCGGACGAACATTGGGTTCCCCAGTATATGTAGGATGAGGGAGATAATCGCAAATTTTAGAATCGCAAATTTTAGAAGTGTTTATTATACAATCAATGATATTGTTTAGCATACTTTATTTCATTAATCATAAAGGAAATCAGTTGAACTGCTCCATTACAGAGTAGTAGCATATAAATTGTCCACGGCATCCACTGGCGATGTATTGCCTACAACTGCAGAGTTTGAGTGAGTGGTACGGCATGACAAATATGAAATAAGCATGTCCAGTGACGGTGTCCAGTTCAGTGACTTAGAGCCGCTACCGGTTTTATACAATATACTGAGGAATTCATGCCAATCGATCAAAGCAGTATCTAAAGTTACAATCACATGTTTATAATACAGAAAATAAGAAACTCTACCGTTTCAGACATTCTGAAATATCAGCGTATTTCTCTGCTGTCTTTGGTTCTCTTGTTAAAGATGGCGCTTTCTAAATCTAATTGCGACCTCTAGTGGCAACTTTTTCTCTTTTGTTTCTATTATCCGCCAGTGGCTGGTTGTCAGGAAATGGGGGCCACTTAGTCAACTAAGTTCCCTAAATCTTTTGCATATTTGCTTCTTTCTTTTCTCACAGGTGTAACATTTTTCTATAATTTTGTCTTTATTATGTTCTCCTCTTTGACTAAGAACGTTTCCTAATAATATAACTAGAAAATGTTCAATCGGATTTAGTACTCAGAGGCCGGACTTCTGGCAACTCAGTGACAATTACTGAGGAGTCGGAGGCGTTGTAAAGATCCGGTGGGGTACTTATTTTCAATAAAATTGAGAATTCAACGTAAAGTTCACTCTCTCCCAAAAATTGGCTTAGTAGTGGTACTCCGGAAAACCGGGTATTTTCACAAACAAGGCGTAATGAGTAGAGACTACTCATGGAACGGAGGCCTACCTTAGTGAATTCAGAGTCTTTCGCATCATGCTAAGTTCTGGCAACCAGCCACTGAGGTCTTTTCGGTAATGAAGTGTGACCTTACACAAGAGATCCCCGGCTAGTTGGCCTAAAAAAAATTCGGATATGCAGAAACTTTTTGGTCACCCAGCTGATCGGTGTAACGCGGCGGCCGCCGGGGACAAGCCGCTAGTCAGACCCCGTGGCTATCTAAGACTAGCTGCTGCAATCATACCGTGACTTCAGTGCACAGCAGTCGATATACGACACGACTGATACAGGGCGTAAGTGAAAACTAGCATTTTAAAAGTCAATTATATCGACACATTTTGGGTGCTCTCAATGAGGACTTAAGTTTTGTATAGGGCCTACTTAATTTATGATTTTCCAAAGCAACTGATTAAGATTTACAAAACCAAGTTTTTAGGGAATAAAAAATTTCAGGGACTGCAAAGCAATTTCTCCAGTGAACATACTTTACATGCGCGCACCCCGCCGAGCCTTCAATATGGGGGGGGGCTGAAATCTGTGACAAAGTTTACCCTTTACAAAAAAGCGGGAGGACTAAAAAGAAAACGGGGGACCACCTTCATGGTCTGTGAACTACGTGCGTCTGTGCCTTTTTAGTGGACTTTTTTCTCGTTTTTCTAGAATTTTTTTGTTTCTCTTAAGGCGGACCTTTTTACCCTCTTCGCCAGTGGGTGCGCGCATGGGATAATTATACACTCTTTCACAGTGCTACCGTAGCACTGCCAAATGTTGTTTATCATGGTTTCCCATTGGTTCATTGGTTAAAGTAATGAAACCAGGACGTCATAACATTCAGTCATGCGTTGAAATCTGGGAAACCCCTTTCAGTACTGTTACGTAGTAAGGCGACCACATAGGCTAGTTGCAATCTATTAAAACGGGCAGTGATCGACTCAAAGTAAACAAAGTCAAGGAACCCCGATCGCGTGGCTAAGCCCAATTTAACTACAGCAGTGGCGGATCTACGTTTTCAGTAAGAGAGGGGTTTAGGATTCACGCAAAGATCGAATCTTTAGCGCGTGGCGCCGAGCGGGAGGAGGTCGGGAGGCCGGTTCCCCCTCCCGTGTATGAAATATTTTGTTTTTGTAGCCAAATAGTGAAATATGCATGCATCCTGGTAAGTTTCTGGCACATGTCTCTTGAGTTTTTCTTAAGATAATTAAAAACCCTTCTCGATTTCGTCACATGAACTTGGCTCATAAGTTTCGTGAAACCAAATTGCGCACATTTGGGTATGAGTCACGCCACCAGCATTTTTTTGTTGGAACATCTGCTTACACACCTTTTTAGCAGACGAAAAGTTGTATACGAAAAAGTGTGGTGTGTATACAGGGATTTAGACAACTTCCAAATATTCAAGAGCATAAGGAGCACCGACAGGGCGTAACTAAAACTTGAATATCAGATGATCGCGTAACAGCAGCCTAAAGTTGTTGAAGAACGAAGACCTGTACTGGGTCCGGAAATAAACATGTACTGTTCTGTCTCGTTATGAGAAAAACTGGCGAACGATGGTGCTCTCAGCTCATAGTCTTAAAAGCGACAATAAATAATTAAGTATCACTTTATTAAGCTGAATCACGTTGACAACAATTGAAAAACGTCAAATGTATCAGGAAACAAATCATCTGAAAACAGCTTCACGAAACCAAAACATCCTGTGCACAGTGGTGAAAAGATATACTGGACTAGTTTGCAGAGCGACCAGATGTACACTGAGAGTACACAAAAAGGCTGACCTGGTCCGTCACTAGACCAAGAGTCGATCTGTCGCGGGACCAAACAATACTGGCTGAGATAAATAGTTTTACAAAGCACACTTTGGTAAAAAAATCACAAGACTAGTTCGCCGAGGGACCAGAAGTACACTGAAACTCAACATCTTCACAAATCAAGCTGGCCTGGTCCGTCGCGAGACCTGAAGTGTACCGTAATGCAAAAAAATTTTGAATTGAAAACTTCTCTCTAGACACGTTTTAATCCCCAGTGGTTGCTCGTACGTGTAGTTTACACATCTGGTGGTCAACTGTTGCGAGAGGTTATCAAGAAGGGTTTTCGCACCGTTCTGTAGTACTCACTAGAAGAAACAAGTATTGGGTACAGATTTAACTACGCACTACGGGAAATAAGATTTTGGATATGAAGCAAATAGACTCATGTGGAAATACAAACCAGAATCAGTTTCTGTGCGCTCGTAGACCCTCTGGTGTACTGGGTAAATTTGGCATGTCTAAAAATAATGTCTATTTCGTTTTCATTGTACACAAGCATAAAAAACCGACATTATTACAAACTGTGAATAATTATAACTTATTACCTGGGTGTTTCGCCAGGAACGTTGGTCCAATCTTCCTGCTGTCTAGACTGCCGAGGAATCTGTATATCGGATCCAGTGGTTTGCTTGTCTTAGAACCATTCTACCCAGACATCTTCGACGTTTGTTCCCAACGCTTGCGCTTCGTTGACTGCTGTGTCAATGAGCTTGTCCACCTCTACAATGCAGCATCTGGTTTCGCAGCTCAGTTGGCACTAAGCCCCCTGAGGTTACCAAGTCCATTCAAAAGACTTACAGCATGTGTAACTAAATTTGTTCTGTTCATCATGGACTACTTCAAACCTTGACGATGTATCCCAGGACCCATTTGCATCTCTTGCAATTTTCGAAATAAACTTCCCAATGTGTGAACGCTTGAAACCCGAAGTACTCAACATCAAATAAATGCCCATGGGCATGGGCGTTTCGTCGGGTGGGCCTTTCTGCGGGAATTCCCCAGAATAGAAAACCTCAGTGGTGCTTATTGTAGGTAGAAAGACGGTAGCTGGTGTTGAGGTCGGCACTAGGGCTCCTTCGAAGGCCCATCAGTTGAACATCGCACGAGTCCCGCAAGACTTTGTTGTGAAAATACAGTCTCCCCGCAATTTCTGGTACTGTACACTGTTCGCGAATGAGGTCACTTTGTCAATGTGAGTGCCCCCTTGATCATTCCTTGTATAGACATAGAGTGTCATGATCTTCAAACAGACTCGCGACCAGACCACGGCGCCCGCCACAATAGCAATTCTTCGGAAAACGAGTTTTTTTCAAAAGTATTACATGTACATGTACACTGTATGACATTGCGCAAGACAACTCAATACACCAGTCAAATTCGAGTTACAAACGTGTGGGGTGTAATAGGATGACACGGCATGACAGATGAGGTAAAAACGTTGCCCGTCAATTCGCCTGAATATCACTGGGTTGCGGCACCACTTTCCCCTAATCAAATCAAAACATATCTTAGAGTAAAGAAACTAGTTACCTAAAGAAATCAGCTATAGAGCTGGGGCCCGTTCCAACAAAACTGACTTAGCTAAGACAAATCTTAAATTTTAGTAAATTTTAAAATAAAAGTTAAATTTGTCTCAAAACCAAATCAAGAAAGAGATCTTAAGTTTGACTTAAGTGTATGAGCCAAGTTTTGTCTTAATTTTGAGTAACTTTCCAAATGTGGAAGTTTCAAAGTTTGGAAATTAAGACAAATCTTAGACTTAAGTCAAAAATGAACTTAAGTCAGTTTCTTGGAACAGCCCCCTGCTCTTTCAGCGATGGATCCATGTAAAATGCTTAGCTACTTCAGAGGTGTCAAGCGCGCGCACAACTGATCTCTCCGCGCGTTTTGTCGATGAGCTACGAAGACTCGAAACGCGTTGATTTTCATAACAGCAATTCACAATGCAAAGTTCAGAGTGAACCCGTCGATCCTCCCCTCATTTTTTCCAAGTTGGTTTACTCTGCATGGGTTTACAAACGCTGGCGGTGCCGTTTTTGTTTTGCTGGAGATGTTTTTGTTTTTTTTTAAATTTTTGGGTCCAGGCCCGAGGCGGGGGTTTAAACCCCCTGACCCCCCCCCGTAGATCCGCCACTGGTGTACTCAGTAAAATGACGCAATTGCAACTCAGTGAGGCGGCTGCCAGTAGTTTGACCCATGTGAGATATTTTGGTACGTTGGTGCTCGGCTGATTCGGAAGCCAGCACTGAGAAGAAACTTATATACTGAACATTTCCCGACACCAATTACATGAGCTAAAATAGCTCATTGGTTTCCACCATATAGACATGTCTATGGTAAGTTCCAAAATCAACAAAAGGAGTGATGAGCAAGACGGCAGGTTTTCTAAATAAATACATGCCTATAAAGAAAAATAACTGTTAGTGAAACACTTTACTTAAAACAAGTGTAGAAAAAGATAAACCATGTCTCTGAAACAGTAATATTTTAGCTGTTATTTATTTCATTATATTATTAGTCAATATGACCGGTTGACATGTAAATTCCAAAATGGCAACCCACGTATTAATGAAAAGGGGGAAACGAGAACTGGCCCTCTATGTTAAGGGTGAATGCAGCCGAGATAGTGATCGGCAGCAGTTGTGTGAACTTATAGAGCATATATTGAATCCTCTAAATCCCATTGACAATTTTGAAGCTATTGACTGGTGCAAATGGATTATTTCTGGAGGAATGACTTACGACGAATTTTCCAAAACAGGTTTGCCAGGGTTTGCGTGTGGTGATAGTGATTGTTGTGAAAAATCCCCTTGTCCAAGTTTTGAACCCGGTACTTCTTTTTTCAATGCCAAGCGTCCTAACCAGTCGACCAAAGAGCAATTGCCCGTTGGCAAGTGATTAAGAGAGGCTTTTATATTACTACACTCACTGCAGTGCAGATTCACCACGACACCAGATGCCTGGTTAGGGGTCACGCACCAGGAACTCAACATCAGATCGGCACCCTCTACATCTGCCTTCTCATCCATTATGTCACTATCAAAGTCAGGAGGCTGTGTGGTCCCTGGTAAACGTGGAGTATATAGGTCGCTCTTCAAAATGACTACCGGGAACCAGTTTCACTGCAGCCATTTGAAGAGGGACCGTTTACTGGCATTTACTCCATTTTTACGCGGTCCCTTTCTGCCATCGTGAGTATGCACCATTGTTGGGCGCCAATGTGGTGAAAAATCATATTGCTAGTCCAAGCTTCGAACCTGGTACCAATTGCTTCAATGCCAGACAGTCCACTAGTCGACCCAAGAGCAATTGCCCGTATGCGAGCAAATAAGTAGGCTACTACACGCACTGCACATTCACCTCATTATGACACTCGCCATTTTTGCTGAGGTTGGCTGAAAGCTGACGTCTGTTTTGACTTTGTTGCACATGTTACTGTGATGAGGGAAACAGGTGCCAGAAGAGCGCTCTCACTCCCTTTTCCTGTCGGTAATAGTCAGATACACGGGTCGCCCGTTATTCAGTGGTAACTTGTTCTCAAATCTATTTTAAATCAAGAACCCACATATCCGACTATTGCCCTTTCGTCTCTACTTAGCTGTAGAGACCTTCATACGCCGGAAGCTTTTTGGCGAATTATGACTTGCACTGATTAAACCGTCAAAGTCACATTACTATAAGTATCTTTTGCGCATAGAGAAACACCTTTGGAGGCCATCACTGTCTTCAATTCTATCCAACTCGAACAAAAGACTTGTAATTAAACTTTTTTCGTTCAGTGTGCCCAAGTTGGCCATTTTTACTCTGCTTGTGCCAGGAGATCTGACATCATATGAATATATGTATGAACATGTCATGCATGTATAAATATATATCTAAATATTCCTTCTAGTCCTGGCAATCGAATCCATGACGCCTGGATCAATAACTAAGCCAGTTGACCAAAATGTGAATGCCATAAAGCCAAGTGCACTAAACACACCTAATAGCTGAGAGTGTCAATGCAGATTCTCTACACTCCTACACTCCTTCCAGTCCAATGGAATTAGGAGAAGCCTTTCATCAGATTCTCCACTGCTGTACACAACTTTGTGGCATTACTGCAGTGCTAGATGTGCCAACTACTACATCTAATACTCCTTGTATGCAGGAAGCTATTTGGCAAATTGTATGTCTTAATCTGGCTTTCTCATTAGCTTATTGACTCTTTGGATACCTCTTAAGCCTAAACCAAGAATTGTGAATGCCATTAATGTGAATACTTACAGAAAAAGCTGCAACAGTAAAAATTACTGATAAACTTCACTTTGTTTCGAATATCGTGTATTAAAAATCATGAAATTGTGCAGTAGCAAGCCGTTACCACTTCAGTATTCAGTTGGAAAAAGTGAACAGCACTCATAGTTTATAGCGAATTGCGTTATTTTGTGGATTTTTTGACAGGTTTGATGTATTCTGCGCCACTCAATGGGTGTTTCAAAAATGTTCAAGTCATTTTTTGGGTATCTATTAAGGAGGCAATGATGCTGTTTTATTTTGAGATGGATTCAACGTATCATGTGGAGCCTATTGGTCATTTTTGTTATTCTTGAATCGCCTGCCACCGTGTACTCCAAACCACTCAGAGGATCTTTATAAAAATTGGCAGATTTGTCTCTGCTGACAAGCATGACTGACGTACATTTTCAGGTGGGTCCAACTACTGAGGTGTCCCCTAGTGTTGTTTTTAGCATCTGTGGCTGTCTCCTAAACCCCCTTGCAAGATCTGGAAGTTTGGCAAGCAAATTCCCTATTAACTTGACAGCAGATGATCGGGTTGGGTCTACTGCTTTACCTCCTAATGGCAATTTGGTTTTTCATATTGACCTCTATAGTCTTTGAGGTTCTTTGACGAATTTTCATGAAATGTAAGAAATTGTTCCCTATAGACGCCTTCCCATTTTCGGAGAGGTCCGATGTATTCTGTGCCATCTAAGTGTTTAGGGATGTTTATTGATCTGGTTTTATCAGGTACCAAACATACATTGAAACTAAACATAAATATTATGTGACTGCTTGTATACATACACTTTATGTAAGAATGTAATGATACACTTGTGGAAACCTACTAGTGGGCTATTCATTTATAATGATGTGTTTCTTCTATTACAGTCCGTGTTTATGACAGTGCTACAACATGTGGCTTGGTGTGGACAGCCAACTTTGTCGCCTACAGGTGTCGCACCTGTGGCATTTCACCTTGCATGTCATTATGCGCTGACTGTTTCTTGGCTGGTAATCATGAAGGTCATGACTTCAACATGTTTCGTAGCCAGGCAGGGGGCGCTTGTGACTGTGGTGATGTCAGCGTCATGAATGAAGCTGGGTAGGTTGAAGCTTTATCGACTCAGCGACTGTGTTGCTAGTTGATTTGACTTGAAAGTTGTGTCATAAGTTTAAAATGCTGACATTTTTATGTCATTCACAGGTCGTATTCTCTTTCAAATTGGCTGTGCAAATGTCACGTTTATAGTCATATATGGCAGGGCTCAACATTAACTTTTGAAGCCACTTGCCCTTCGGGCAAGTAGTTGAAATTTTTACTTGCCCGAACAACGAATTCACTTGCCCCAAGTACAATCCCAAATAGCACCGCGCATGTGCACACCTAGGTAATGTGTTACCGTAGGGCTGTTTGTGCTGAGCCTCCTCTTGTGTTGTGCACGCTACATACATGAGTTACTATTTTTTTAACGATTCTTCTTATAGAACATTTATTTATAAGGTGTGTCAAAACACTAGAGAGACAAATTAGAAGAGTAACTATGGTATCTGAACCATTGTCACACATTCACAGGCGCCGAAATGAGCTAGGGCATGAACTCTCGACACTTCTGCGTATTCATTAGTTTATACGCCCTTATGCATTAAACTTGAGTTGTTGCTAACCTGAATTTCAATTTTTGCTATCCGTAAAAATCTTGCACAGTTTTGGTCATCGGTACCTTGTATTAAATTAAAATCAAATTTAAACATATAATAATGCCACATATACTTTTATTTTCAATAAATAATTACATTTTTGAAAAACAGATAGACCGCGAAAAAGTCACCCTTCAGACTTCAGAACGGCAATCCCGAAGACCGTATCGTATTCCTCTTCTTTCGGGAGTCGCCACCGGGAGCCGGGAATTCATAAGAATGTCCTTTGGAATTCCCCCTGAATAAATACCAGGCCTTTTAAACTGCTGTGTAGTGTAGAAAATATGTCGTCAATCCTTCACTTTTTAGCTTTTGCGCTTATCTGTATGACTTACATCCGCTGACGAACGCGGTGCTTCCAGCTGTACATGGGTAAACGCCGGCAAAAATCAAATGTCGTCCATTGTTCACTGTCTCGCAGGCCAGAAAACCTAATTTCCCATGACGGAACCCATCCCCGCACTTTTTTCGTTTCATATTATTGCTTTGATTCTTCCTGAACTTGTTTTTTAGCAACTAAACCAATGCCGTCCAGGCCTGGACGGCTTCCATGTTAAGACGTTTTGCCAGAGTGCAGACGATCAGTAGTATCACGTGACAACTTATTCAGAAACTGCAGGGCACGTTCAGAGAATCGAAAGGATATGACCGCGAGTGTCATCTGTGCACGCTGCATAACACTCGATCTATTTTCCTTTCGGTCCTCATTCGAAGACGGGAGTTTCTTTGACGGCAACAGGGACTTTTTCGACGGTTTTTAGGCTTGTGTCGGGGTTCGTTACTTTGGAGCAAATGTCGAGCAGACAATCTTAGGATCTACTTGTCTATGTGGCTAGCTTTTTAACTTGCCCATCGGGCAAGTACTTTTCAAATTCCACTTGCCCGACGCAAAATCTTCATGTACACGGGCAATCGGGCAACCGTTAGACGAGTGTTGAGCCCTGTATGGAGAAGGCAAAAATGATGATGTGAGGTGTTCTACTGTAAAACACTTTAATAATTCCTTATTCCATCAAGAAATGCTCAGTCCAGATGGCAAATAGGTGTTTTGTAGAGCTATAGAAGTAATGACTTGGAGGTGTCATAGTCAAGGCGACCTGGTGGGAAGGAGGTCATAAGTCAACATTCTCTTGCACGTCAAATGTCAAAACATTATTTTGCGTGCTCACTCAATCAATGAACAAGTTCGAACTGCACGTGCTTCAATGATTGGCTAATTATCTAATATTCCTTATTTTTTTTGTTTGCAATTCCAATTGCTTTGATTATTGTATTTTGTTATTTTATCATTGCTTCCATTTGACAATTTTGCATTGTCTCCTTCATGGGCAGTTTACCTACCTGTGCAATTGTCTATTAGATTTGTCCTTGTTCATCCCAACTCCTCATTTGCCTGCGTTTCTTCAACACAGTTTCTGCAGTCGTCATGGTCCTCACCGCGGACAAGTCAAGTCAGTACCGTCAGACCTACTGTGTGTGGCAGAGCTGATGCTGCCATTCTTACTGCTACGGCTGGTGCAACACTTGAGAGAACATAGCCATCCAGGTACAGTTGATGTGGCAGCAAAAGTTACTATTACAGGGATTTTGAGATCCAGTGCGATTCCCATTATTTAGTGGACAAAACTGGTTCTCAAAATGCAGGACCCACAAGTGACTACAGTGTCAAAATTACTGTTCTGTAAAACAGATAGTGACGTAAATGACTGAGCAAACGGTCAGCAGCATGGTTCTGTGTTCACTTCCACTGAGCAAACTCAAACGACCCCCAAAGGCCGTTTAGTGGGGTGTTGGACATTATGTTTCCTGATTAAAATTAATCGGAGAAGCATGACGTGAGCCATTTCCTTCACTTTCTACAAGACTTGCTAAGAGAACGGCTTAGTAATTAATACAGAAAACATCTGCATAAGATGACCATGATCTGTATGTTTACTAGGTAATATCAAGAATGATTGCTTTCCCCTTTAAGTGTCAATGTAGACTGCAGTTGAATGTGTAGTATTTCAGTGTTTCATTTTTATACGCCCACATATGTATTTGTGGACGCATTATGCCGTCATGTCCGTCCGGCGTCCGGCTGGCGTCCGCTGCTCTATCTCCAAAACGCCTTCACGTATGTTATGAAATTGTGCACATGTGTTCCTTCCGTGGACGGGACAGCATGAGCAAACTTTCGGACGGATCCGACTACCGGTGTGCCCCTAGTGGCAATTTTAGTTTTTTATGTTTACCCTTGTATCTTCAAAAGTCCTGAACGGATTTTCATAAAATTTGGTATATAGACACCTATTAGTGGGATGACGCTATCCTCACGTTTTCAGATGGATTTGACGTAGTTTGCACCACCTAGTGGCCATTTTTACTGTTTTCGAGTCCACCCCTCTATCAACCAAACCGCTCAAAGGATGATTAGGAAAATTGGCATGTATGTTCTTACTATAAAGTGGACGGCTGACGATGATTTTCCGACTTCGACTACTGTGGTGCCTCCTAGTGGCGTTTTTTTTGTGCCTATGGCTATATCCCCTAAACTGTTCACAGGATCTTTACTAAATTTAGTAAATATATTTATATGATGTTAACAACGGAGGACGACGACTTTCAGACAGATATGACTACTGGTGTGCCACCTAGTGGCAATTTTATTTTTTTACATTTACCTCTCTATGTTCAAAGGTCCTCAACGTATTTTCATAAAATTTGGCATACAGGCATCTGTTAATGAGGTGATGTTATCTCTCCGTTTTCAGATGGATTCGACCTAGTTTGCGCCACCTAGTGGCCATTTTTACTGTTTTTTAGTCAGTTTTTGGTGTCCACTCGTCTATCAACCAAACCGCTTTCGGGATAATTGTGAAAATTTGCCTGTATGTTTTTACTATGAAGTGGACGGCTGATGACGATTTTCCCACGAGTTCGACTACTGTGGCGCATCCTAGTGGCAGTTTTGTTTTTTTGTGCTCTTGGCTGTATCTTTTAAACCGTTTGCAGGATCTTTACTTAATTTAGCTAGCGTATTATATGATGTTGACAATGGACAACGATGACTTTCGGACGGATCTGACTTCTGGTGTGCCCCCTAGTGGCAATTTTTGTTTTTTACGTTTACCAGTCTGTAGCTTCAAAGGTCCCCAACAGATTTTCATAAAATTTTGAATATAGGCATCTATTGGTGAGATGACGGTATCTTCCTGTTTTTGGATGGAATTGAGGTAGCCATTTTTGCTGTTTTCAAAGTAAAATCTTGTTTTTGGTGTCCCCCCTCGATCAACCAAATCATTCTAGGGATGATTTTCAAAATTGGCATATATGTTTTCAGTGTGAAGAGGACGTTTGATGATGGTGACTGACTACTGTGGCACCTCCTAGTGGTAGTTTCGTTTTGTTTTGCGCCCATAGCTGTATCTCCAAAATCCACTGCAAGATCTTCATTAAATTTAGTAAATAGATATATATGAAGGTAACAGACCACAACTTTCATGCGGATGGAACGGACGCTGTGCCCACAAGTTGCAATTTCATTTTGTTCTGTTTTCCTTTGTTTCTCTGAAGTTCCTTGACAGATTTTTATGAAATATGGCATGTTCCCGTTTTTGGATGGATTGTACGTTTTTGTGCCATCTAGTGGCCATTTTTATGATACAAATAAATAACCCTAAAAGCACACTATTTGCGATACATTCGTGGGCGCATTTCAACGCTCTACGTTGCTCTTGTTAGGAAAAACGCAGCATTGTTCTTGCAGTCACGTGCCTAAGGCCGCCTCATCTATGACACAGTGTTGTTGTTGTTTTTACATTATCAACTTATAGTAATTACTTGATGTGCCTAGTACAAACCCGATTCCCACCATGAAAAAGTCTTGATTTGAACCACTTGTTGTTATGAACTTGGTTGCAAATTATTCCTTAGTCAAATTGAATATGATATCAGGACTTCAAAACGTACTGACAGTTGGTTATTGCTTCTGATCAGAGTTCACAAGTTGCATTGTCTTGGCGTGTAATTTTAGGGTCCGAACACGGTCTCGAGGATTAACGCACTACCAGTACTTTGCAAATCCAGAAACCACTTCTTATCAGAGTTAGAAACAAGGAAAGACAGTTTTATAACGGAAAGTTGTCAAAATCATAAGTTTTTTTCTTGGATGGAATTTGGGTTTATAGCCACCTAATAATATTCTGCGTTTTCAGACATGTTGAACGCATACGTAGTAGCAATGCAAGACTCTGAACTGTACATGAGGTTCCTCCACAGTCTCAGTGACATGGGTGCTGCCATGAGGGGGGTTGTCACCAAGGCGCTTACTAACTCCGAGTGCTACAAGATGCTCACAGGTACGACTGCTACAGTATGGGTGTGTGTCTGTTCACTAGCCCAGGTGCGACTTCTGCAAATTTTGTCTTTGGGGAACGGTAAAAAATTTCAAAAAGAAAAGCGCATTTTTTACTTTTTCAGTAAACCGTGTGTAGTCTATTCCAGAATAGGTGTTGGACAATAGTCTTCTTGTCCTTAGTTGCCCTTTTCGTTTTCCTGCCTTTTGGCTGAGGGCACAGTCTCCAGTAACTGCATGTGGTCAACTGGCAAAAGTTGTGGTGAAACAGGTTTCAGAGAACCACTTGTAACGTCAAATACACTTAGAATCGGACCAAATTATTTAAATCAGATTTCAAGTCTATATCTTTGTTGCATGATCCTCCCGGTACTAATGGTTGCCACCCATGATGAAGCATCGGTAGTGCGTACTTGTCGCACAATAGTTGCCACATCATGAGCGGTGCATAAGTTTGTGCTACACGGCATCAAAATTTCATTGTTATTGGATAGTGTTTGCCATGTGTGGTCGAAGCCGCATGATTTGATTGGTGGCCTGGGCTCTATAACTCACACTCTTGCAGGATATGCTCTTGCACACATTCTCGATATAGCTATTTTTAGACGTAAACTAGTCATGTGGTAATTCTGCAGATCTCATGAATCTGATTACAGGTAGAGGGCAGCTCTGTGTGCTGGCAAGTTGTGCTGTGCAACCATGGCAACACATGGAAATAGGATGCATGACAGTTGCCGAATTGTGTGTGGCTATCATAATCAGTGAAATTATGTGGATTTTCAAAAACATCTCGTCATAGGAAAGTTCTTCCTTGTTTTGCACTGCTGCATTTTGCTGTTGTTAAAGTTTAATCCTTATTCTTCAGGAGATCGACCTGGCTCTAATGAGAAGGAAGCCCAGAGCCGGGCCAACTACCTGAAGGCGGTCAAAACTCTCGACTGTCCTCCCATACCTGAGTATATGAAAGGTACGTCAACCGAACATCTGAGAATGTCACAGTTGTATTCAGCAGCTGAAACTGCAGGGGAGCTAATACTTTTCCCTAATTTACACTTGGGGCATTGTTGTTTACTCGTCTATTCTTTTGTTATGAATATAATTCTTTCCTCACTACTGTATTAATTTCTTTTCTCCTGTACTGTAATTTTGTTTGCTTCCCATGAATTGCAGTTGCATCCAGTTGTATACAGACCGGTGTGTCAAGTAATATTTGGCTGTGACTCCTGTTAGAGTGTGAGATTTTGGTGCGAGAGGAAGGAAATGTGTTCCAAGGAACAGAAATCTGGTGCATGAGAAAATATTAAATTTATCAGTAGTGGAGAGAATAATGTTTGTAACAAAACAATGTTGGTATTGATGAATATTGTCTACCCTGAACTAGATTTGGTGAGGTGATGTTTTGAACTGTCACAATTCTGCCAGTGACTGAGTTAAACAGCTCAATGTCTTTGACTATGTTGTGACTGTGGGATCCAAAATGTATTTTCATGTGAATACACATATTCACATGACTATGTGAATACACATATTCACATGACTATGTGAATACACATATTCACATGACTATGTGAATACACATATTCACATGACTATGTGAATACACATATTCACATGACTATGTGTTTGTTTTTGGTGTTGACAAATCTGTGCATAAAACTTGTCTGCTGCAGTTTACTTCACTTTGCTTTGTTGTCTTATTGGAGGAGTACGAGTTTATCCAGGCAAAGGACGCGAGAAATTTCTTGTGGTGATTGTAGGGCATAAACCGTTGTTTTTACGTGAAACATTGTTCTTTGTTTCTAATGTTTATTGAATGAACCATTTGTTTAATGTAAGACCCTTACATTAAGGGTTTTGCATGACTAAAGTATGCAATTCATTTATTCACTGATTTTGGGTATTATTTACATTTATAACGTGTGAGATCACCATGTTGGTTGGTGTTTCTTTTAAAGCATATGAAAAGAATGCTTTGGAATAAAAGCAGTTTAGTGAAAACTGCCATAGCTAAGAAAAACATTTAACAGTCTTGTAAAACTACTCAATAAGGCTGGTAGACTTGCTGATTATGAACAGTGAAATTAAAGCACATAATGTCTGTCAATGGGCCTGTAGAAGCCCTAAGTAACGTGTCGACCTTTCTGTTTTGCAGACTTTTTCTTAAAGGCGAAGGCAACCTTTTTTCATGTCAGTCTTAGCAAAAATAAGGTCTGCTGATTATCCCAGACATATTTTTCACTTAATTGCAGCTTTTCGTAATTTAATTAATTTCTCGTCCTCTACTCCGGAAGTGACGTTTTGGGAGGCAAGAATTTCTTTTCATACAGTCGGGACTGTGAGAACTGTCAAGTTAGTCAAAGTTCTACCTCGGATGTCATATGTTCGATCGTCATTTGTTTTTGTTTAAGAGTCAGTCAACATGCCACGCTGTTGCTTCGTACCAGGATGTAGTCATTATCGTCTCACACGCGCTTTGGGTACCTTGCATCGCTTTCCAAAGGACGACACACTTCGCCGTACTTGGCTAGCTTGTTTGTGTGAAGAACGCAATGATACCTGCTCACGCAACGTACAAAGCATTGGCAAGCTTTTTCAGCTGTCAGATTGCGACAGATATGTACGCTGAATTGATGAAGGTCCCTGCGAAACAACGCCTGAAGAAGGGTTCCATACCGTCGCTGCTGATTCCTGGCAGTGCCCCGTTGCAACCCCCGATAAGTGCGTTTTTGAAGCTAGAAGCCTCGCGAGCTGTGGCCACTATAAGCAGTGACTGGAGGCACTTCATCTACTGTCATCCATGCCTCCGAACGTAGCCCATAGCGTGCAATTCCAGGAACTAGCAGTGATTCCCCGTGTGCTGTTGTCTCTAGCCCAGAGCCTGTAAGCAGCCCTGCAGCGATGTTGAGTAGTGGGATTGAATACAGGCCCAGTTTGACACCCAGTGAAAAGTACAGTTTGTCATCCAATGAACAGATCGCTTAGCCTAAGTTTGATAAGTTTATTGTAGACTTGTATTGGAGCTATTTAGAAGGTGCCACGTGTGTGACGAGGGAGTCGCACAGCGGGACTTTGTAAGCAGTTTGGGTGCTCAAGTCACCATCCACTGGGAGTGTATCGCGGTACACCCGGGCAAGTGGGACAGTTCTTCCTCTGTACGTGAGACGATAATGAGTACATCTCGGTAGGCAGCAACAGCGTGGCATGTTGACTGACTCATAAACAAAAGCACACGACGACCGAACTTATCACCACCGAGGTAGAACAATGACTGACTTGACTGCTCTCACTGTCAGACTGTACGAAAAGAAATTGGCGCGAAATTCTTGCCTCCCAAAACGTTGCTTCCGGGGTAGACGACGAGTAATTAATTAAATTATGAAAAGCTATAAATAAGTGAAAAATATGTCTGGGATAATCAACGAACCCTATTTTTGCTAATAATGACATGAAAAAAAGTTGCCTTCGGCTTTAAATTCTGTCATCACTTTCCCATTATTAACACGTGAGGTGCCATTTCAAAGATTGTATCTCAATACTGGAATTCCTCAAAGGTGCAGTTTGCCCTTTGTGGTCTCTAGCTTGGCATAACATGCAACAACCAGGTGTGATAGAACATCTTGTTTTATGTTGCACTGCTAGGTAAACCTGGCTTTGAAGAAGAGTTGGAACACAGCACATTTCTAGAGGAGCTGCTCTTCTGGATAGTCAAATACGAGTTCCCCCAGCATATTGTAACCTGGCTGTTAGGCATGTTACCTGATGACTCCTACAAGGTATGCGATTCAGACATTCAAGATTGCGTACAAAGCACAATGCTATGTCGGTTCTTGTGTATTCTGTTTTTCATCCCAACAATACCTTCAAAGTTCTAATAGCAGCCTAGACATTTATTGATTGCAGGACGGTGTATATCGCACAGTCAAGCTCTTAGTAGATACCGAGCATTTATTAGTTAAATTAGGCTTAATCTGCTATTATAACCATCAGTGACTGCAGAGAACTGCCTATTTGCTTTAAGGTACTGCAAATAGTACTAGCATATCTGTTCTACTTTTGGGTTTACTAGAAAGTAATATGTATGTGTGTTACTAGTTTCGAGTTAAAGACTCAATATAGCGGTCATATGATGTGTGCCAACTATGCCGTTTTAAGGCATGAGTTAAAAAAAGTTTTCAGTCATCAAGGATCGAGAAAACGTAAAGTTTTATGGGCTGAAACATTGAACGGTGAAAGAACTTGGTGAAGGGTGGTGATTACCTATAAGTTGTGTCTGATGGTGTGTGCCTAAAGGCACTGGGCTTTATGATGTTTAGTTGTGTGACAGAACACATAGGTTTACTGCAGTGTGCTCTTTTTGTTTGACCATCCACACTTGCTGCAGCTGTGTTTTGCTTGTCAGGTTTTCCTATTCAAAATCAACTAAAATAATCTTCGATGTGATCATTCCAGATGGAATTCACCAGAGCCTTCGTCCGGCATTACAGTCGCATGTCGTCTGCTCTTGTCAACTCCATTGATCGTAACTCCATTGCTAACAAAGTAGTCCACGTCAGTGTACAGCTGTTCAGTAATGAGACATTTGCCCTAAAAATGGTGGAGGAATACAATCTACTATACATTATGGTGACGAGTCTGGACTATATGATTCGGGGAATTATTACACAAAGTGAAATGCAAGGTATGTTGACATTAAATTTATGTTGATTTCTAAAGCAAGCATCGTAATTTTCACAAGATTTTTGTTTAATATGAAGGTGTCTAAGTTAGGAAAATATTAAAGCTAGTGCTGATTGGCCATAGTGTACCGAGCTTGACAGTTATCATAACATCAATTCACCATATGTGACTTGACAAAATTCCTAGGTCGCCAAGGGGAAAATAAGGTCGCCAAGCCTTGTTTGCATGAGCTGAAAATAAAACAATCAACTTGCTGAAGTGAAAATCTAGGAATTCAGCAAATGTCTGCCTATGTACCCAAAGTCACCTGATTTTTAGTTTCTTGTGTGGTCAGTGATGACCAATTGCCCCTCACGGGCCCAGTAACTATTGCACAGGCTGACCTCCTGATGCTGGTGAACATGATTGGCAAACATTACCTGTACATGAATCACAAACGGACCCTTCCAATTTTCACCAAATGATTCGGACTTCCATCTGTTTACTTCCTGTCAGTATAATTTTGTTCTGGGATGCGTGCGTGGGGACTTCTTGTCGATCTGCGATTGTTGCCAGATTGCCAAACAAAATCTGAGGTGA
Organism: Phoronis australis; assembly: GCA_002633005.1. Classification (NCBI taxonomy): domain Eukaryota; kingdom Metazoa; phylum Phoronida; family Phoronidae; genus Phoronis; species Phoronis australis. The sequence continues at coordinate 136,195 of NMRA01000186.1, read as the reverse complement.
CATTGGCGACTTGCATGTTGCCAAGTCAAGTCTTGGTTCACTTAAAAGACTTCTGTTGCTGTGTAATTCGCAATGGGTCTATTATGACAGCTCAGTTTAGTTATAAATGCAGTAAAATTTGGATTGCAGTTATTTAACTCTCAGCTATGCTTCTGTTATTTTATTGATAGAAACTTGTGAAATAGAGTTTAGACAATTGATATTGAAATAAATTCCTGGAGGAGGCTTGTAACTTGCCATTGCTGTTTTGAGAGATTACAGAAAGGCACATATCATATGCAAGTTTTTGCACATTAATTTCTAAGTATGTCTTAAATGCTCTGTTCAATAAACTCTACTATGCGCAGTGTGAAGAACATTAAAACCTCTGTCTTTCAGAGCTTCATTTCACAAATATAGTTGGCTTGTCCCAGACATAGGTTTGCACTCCATTTCGGAAAATTTGCCCTTTTTAGCGCCAAGCAGTCACCAGATAGAATCCTTCCTGGATTTCCTGTTTGTAAAAAATATTCATTTCAGTCAACTGCCCAAAAACGTTCAATTTCAAGGACTGACATGAAATAGCAACAATACAGCAACTGTGGGTAATAGTAACTGTTTACGAGAACAATATTATAGGAATTTAAAATATTAAACATAAAGCTATACTGAGCTCTGTTTAGACAATGTCTTGGGACCTTCATTTCACACAATGACGTGTTGAATGGTTTCGTTTAATTTTGCTACAGTCACTACAAAATTGAGTTCTAAAATGAGGCAAGTGAAAGTTTCTTATTTTCCATGGTTTTATTGTGGTCAGTACAGAGTTCATGTGTGTTATTATTGGCTTAGTAAAACCAGTTCATTCTTATCTTGTTTTATCTTATTTAATAAGGTATGTTGGCCATTTTTGACATACCGCTTGATTTAACAATTAATGAATGTCTGTGAAATAGTTTGGTTACTGGGTGCATCTTGAAGTCTTCCCACAGTGAAATCAACACTGTTTAATGTTACGTTTTGTTAACACTTTCAGGATAATCTAAGCTTTGTGTGACTATTGCATAACAAGTATTTTTCGAAATGGATGTCTCATTCATTTCACTTTGGCTGTTGGGGTGGGATTTTGTAGACCATCTGGCAATGTCAGTTAGGCCATGGTCAAGTTTAAATTGCATATCAACCACTAAGTGCTTCCTATGCTCTTACCGTTTTGCCAGTTGGTATATGACTTCCCTTTGATGATTTTCTTGCCAGTTGATTCCCATGTCCACTGTCCCTCGTGCTCCCTGTCTGACCCACTAGTCCAGACATCTGCCACCAAATACTTTGATTGACTTTGAAGTGTCTGGTGGACTAGACTTTTTAGGAACTCACTCTCGTCCGCTGTCTCTATGGAGACGAGGTCTGCTAGAAGGCTATTGCACCGCTGCCTAGCTGCCAACCACGTGAGCTGAGTGTTGACGAATACATAACAGGAGTCGTTGAATTGAAGGAAGTTCTCAGGACATGATTTCTGTAGGGTGTTGCCTTGCCGGGAACATGATTCTATCTGCAAACGGGATTGGTTCTTGATAGTTGCTTCCAGTGTGTCGACTTTGTTCTCGACAGCCTTCTGACAAGCTTTCGAATCTTCACCGGCACGACGAACGATCTCCTTTTGCAGTAGAGAGATGCTTCTCTCCATGCTTGACAGCTTGTCAAGCACAAACTGTTGACATTGCGGCTTTTGAAGGTAGGACAGCAGTGTTGTCAGCAAATTACTGATGTCATCCTGCGACGTTTTTAGTTGATTGATCGAGGACAAAATTATTGTATAAAGCTGGTTGTTAGACACTGGAGCTTGAGTTTGACTATCAACGGTCACCAGAAGGGCAAGAAAGCCCAGGACAAGAGGCGCTCTGTTCCACATTGCTTCAAACGCTATCAGTGTGACCAGCTGCTGGTATCTTTTGCTATGAGTCTTTGTATTGATGACACCTTGATTTAACAACATGTTAAGAGATTATCTTGTGAAATCCAGCTTATCACCGGGCTGTGTCTGATTTCTGTAGTGTTGTCAAAAAATAAATCAAGATACTTTTCTAACAAGAATCTTAGTGTTCAGCTTAAACAGAGTCTTTAGAATGGTGAAATATTTACGACTGCCAACCTATGGTTCAGGATGAAAAACAAAAATGTACCACAACTTCATTTTGCTATCATGACCATCTGCATCAAGTTATCAGTTGTCCAGGGGTGACACCTGTAATCAGTGTTTGTTAGCCACTATCAAGTTGTCAGATATTTTAAGGTTCTGGCCAAATTTGACAAATTTGGAGCATCATATCTCAGAAATGCTTGGACGGATTTATATGAAATTTTCACACACTATAATTTATGCACTTTTCTCTTAACTGCTGTTAGGATTAATGTTTTTGAAGTTTTTCGTTGTTGCATGAGGGTTTATCAGAAATAGGATTTTTATTAATGATTTTTATGAAAACTAACATATGAATTCAAAATGATAATTTAGAAAAGTGTAACAACGTTTTAGAGATTTCATGTTATACATTTCCAAACAGAATTTGGTCTAGACTTGTTATTGATACCGTTGTTTTGTTGTGAATGTACATAGTTCTTTTTTTGCTTAACTTCAATAAAACTCGTGGTTGTGTGATCCAATTAATAGCAGACTGCTGTAAAGTCCAAAATCAAAGTGTACAACATTTTTACTTTCAGAAAGTGCACTTTTTCTAACTGAGTTTAGACTTTTAGTTTTGTAGTTAAGGTCCTGCATAATCTAAATACACCGATAAGTTGACCAGGTCCTACATAATCTAATTGCACTGACAAGTCGACAAGTTCCTAGTTGATAATATAAAATCTGTTGTAAGCCTGCCCTCTGTGACAGCAACTAATTTTTGATGTAGACATCTTGCTGCTATAAACCTGGTCTTGACCTGTTCCCTTGAATACCTACTTACTGAGAAGTGATTTCTTGACTTGGAAAGAACTCACAGTTTTCTATTGCTTGGGAGCATGCTAGGTGCCTAAAGTGACTTCCATGAACAGTTGTCTTATTGAAACTTGCCCTGGGTCTAACCTTTGTACTTGAAATCAAATTCAGAATTATTTTTGACATTTTCAGCTCTATTTTTGTGCAAAGTAAAATAAGTGTTTAATATTTTATGCTGTAATACAATAGTTTATCTGGGTGAGTGTCAGATCTTGGCTTGCACTTAATTATCCCAACATTAACACTGTTCTAGTCTCAACTTGAAATTTAGAGTTTTTACTCGAAATCTCGAGGTTTTGCTTGCATTTGTAGCTCGAATGTAGTGGTCATCAAATGTGAACTTGTACTAGACGTTCATCAGCTTCAACTCAAGCACTCGGTTCTGCTCATAAGTAGAATGAAAAGTGTCAAAAATTAATTAATTTGATTTCGAGTACAAAGATTAGTCCACAGACCCTGGTCTTGAGAAATAACAAATTGTCAGTCTGTGCCAAGTACAGAAATAACCTTTGATGTGTGTAACGAACTAGTTGATACCGATGTTATACTAATAAATGATATCTGATTATTAATAATTTTTTAATTATCAAAAAATACTATTTTCTGCAGATGGCTTGTTTATAATAACAGTTACCATTGAATTTTATCTTTTATTTTGCGGCACACAAAAGATAGTACAATAAAAATTCTTTGGTTTTGAACACAATGGAGCAGGTGAAATTTCATTTTGTCACATTGCGTGTAGCATGTTTTTGTGGTATAGCTATTACAAAACTACATTTCATAAAAGCCAAAACATTTGCAGTAACAAGTTGAGGCTCTGAAAAAAAGAAATAGGACAATTGTAGCAATTACATTTGTTGCACATTTAAGAATTTTTGCTAAGCTTTAGTAATGAATCCGAATCGAATAGCCTCAAGTTTGTTTAGCACAGAAGCATGATGCACATATTCTTCAGCACATTAGGTTCACAAATTCCCATTATTCATAGAAATTTCTTGGCTTGGTCCTCTACTAACTACATTACTCATGCTTTTCCTGCAGTCATTATAAGAAGGGCTTACTGTGTCAGTTGTTGGATGCTCTGGCTGAAAGAAGTCCGATCAAAGAGGCCATTAATAAATTGTATTTTGAGATTGCTTCACTGTTGTAGACTCAGAGCAGAACTTCCACATGGTTGTTGAGTGTAGTAAGGACATTCTGAAGGACCGCTGCTACTGGCCAGTTATTAGTGACCTTATCAACATCCTGTCTCACCAGTCAGTCTGTATGAAGTTTCTCAACGATAATAAGCTACTGGAGCTGTGGTTTGAGTTGCTCACATATTTCCAAGGTACTTGTATGACTAGCTTTGGTTCCATATTTTTTTGTTAAAATTTGTGTATCATTGATTTTGTGAACAAGCTGGTCTTCTGGCTTGTATGTGAGGGTGGGCTTGTAAGTGAAACTGTGATGGTAATTGGGGACGGGGAGAGGGGAGGTTGGGGAAGATCTGTGTCCCTCTTCTGACTATAATCTGTTGCTTTTTAAGTAACTGGGATATCCTTTTGTTTAAAGAGTTCCCACCATGCATTTCCTGAGTTTTTGAGGTTCCAGTTGGCTAAATATGAAATGGTCGACGCGGATACAGGATTCCTTGAAATGTGCCGAACGAAGTGTGACATTCCACACTCTTGTGCAGCACACAAACCGCAACTTTCACGTATTCAAGAAATTGAACTCAGAGACTTTCTCAATCAACTTGAAGTTACTGTTACTACAGCTTCCACAAACGCACCTTTCATGTCTGAAAATGGCTGCTCTACGTGGACTTTCCTCACAACATGTCATTATCACACTGGTAAAAGCAACAATGGCAGAGATGGTGTTCCACTCATTACGTACAACCCTGATAACAGAAAAACATATTTTTAAAAATTTTTGCTCGTTTCTTGGCAACAGGTATACTAAAGGCTATTAAATCTCTGTATGTATTAAGGGTCATGGTGGGAGCTCTTTAACGGACAGAATTAGCATTGTGTCAGTAGGATGAATGCCTATAAGGGAAGATTGTGGGTCTATGTCTGAATGCAAAACATTTGAATGGGATTGGTTATCTTTTTTGAATACTAAAAATTCATGGACTGGACCTCGACATGTGCAAATATGCTGCAATCAAAGTTCACTCTGTGTGTGTGTGTGTGTGTGTGTGTGTGTGTGTGTGTGTGTGTGTGTGTGTGTGTACAGTGATATAATAACACTGCCCAGTCAATTTGGAAGACTTCTTAAAAGTTATTACCGGTGCTGTCATGTTAAAGGTATGAATCTGAATCAGCGTGAGCTCGAGCAACACGTAGAGTTTGAGCCGGACACATATTACAATGCGTATGCTGCTGAGCTGGAGATCTCTGCCTCTCCTGTCTGGTCGCTGGTGTCTACCTGTAAAGGAGAGGTGAGTTTTAATATGTTTAGGTGAATTTCTCTGTGCTAAGGGAAGGTAATGTTTATCAGCGACTTCAGTCTACTAATTTTCTGCGTATTTTATATAATTTTCTGCTTTACAGCTATTACTAAAATCTCTTGGTCTATTTGGACCAAGAGAAAGGTCAAGGAAGCCATGTAGTAAGGCAATGTCTTCAGTCAGCCAAGCAAGCAACCAAGTGACACCTGGCTCAGTCTACTAGGAAGGTTTAAGTAGTGGTGTAGTGGTTAAGGTGCTGGATTCAAATTACCTGTAGTTTCAGAAGTCGTGGGTTCAAATCCTGCCTTGTACAAAAAATCACACCATGAGTGTACGAACGCAGGAGCACCTGACGATGGCCGTATAATAGACCAACCAAAACATTGTGACAGTGTCAATAGACAAAAGGGCGGTGTAAATAGACCAAGAGATTTTAATGATTGTTGTAACTCGCCACCACCTCAGAGCAGTTTTAGAAAGTCATTTACTGCTTTGTTTTACTTGTCATGGAACATAAGTCCTATTGGTCAAAATATTAAAACCTAAAAATCTGGTGAATTAGTGAACCTTGGAAATCAAGGTTTACAATATGTGTTTTTATGTCGGGATTTAAAGAACATGACTCCACAAATATGATGTGACCAGCTGTTGTGCTACCTGTGACAGGCTTTGTAGAGTTTTGTCTGTGGGAATCTTGAAATGGGATCGTACTTGGGAGTTATGTGAAGAAATGGAGGGAAATTAGCAAAAATGTTCATTATAAGAAATGAAAGTGAAGTCTTTGTCTGTAAGCTAACTTAAGGTCTTATTGGATGCTCTTAAAAATCATCAAGTTTGTCTTCATTGTATTGCGATGGATGGTTCTTGCATCACAGGCTTGGAGAGTTTTGTTAATCACAGCTCTATACGTCAATTTGTCTCTTTGAAGGTGCAAAAACCTAATTCTGTTTTTATTAAAATGATCCATCTTCTTAATGCAATCTAGACTCGGACTCATGTATAGGTATCATGGCTTCATTCAAACAGGTTTTGTTGAAAACCTGACAAGACGGTATTTGATACTATCTGTGTCTAAAGCAGTTTATACCTGGCACTCTGTACACATGATGGCGGATTGAACGGGATAAACTACTTGCAACATATTCCACGCCTCACTGAAAAAGATGATATTTACACACACTTACCGTGTTCTTGTAATCCTTTTGTAGAAAGCCAAAGTATTAGAGAAAGTTAAAGTTACACTGCTGGGTGCTCTTCAGGACTGGTTTGATTCCATCAACATTCAGGAGGATTCTGAGGTATTTGGTGAGAGGGACTTTAGTATTAGGACATACTAGTAATATTCAGACAATGCTTAGTGTTGTCATCTGCCCATTTGAGTCTAATTCTGAATAATGAATAATCGACTGGGCTGCTTTCTGTACACACATGAAAGTGGAAGGCTTTCAAGTGTTCTTACTTTTCCTACGTTTTCCTACTTTTTTTGGCCTGTTCCTACTTTTTTCTGAAATTCTAAGACTTCCTACTTTTTCCAACTTTTTCTCATTGCTTTAAACTTTGTAGTCTAAGTTGTGTTTTTGGAGTAGTGAGAAGTTGTTTCAGTTTATCAAGAGCAGCACATGGAGGACTTCCTCAAGCACAAGTGATGCTAACCAAAAGACTGTACTCGGAGAACTAGCAGGACTTTTTTCCACTTTTGAGTGCAAAAGGTTTGAATGCGAAAGGGGCATCTTAAGCTGGACAATCCTGGGCTTTGGTCCGTGGTAGGTCCAAAAGAGGACCCAAAATTTTGAGTGCTACATCCGTTTCAAGTTTATTTCATTTAAATCACCACTCAAATTAAAATGATGCAATTTAAGACATGGAAATGCGTGGGGTTATTAATTAAAACACCTGCTAATTTCAGCTTTTAGTGCAACAAAAATTCTCTATCCAAAAGATAGTTTAGTAACTCTGAACACCATTTGTACAACTTAAGACGCCATTTTTTGTCGTTCAAATGAGAGCTACCCGTCTTTTACACCAAGGATTGGTCGAGCAACTTCTACAGTCCACTTCTAGATGGAAAGGAATTGTATTTGGGTTGGATGTGAGAGTGCACTCAGTTCTTTGTTGAAGATGGAGAAGTATGCACAGCATCGGTTCCATGTCTAAATTGTAATCGCTCGGAAGCCGACACCAGAACCGTCCTTCATATGATTAAGGTGCTCAAGTTCACACCTGGCGACGTCATAAGAGCATCTGACATCAACCTTCTAGTGTTGCTCCTACACCATGTCCATTGAGTTACATCCAAGGTGTGGATGGAGGTTGGGACTAGAGATCAAGGCAATATGCGTTATTTGAACGTAACTAAGATTGCTAATGCTAGGCCAACCTATGTGTGTTGCACTCCTTGGCCTACACGTGTTCACTGGATGTGATTATACCGCAGTCCTGCGCATTTATAAGGAAAGGAAAGAAAAAGCCATGTGCCATCATGGCAAAAAGTGATAAGTTCCAGAGAGCTTTTGCTTCATTGAGCCGTGATGTCCCAACAAAAGAAGTCGCCAAAATCTTGCTGGATTTTGTCTTGTGTTGTATGGAGCTCAGAAACTTGTCCAACTCTGCAAGCATCGGTTCAATGTGATTGACAAAACTTACAAATGAAAGTCAACACTAAGCACGTATTTGAGAAGCTTAAACGCATTGAGGGCTGCAGTATTATATGGCACGAAGCTGAACTAGCATTTTACATGGATAGAAGTGCATTTGTTGCTAGACTTTGGGTGTAGCGCTCATCTCCAAATGTTGGACAAAACACCCACCAGTGGATCGGAAAATGTTGACAACAAATTTTGCATCATTTGGTTCAGTGGAGAACAGATGCCCCTCGTGCAATACATAGTAATCAAACTGTAATTTGTATTTCCTCTTTTCATTTTTGGGTGTCGTCTTATCCCTTGGGGTCAAAACACCCCCGTCTTATCTGCAGACTCCAGGAAAAATCCAGTCTTAAGGTGGGGACATCATTTCCAGAGTTACTAAAATATGTTAGAAAAAGATGTTTTGTTGCACATAAAGATTTAAAGAAATTATTAATTTTCTGTCAATTAATAAGTGCCTTAATCAATAACACAACAATTTTTTATGTCATCTATTGTATTTTTCATGTCATCTATTGTATTTTTCATGTCATCTATTGTATTTTTCATGTCATCTATTGTATTTTTCATGTCATCTATTGTATTTTTTTGTTTGAAATAATGTTTATCCATTATAGTAATCAGAAAATTCGTTTTTCTTTTTTTGCTAGTTCATTTTTGAGTTTTTTTATCCCTTGGGGTCTAAGCACCCCGTCTTATCTGCACACCCCAGGAAAAATTGGATGTAATGTCCAGAGTTACTATTAAAGCTATCTTGTGGAGAATTGTTCTTGCACTTAAAAGTTTAAATAAATCGTTAATTGGTCATTAATTAGTACGCGTCTTACTTAATCACCTCAAGTATTGTGTCTTAAGTTACATCATTTTAATTTGAGTGGTGATTTGAATGAAATAAACTTGAAATGGATGTTGCACTTGAAATTTTGTTGGATTTTTGGGGCCTCTTTTGGAGCCCTCCCCCATGGACCAAAACTCAGGATTGTTCCACTTAAGACGCTCCTTTCCTTCAATGTTAGGTAATGTACAGTGAAATTACGCAGTCAAACGGTTTGTACTCAATAGTGTGAATAAAGTCCTGCTGGCTCTCCAACTAATGGTGAGTTCTGCCAGTGACATGAGGTAAACGTCACTGGTAAGTATCGATGGAAAATACTCCTGAATGCCTGCTCTTGTTCCTACATTTCCTTACTTTTCACGTCACAGTTCCAGTACTTTTTCCTACTTTTTTGAAAATGTGTCCCAGTTGATTAATTAACTCTGTTTTGAAGAATAATGCAGCATTGTGAAACCAAACAATTTCTTGCCAAATATGTTGCTGACAAACATCTTGGGGACACAAATTCGTTTTGAGTTTTTAATTCATGGTTACTGACTATGCGTCGCAACCTCTCAAGTCATCGTCGACTTACTTCAAAGCTAAAGACGATTAAATGAGCACCTCCCTCGGTATGTAAGGTCATGGAATAGTTGCAATCCAGTGTTACGTTAATGTGAATCATAGAAATAAATAAATGCTTATTAACTATACCTTTTGAAGCGTGAGCTGGAAACTGGTTGTGTAGCTTTTTATTATCAGCATTGTTGTAATAGGCCTCACTTTATTGTTACAGCCCAACCCATACCAGATTACCTATCACCTGCCTCTACACCGTTACCTTGCAACTTTCATTCACCAGATTATTGCTGGTCTCAACATCAGTCGTCTAGGTGATGTGTTACCTCCAGACAGCATGATGAAGTGTCTGATGATGCATCCCCTGCAATGTCAGGTAAGCCCTGTGTGTTGAGCTACACTAAATCAATAATCTGGCAAAGAATAAATAAAAAGACGACGATGGGGTGGACGACGACTATCAACACGATCAAGGCGGCAATTATGAATAACACGGTAACATTCATGTGACTAGCGAAGAAATCAAATAGAGAGCATATAATGAACTACAATAAAGAATAATAGATGGCGCAACATGACGGTCCAGTCTACAGTAGAACAATGCTGGCTGGGTCAGTCTAGGTCAACTAGGCATAACCAAAACAAAGTGAACTGAAAGCCAGCCAGCTGCGTGCTTGCATAGAGGACCGAAGGAACAACGGTATCCGCAAATCTCGAATAATTCAAAAAGTAGACGTCGTAGCGCAAAATGGAAAATATCTTCTGAAAGCCCGTTCAAAATTCTATCTAAAGTGGTAGTTTGGAAAACACGATAACATTCATGTGACTAGCGAAGAAATCAAATAGAGAGCATACAGTCAACTACAATAAAGAACAATAGATGGCGCAACATGACGGACGAGCCATGTTTTACAGTAGGACAGTGCTGGCTGGGTCAGTCTGGGTCAACTAGGCATAACCAAAACAAAGTGAACTGAAAGCCAGCCAGCTGCGTGCTTGCATAGGAACAACGGTATCCGAAAATCTCGAATAATTCAAAAAGTAGACGTCGTAGTGCAAAATGGAAAATATTTTCTGAAAGCCCGTTCAAAAGTCTATCTAAAGTGGTAGTTTGGCAAAAATCCAAAAAATTTTCGAGAAAATTGAAAATTTGCCGTTTTTTGTTGAAATTCAAAGTCAAATAACTCGAAAACGGTAAGTCTGAGAAATACGCCCTCGCAGACTTTTTGAAAGGCCATACTTCAAGGAATCCACATGCCAAAACTCACGTCATTTACTCTTCCCGTTAAAAATGCGACACCAGAGCGATTGAAACCGTGTGAACATGCGCCACAGCCGCCATCTTGAAAGTGACTTCCGGTTCAATAATTTTTTACAAAAGCTTATTAAACTCAACAAACACGTGACCAGTTTGAAAGTGATTGGTTTGCAAATGCGCCCTCTACAAGAGAAAACGTTTTTACCCATATTTCGGGGTGCGCATGCGCCACGTCCAATATTTCCGCCATCTTGAACTGGAAGTCTACGATTTTCTGCACAATTGTAGCACATGCGTTCTAGTATATTCGTACCGATTTTCAGCCATGTAGGTCGAACAATGCGGCCTCTACGAGTATTTGACTGTGAAATCGGATACAAAATGGCTGCCACGTCCCCCATTTTGTATCCGATCATGACCAAAAACAATAACGTTCCAGTACTTCCGGATCTACATGTTGTGTGCAAATTTCGTGAAATTAATCGAAAAGACGACAAACACGATAACATTCATGTGACTAGCGAAGAAATCAAATAGAGAGCATACAATCAACTACAATAAAGAACAATAGATGGCGCAACATGACGGTCCAGTCTGCAGTAGGACAGTGCTGGCTGGGTCAGTCTGGGTCAACTAGGCATAACCAAAATAAAGTGAACTGAAAGCCAGCCAGCTGCGTCCTTTCATAGGTGACCGAAGGAACAGCGGCATTCGAAAATCTCGAATAATTCAAAAGTAGACGTTGTAGCGTGAAATGGAAAATATCATCTGAAAGCCCGTCCACAACTCTACGTACTTTGATAGAGCATACAATCAACTACAATAAAGAACAATAGATGGCGCAACATTGCGGATGAGGCATGCTTTACAGTAGGACAGTGCTGGCTGGGTCAGTCTGGGTCAACTAGGCATGACCAAAACAAAGTGAGCTGCGTGTGACCGAAGGAACAACGGTATCCGAAAATCTTGAATAATTCAAAAAGTAGACTTCGTAGCGCAAAATGGAAAATATCTCCTGAAAGCCCGTTCAAAATTCTATCTAAAGTGGTAGTTTGGCAAAAATCCAAAAAAATTTCAAGAAAATTGAAAATTTGCCGTTTTTTTTGAAATTCAAAGTCAAATAACTTGAAAACGGTAAGTGTGAGAAATACGCTCTGGCAGACTTTTTGAAAGGTCATACTTCAAGGAATCCACATGCAAAAATTCATGTCATTTGCTCTTCCCATAAAAAATGCGACACCAGAGCGATTGAAACCGTGTGAACATGCCCCACAGCCGCCATCTTGAAAGTGACTTCCGGTTCAATAATTTTTTATAAAAGCTTATTAAACTCAACAAACACGTGACCAGTTTGAAAGTAATTGGTTTGCAAATACAGGAGAAAACGTTTTTGGCCATATTTCGGGGTGCGCATGTGCCACGTCCAATATTTCCGCCATCGTTAACCGGAAGTCGACGATTTTCTGCACAATTGTAGCACATGCGTTCTAGTATATTCGTACCGATTTTTAGCCATGTAGGTCGAAAAGTGCGGCCTCTACGAGTTTTTGACTGTGAAATCGGATACAAAATGGCCACCACGTCCGCTATTTTGTATCCGATCATAACCAAAAACAATAGCGTTCTAGCAGTTCCCGATCTACAGGTTGTGTGCAAATTTCGTGAAAATCGGACAAAAATTGCGACCTGTAGAGAGCGAACAAACAAAAAAAAAACTTCCTGTCAGACCAACATACTTGGCGGAAGAATTCCGCCAAGTAATTAAGGGTGCCAGGCAGTCATACACACAAGGATGCCAGGCAGTCGTACACACAAGGATGTCAGGCAGTCATACACACAAGGATGTCAGGCAGTCGTACACATAAGGATGCCAGGCAGTTGTACACATAAGGATGCCAGGCAGTCGTACACATAAGGATGCCAGGCAGTCGTACACATAAGGATGCCAGGCAGTCGTACACATCAGGATGCCAGGCAGTCGTACTCATAAGGATGCCAGGCAGTCGTACACATAAGGATGCCAGGCAGTCGTACACACAAGGATGCCAGTTAGTCGTACACACAAGGATGCCAGGCAGTCGTACACACAAGGATGCCATGCAGTCATACACACTTATCTAGCGCTTTAATCATTTGTGTGAATTTTGGAATCGAACATGAATGAAACATACAAACAAAAGCATTTTGTTTGCACACAAAACTTGCATTGCAAACATCGGAATTTATCTGAACAAACACCAAGTGTTGCTGGTGAACAACAAATGATTTATATTGATTTCATGCATTGAATAAGTTTGCAATTTGTATGTGTATTTTTTGTTTGTTTACTTGATGTTGGGGTTGGTTTGCATAATACAGGGTTGTTGCAGACGATTTGAGGTTGGTGTGCAAGTTTGACTGGTTCCCTTGGAAATGAAGCTCTGAACTTTCTTATAGGTAGCTTTTTCATTGGATTTTTGTTCAGAAAGTTTATTCTTTGGCAATCTGATATTCTGATATGGAAAGAACCCGGAGTCCTTTTACGTTAATTTTGCTGTCTGTGCTGCAGGTGGCATTTACGGAGATCTTTGCTGGAATGTGGGTGAGGAACGGCATCCAGGTCAAAGGTCAGGCCATGACCTACATTCAGTGTCACTTTTGTAACTCGTTGGTTGACCAGGACATTTACTTGTTGCAGGTTTGTTACTCACGTTAGGTCTTTAATTTTTACACTGTGTTTGTTTTTAGAGGTCAGTATTTTGATTGACATAATTTGCACTGACTGTATCCTAGATATAGTTTAACAATTATGTTTGCTGTGTTAGCTGCATCTTTTGTGTTATGCATTTAAAAGTAAAAAATATTCTATATACTTATGCTGTTAAAAAAATTTCCAAACAGACAACAGGTTCAAGAACTAGTCCAGAATCTGAAACAAAGTAGTCTGCTAAGTTATGGTAAAATGTCTGGAGAAACTTTATTTTGTATCAAGTTCTCCATAAAAGTAAATGAATTCTAATGATATCGAGAGTTGTATTACATTGTTGGCTTTCCGTATAGTGTACATCTGCTATAATTGAACAAATTAGATTAGATGCTTGTTGAAAATTTCAATGTCTGAGCCTGTTTCACGAGCCTTTGAAGTATGGAAAAACAAGTTAATTTGGCTGTCCCCAGGGGTGGATCCAGGATTTTGAGTTAGGGGGGCCAGGGCACAGGAATAACCAGAATTTCGCCACATGCGCACTCCCAGCCTAAAATGTAGGGATGCAGGGGTCTCGAATTTTTGGGTTTGTGGACCTTATTACTAAAAAAAAAAACGTAAACGGGGTTTGTTCAAGGCCTGTGCATTGTGCATTCGCCCCCCAAGACCCCCTGGGTGCGCTCATATGCTAGTCAGCAATTCACACCCAAACTGCCAAGTGGTATCTGGGAGAATTATAGGGGGGGTGGGGCCGTGCCCCCTTGTCCCCCCCACCCTTAATCCGCTAGTGTTCCTAAACTGAGGCAATAGTCACTCACTTGTGTACTTGAGAAAATTTCACTAATGGAAGGGAAAGAGTGAATAATATGCCTCGATTCAAATTGCTATCCTTTTATTATGCGTCCACATATTTATATGTGGACGCATTACGCCATCATCTCTGTCCGTCCGTCCATCTGTCCGTCCGTCCGGGCGGCGTCTGGCGTCTGCTGCTCTATCTCCAAAACCCTTTGACATACGTTCATGAAATTTGGCACATATGTTCCATTCATGAATGGGACGGCATGTGCGAACTTTCGGACGGATCCGACTACCGGTGTGCCCCCTAGTGGCAATTTTAGTTTTTTTACGCTTACCTTTGTATCTTCAAAAGTCCTGAACAGATTTTCATGAATTTTGGTATGTAAGCGCCTATTAGTGAGATGACGCTATCCTCCCGTTTTCAGATGGATTCGACATAGTTTGCGCCACGTAGTGGCCATTTTTACTGTTTTCGAGTCTGTATTTTTGCGTCCACCCCTCTATCAACCAAACCGCTCAAAGGATGATTGTGAAAATTGCCGTGTATGTGCTTACTATAAGGAAGACAGCTGACAATGATTTTCAGACAATTTGGACTACTGTGGCGCCTCCTAGTGGCAGTTTTGTTTTTTTTTTTTGCGCCCATGGCTGTATCTCCCAAACCGTTTGCAGGATCTTTACTAAATTTAGCAAGTGTATTTATGTGATGTTGACAGCGGACGATGACAACTTTTGGATGATTCTGACTACCGGTATGCCTCTAGCGGCAATTTTAGTATTTGCCTCTAGTGGCAATTTTAGTATTTTACATTGACCTCTGTATTTTCATAGGTCTTCAGGTGTATACTTTGTGTTACTTCGTGACTATGAAGGAAAAGTTCCAAGTAGAAATTTGTTTCTGGCATTCTAATTCTGTGCTAATCTCGTATGTTGGTAAATTATTTTGTTTTTAATTCTATGTTTCTGTGGTGCTTTAAGCAACTGGTATATAAGATGTGCTTGTATTATGAAGATTACTCACATTTTGCCCCTAGCCTATTGAGGAGACAATGACCATGCCTTTCCATTTTGCTAAGTACAACATACTACATATATGCCCTCTACTGGCCACTTTATGGTACCAATAAACAACCCTAGAAGGATACCGTATGCGGTGCAATTGTGGGCGCATTTCAACGCTCTGCGTTGCTCTTGTTCAACATTCCAACCTCACCGACCAATCAATTCAATTTCATTGTTAGATTATTTGAGTCTTGATCAGACTTGTGAAATGCTCGCCTTTCATTTGTGTGATTTGTGGATCTGCGAAACCCTCATCTGTACTAAGTGCATCATGAACATTAATCTTGTTCATAAAAAAGTTCAGTGTAATAACTTTGACTCTGCAGTTGTGTGCATGTCGACTGTGCCCAGACTACGTGATACAGTACATCATGGAGCGGTATCATGTCATGGAGTGGATGACCATGTCACCCATGCACGACAACTCATTCTTGGAGCCGGAGCGGGAAGGTCCTCTGGTGGAGGGAATGTTGACATTCCTCGTCTTACTGCTGAGCCATCGTAATAATATTGGTAAGCCCTCTGCTTATTGGTTTACGTCTTAGACATTATTTAAACAATTTGTTAAACAATGTGTTCTGCACTGAAATCTCACGCAGCAGAATCAAAATCTCATGCAGCAGAGTCTAAATCTCACGCAGCAGAGTCTAAATCTCACACAGCAGAGTCTAAATCTCAAACTTCAAAGTGGCATTAAGGTTGCAGTGGTCAGTTATTCCGTTGAAGCTATTAATGAACTCCATTTGGGTAATTAGGATCATTGCTAGTCTACCGTTTAAAAGAACCAAAACCAAGGGTTCCTCCCGAAACATGAACCAAAGCAGTGTTTGGTTAATTTTGTTAATGAATAAGTTGAACTGTCTGGAAAGTGTCATTTTAAACTTTCCGCGCTTAAGCCAGTACTTAATGTTTATTGTGTACTTTTGAAAAGTCACACACAGACAGTACATTCTTTAAATCTTCGTTTTTTTATGAAATACACTTTTATATGCTATGGACCAAGTGGAGTTCAGTGATTGCTTCCGCGGAAGCCATGGCTTGATTGATTGGCAATTTTGCCTTGACCAAATTGTTGCTTCATATGGTGACTTACAGGTGTACTCTATGATCTTGATTATAGTCCTTAATGTCTTCAGTTTCTTTCAAGAGGGCAAAGTGAGTGTGCCAAGATATGAGCAACACTTAAATTTGACGATGTGGGTCAAAGTGGGATTATTGAATGAGTAGATTTTTTTGCACTGTGAAAAATCCTGTATAATCATGGAGAAACCAACTTATTAAAAAATTTAGACTAACAAGACTATACCTGGATTCGGAAAATTGAAAATATTACACCTTGGTTCTGATGTTGCTTCTTTGTAAAAAGAACTTTCCCAAACTATTGACTATGTGTTTCTTGTTGTCTACGTTTATCAACCACTGGTTGTCTTAATTGTGTACCTTTCGTTTACATCTTTTGTTATCAATTGTCCTAGGTCTCAGCGAGCATGAGATAGCACGTAAAGAGATGGTGTCTCTCCTCTGCATGTCTAACCGTACACACAGTCAGCTGATGGAGATGATACCTGAGAAATGTGGCCTCTCATCACAAGCCAGGAACTTTGAACCTATCCTGGAGCAGGTGGCTGACTACAAGGCACCCAAGTTTGAGGCAGGGGCCACCCCTGAACAGGGCTCCTTTATGCCAAAGAGTAGGTTTATCCATCTCTGTGGAAGCGAGCATTTTATTGTAGATTGGCTCTGTATGACAGGTGTTCTGGATCTCATTTCTTGTGAGTGATAATGTAACTTTGTTGCCATCATGTTCACATCCTTGCCCTGTTGGAATGGAGCAGGAAATCCAGCTGGAGTCGCAAGACATGTACTAGAATGACTTTTATGTTGTAGTCCGTATTTGGTAGTTCAGTGGTTCATATGCGTGGCACTAGGTATGGAGTTCTGTTTCTGGATTTAGTGAATGATACGGTGCCCTCCGTTTGCACCCTTCAAGTCCCACACACCTCTAATTAGGACAAGCCAAAGTTACAAACGTCCACCTGGAATAAATCACGTTTGCGGTCGTGGTGTATCTTCCTGGAACCACTCGATGAACTCCATTTATTTAGTCCATGGTTTTATTACGAACGGATCTAGGATGTCGTGAGAGGGAGCCAAATTCAGTTTAGGAAGGAAAAAATTCAGGGTGTCAGCAGTGTTTTCTCTTATTTTGGTCATATACGAATTGAGAAAGGCTGGTACTGGTGAACCAAAAATATGTTTTTCCAATCATTGTACTTCATTGGGCTTCAAGTTGTTGCAATGAAAAATTTAGTCTCCGCCCATGGTTTAACAAAAAGTTAGGGAATGAAATAAAGAACCGTTCAATTATTGGTGAACAAATTTCCTGATGAACATTTTTTGTTGTTCTGTTATTTGCCTGAACTAATTATTTGCCACCCTTTGAACTGAGGATTTGGACTTGGTTAGTAATATTTGGCATATTTGTGTCCATTTATTTCTAGAGACCATGTGGGAGACGGACTATGATCCTGTATTTGTCATGTTCCGAGCTGTTCACAGGAAAGACTTCCAGGCCTCACTGGACAGATACGCTGACTTGTAAGGAGCTTCTCTCTTAACTTATAGGTCATGATATTTAGTACTGTCTCGTTCCTGTATGAAACCATGTGAGGTTTGATATGATCAGGTGATGCACCTGTTTCTCTGGACTGGTGTTTCTAAGATGTTGGCCACAGTTTTTTTAGCCGATTTACATGAAACTTGCACTAAACCCATGATTCCTCACCCCCAGTACTAAACCCACGACTCCTCACACCCAGCACTAAACCCATGTCTCTTCAACCCCAGCACTAAACCCATGTCTCCTCAACCCCAGCACTAAACCCTATGAGTCATCACCCCTAGCTGCTTATTGTAAGTAGTTGAGCTTAGACAACATATTAGACTGTAGCAGTTTAATTCCATTATTTTGTTGAAATACAATTTTGTTTTCAATGAATTTGCATTTTACTTGTTCTTTAGGAATCTACGGAAACTTGGGATTCAGGCAAATGTTATTTAGCGCGTCTTAACAGGACATGGTCTGTGTTTTGTTTCGTTTTTGAGTTCATAAGAATTTTTAAATGCAGCAAAAAAAACTCCTTTTCTGTACCTGTTTCAGCGTTCACATGTCAGGCCTCATGCCATCATCACAGACCCCCTGGCCCCCCTTCAGGCTGCCACCTAAGCCAATGGCTGTGTATCAAGGCCTGCTGCGCCTTCTACATTGTAAGACGTTTTATGGTATGCTGTTCACTGTCTTCTACAAGGTACGTTTACTTGTCTAATAGTTATTGTTTGTTATTCAGAATTAGTGTTGGATACTTTCAAAAACAAATTCTTATGGCGCATAGTGTAATTGTATGACTGATTGAGCTTGGCAATGGCTTGGAGGTTTTTGTTCAAAGATTCTAGTCAGATTATGATTAGGGCTGTTCCAGCAAAATCTGTGTGGGAGGGGGGAAGGCAACTGAAATAAAAATTTATGGGTGGTTGCGTTTGATTTAATTCAAAATGGCTGGTGGTCGTACTTCAAAAAAATAAAAATTTACAGGTCATTGTTGTTTCATTGGCCCATAAATGTTTGATGGTGGGTAATTTTAGTAAGTTTTATAAACAATTCGCACAGAATCAAAAACTGAAACAAAAATGCAACTTGCAAAAAGCTCCGACTTTTTCACTCCCCCGATCTCCTCATCGGCATGCCCATAACACCATTTAATCACAGGTGCTCGAATTTCTCGACAGCTAATAACCATATATAAGAAACATATGTTTTCTTAGTAATGAATGACGTTAGTGGTGATGGAGGAACAGATAAACTCAACCACAAGAACAAAAAAAATTACGGGTGGTTGCATTTCAAACTTATAAAAAATTACGGGTGGTAGGCTGAAGAAATAAATGAAAAATATGGGTGGTGGGTGCGAAAAAAAGGTGCCTTCCCCCCTCCCATACAGATTTTACTGGAACAGCCCTTATCTGGTAATCTCCGTAACTTTTTTTCTAGACACGCTTCATGAAGTTAATTGTGGTGTTGTTCAAACTATTGTATAATTTTCTCGTTTTTTTTTAAAAAAGAAAATCACTCTGTATAGAATATAGAAGTTTCATTCGTAAAAATTTGTGTTAATTTGTAGAAAATTTGTCAATCTTCAGACATGAGAATTCATGTTTTTCTTAGAAAAAAATCGTGGATATGATGATAGCTCTCATGCGCAGAATAAGATTTTGTAGTTAAAAACCTATATATAGTTTTATTAATACTTCAAAACTTATTTAAGAAACTTGATCCTTGGTCATGAAAGAACTTGTAGTATCAGTAATTTCTCCATTTGGGTGTTCTTCATATTGTAACAAAACTTAGTACAAGTTGATCAAATCTCCCTATCATCTTCAGGCATTAAATGAGCCACACTTGTCAGAAGCCATTCTCTACACTGCGCTTCATCTGTATGAAATGGCACTGACTATGTCGAATCACGCTCGCACCGAGCCACGCACACCAATGGGCCGAACAGTCATGGACAAAGCCTTTACTGAGTGGTTCCCTAGCAATAATATCTTAGTGAGCTCGTGCCATGTAATCCAGCGTGTTGCCGTGCCATTGGACAGCGTGGAGGACGTCGAGATGGAGCAAGAGTTGTCATCACAGAATGCCCAACAAGTGATCAGTTGTGAGTTTTATTCCCACAAAGTTGGGCTGCTCGAATCAAATTTTAAAGTGACATTAAATCCGTAGCTTCTGTCAAAAACCAAGTTTTGAATTTGGCCATTTGTTGTTGTGAATTTGGCCTCAAATTGTTCCTTAGCTGAAATAGTCTGTTTTTTGGGGTTTGGAGAGAATGGAATTCATTATTTCATCTGACCAACCTCATAAAATTTCGCACCACTCTGATCTGAAAAAGTAGCGAATTGTCCGCTTTTCCTGAGTGCTGCGAACACTTGTTTTGTGACAGAAAGAACTCACTGGTTTAATGCTGCTCTGATAAACCTAAGGTGTTTTCATGATTTCATTAGTGTATCCAATGAGGGAGCTCATGGCAATATACAACTGGGGCTATCAAAGAAATAGTAGTCAGGGGCATCTGTGGTATTTGTATTGTACACAGGATTTATTGACAGGATGATGACAGAATTATTAAACGTTGCCAATGATTGACATGTTAGTAACATTAAATGTTTTGTACATGTGAGATTTGAAATGTTATTTTGTTTTAGTGACTTTGTCATTGGTTCTGTGGAAAAAATGAGTAATGCCAATTATGGAAATTGAAATCAAGATTTGTTGTTGTGGAAAATTTGATTTATGCCAAAGAAAATTATTAAGTTAACGTAACCAAAAAGTTAAAGAAATGATCTGCTTAGCAATTGTTATCCGTCCTAAAAATATTATTTTGCGGAAACTTGTCTGATTGTAAACAGTTACTATAGGTGTAGTTTGTGCTATCTTGTAGTTACAAATGGTCCCAAGCTTCACAGTAATAGAGCCAAGACTTGGAAACCTTGTGTATCAATTAGTGCACCAAACGTCACATGGAAAAGTTCTCTACAAAGTTCGCTGCTGAAGTCATATGAAAGGACACCTAAATCAGTGGCGCCAAATTTGGGAAAGAACGAATCCACCAGCAAAATGGAGGAAGATCCTAGGGTAATGTCTGCTGCTGGCCAGACCTCATACATTAACACTAACGCCTGTGATAGCGAAATGCTTGATATGTCTGACTGTACTGATCATGGTGCAGAGCTGCAATCACAGCAGAGTGCATGTCCAGCCAATACCAGTGTTGTGGATGTCAATGAAAGTATTGTCTCTTTACTCATTAAACTGCACAATAAATTATCCGGCAAAACTGCATCCTATGTGCCGGGAAAAAATGTGTCTGATCCCAATAACCGTGTCGGTGATGGCCCGTATTTCTTCGGTATGGTGTTGGACAAGCTTGCCGGCCTGAGTGGCGACTGTGCCAGCTACATCCGGGAAACATGTGAACGTCTGGCTCCAAAGGTAGAGAAGAAGGCAGCGCATGAGAGCCAAGAGGGGGCAGCACATGACAAGGAAGAGCAGAAACGTAAGGCACGGGAGAAACAGCGTAGACTGATGGAGCAGTTCGCAGCCAAGCAGAAGGCATTTATGGAGAAGGCAATGGAAGTGGAGGGAGGCGAAGGTGGGTGTGGTTCTGGCTTTGTTTGTGGGGTTGTGGATATGGAGGGGAGTAAAAGTGGGTGGGCCTCTGGCTTTGTTTATGGGGTTGTGGATATGGAGGGGAGTAAAAGTGGGTGGGCCTCTGGCTTTGTGTATGGGGTTGTGGATATGGAGGGGAGTAAAAGTGGGTGGGCCTCTGGCTTTGTTCATGTGATGATGGATGTGAAAAGAGGGAAAACAGGGTGTGGTCAAGTTTATGAGAGGGAAAAGGAAATGTTTCATTAAAATTTTGATCAAGGGAAGGGCCAGGTGGGTATGGTTTAGTTTATGAAGAATGTGGTGGATTGGGGTAATGGAAGTGTGTGTCATCTTATTTATAAGAGGGTGGCACATCTGCGCATGTGCTATCAAAGTTTTGCTGCTCTCAGAGTGGCATCAGACACACAACGCAAAGACATGCTCTCAGAGTGGCATCAGACACACAACGCAAAGACATGCTCTCAGAGTGGCATCAGACACACAACGCAAAGACATGCTCTCAGAGTGGCATCAGATACACAACGCAAAGACATGCTCTCAGAATGGCATCAGACACACAACGCAAAGACAGTACAGTGTTGTGTACGATAAGTTCTTGACAAGAAGTAGCTTATTGTATTTCACCTGGACACTGCGCATGACCAGTGTAATGACATTGGAAGATTATTAGAAGCTTACAGCCAGTATGGCTAATCATGACTTGTCATTACCTGTCCTTTTCAGATGCAGTGCGTCGGAAAAAAATCAACAGACGGAATTGTTCGTTATGATGGAGAAATGGCGTTTTGTTTTCTTTTATGTGAAGGGGAGGCTTTTTTGTCTCGTTTATAGAAAGGATAATAGATGTGGAGGCTGGTGATAGTGGCTGTGTCATTGTGGATAGTAACAAGGGTGGTGGGAGGTGGGCAGTGACTAGTTCATCGAGAGAGCTATGAAGGTTTACTTGATATGTGTCATTCCTATATATGTCATGAGGGAGAGTTGTTTTGGTGTAGTTCTATTTAGACTGCGTGTTTACAAAGATTAGTGGATTAACAACAGCTGATGTCATCATGCAGTAATTTCGCATTCTCTGATAAAAGTATTAATCTGAGCCAGTTTAGTAAAATTGATACTTACAGCTTCATCCACCAGTCAAGACTTGGGTGCGGGTATTAGTGCTACTGAAGTAGCAGATGAGTTCATACAAGAGGAGTACGACTGCGCCATCTGTGGGCAGACAACGCCATCTACGAGACAGCAGCCCTTTGGTATGGTGGTGCTGTTGCAAGCTACTGGTGGTAGGTCATTTGTGGTGGACAAAGATGTAGATCTGGGTTAAATGCTCTTCTATCTGTATAATCCATTGGACAGCTTAACATGGTTTTAAAATTGTCCTTTCCAAGATTACAGTTATTGCTATTGCAGACCTGTGTACCATACGCAAAAAATGTGGATTTGTACGGAAATCAAGCCTCCAGTACCCAAGTATGCGCGGCCAGGCAAAAATACGCAAATTCAAATGAGATTATTAATTCTCTCGTTTCTTAATAATTACGCCAATTTGTAGTCGAAACAGACGAGGAAGAAGATTTTAAAGTTAGAAAAATATTGTAAAATCATTATTTTAGCCAAAACGTTGTCAATGAGCAAACGTTTTTTTAGTTAGTGAAAGGTCCACTGCGAAGAATTGAAACCCCCTTATATTTTGGGTAAATTTGTTCTATACGCGTAAATCTGCAAATTTACTGAAAAATCTGATGTTCAGAGTACTCCAATGCAGTTTTGGTGGTACACAAGTCTGCTATTGTGTGATGCAGTTCATATGGAGAATTGCCTGTTGGATAAAATGACGATGGAGATTACAACCTAATGCTTGCTGAACTTTATGGTGTAGATACATGTAAAACAACTGGCCATTATTTAGTTGTAGCTGGTGATTGGATTCCATCCTGAATGTGTATTTTCAACTATCAGCTTTTTGGTAGTATGGTGATTCTGGGCATAATTCTTACTTTATAGTTCTTGGACATCGGCAGCAGACTCCACAGACGGCCAGCTTAGCCACTGCTGATGACCAGCACTCAAATAAAGGTCGTCTTTGTAGACAAGTGTGTGATGAGAACCTTGCTCAATTGATGGCAAACTTTAACGAGGTGTGTGTAGATGTAATATCAGTAGTTCTATAATAGTAGATGTGTATTACTGGGTGGTAGGCATCAATTTGTATTTGGTAATGAATCACACTAAGTTTTTTTAAAATTTTGTAAAAATGCCACAAAATGGTAAAATTGTGCTATAATTTATTGTTCTTTGTATGATGTGACAAGACTGTTTACTGAGCTGTTATGTATTATGCAGCACTACCTGTAAAAAGGTTTGTTTTGGTATGCACTTTGCATTTGTCCCCTATTTGTAACTTCTTAATTCGGTGAGTTATACGACTGTAATTTTAGATGATACAATACATATCACGAATTTTTGTCTGACCGGTCGGCTGATATTTGTGCGAGACCATTTAGCGTTTGATTTACCATGCTGTGGATAATTGCACATTTAAGAACATTTTACTTTGTTCTAATTTCACGTAATTCGTTCAGTTTTACTGTGTTAAATAGTCGAGAGAAAATTGATAAACTGCGGGTTCAAGACTAGAGTGGCCACTAGAGAATGAACAAGAAACAGTTCGATGCCTTGCATGGCCAAAGTTCACTTGTTGACACAAAGTCATAAAATGATAATTACCAACTGAGGATACACATAGTCTGAATTGGTCGTCTAAGCTAGGCGACCAATTTGCCGACCCAATTGCCGACTGGAGAGGTGACTCAGCTGAAGGCTCTTAGCCTTGCTGGATAGATGATTTAGTGCTTATGGTTGACACTGTGTCTGGACTTCAGAGAAAATTAAATGTATTGCACAATTATTGTGTGGATTGTAGTCTTTGTGTTAATCTTGATAAAACAAATATTGTTGTCTTCAAGCGAGGTTGGACTCTATCGGCACAGCAAAAGTGGTTTTACAAAGAAATTGGTAGAAAGAATGCAATGAACATGTTGAAAGCATGTTTAACCAAAGTGAAGTTTAGCTCCCCACATGTATGTTTTAAATAGTATGGTACTTCCTATATTGTTATATGGTGCCGAGATGTGGGCACAGTATATTCGAAAGACATAGAAAGTGTTCACAATGATTTCTGTAAATGGGTTGCTGGTGTCCCAAAGAAAACAAGTAATGTTATGGCCAGAGGAGAATGCAGCAGGTATTTATTACCTTTTAAATACTTGTGCAGACCAATAATCTACTGGACCAAAATTCTACAGATGAATAATCCCAGATAGCCAAACAAAAACTATTGGATGCTGCGGGAAGACTGTGAAAGAGGACGAACAAATTGGGCCAGTGCAGTTAAAGATATTTTATTCAGATACGGGTTTAGGGAGGTATGGATAAGTGGACCGGGTAACATTGATTTATTTATATATTCAGAATTTAAGCAAAGATTGTTGGATTGTGGTGCCCAAGAATGGAGGAACTCCAGCAAGTGCTCATTTTACTCTATTATCAAAACAGATTTATCTTGTGAAGAATAACCTTTACTGTCTACCACCAACTCTAAGTGGAATTCTAGCCAAATTCAGGTACTCTGGACAACAATTGAAAATAGAAACTGGTAGGCACCATGACATTCCAAAGGAAGAGAGGCTTTGTGAAATTTGCAACCCCTCAGAAATTAATTCACTTACTACTTAACTGCCCTGACCGTAACGATATTAGAATGAGTTTTTTACCAGAAATATCTAGACAGCATACTGACATCGAAAACGCCAAATACATATATCAAAAAACTCTGGCAATCTTTTGAAAAGACTATCCTTACTTATATTGAATGCTTATGATATTAGACAGGAAACTCTAACAAAATGTATAAATATGAATATATGTATTGAACATCTGGTCATGAAATTGCCATCTATACCAACTACTGCAATTAGCTTTAAGTACTAATAAACAATCTATCTATCTATCTCTCTCTCCCTCTCTCTCTTAGCCTTGCTGGTCGGCTGGCTGCTGGTTGGCTAGATGACCGGTTGTCGACTGATTTCCGACCGTTCGAACAAAAATTCGTGATATGTGCTGAATGCGCTGTAAAGTAAATGGAGCCCTGACTCCTTGTATGACTTGACTGCTCAGTTCAACCTTAATTTGTTGCACTTAACTTAGAATCTCCGCTTTTGGCATGATCTACATGTAATTAGCACAGCGTGGAGCTTTTTATTACCAAAGTAATGTTCACCATGCTTTACTGGCATGGCCAAGGGGACTATGATCATGTTAACTTACGTAGCATATTCTTTTACTTGATTCCAGGCTTCGTGTTTACAGTCAACAAATATTGGGTGGCATGGTGGAGTAAATGTCCAGTCATGTGGACATTATTTACACTTACACTGTCACGAGTCATACATGGATTCACTTAAGGTATGTGTAGAGTGACGTGATAGAGTTAATGTCCAGTCGAGTCATACATGGATTCACTTAAGGTATGTGTAGAGTGACGTGATTGAGTTAATGTCCAGTCGTGTAGACATTATTTACAGTTAACTGTCCAGAATCTTACATGATTGTATTCCCTAAAGGTATGGTAGATTGACATGGTAGTCAAGTAAATATTTAGTTGTGTGGACATTATGTACACTTACTCTGGCTTGAGTCTTACATGGATTTATTAAAGAAGTGCACTTGTTGGGCGGACTGCTTCATAATATAATAATGGGCATCATTGATTGTTTTCAGTGTCTTTGTATGGACTCATTCATGTTCAAGAGTCTTGAGTAAATGCATAAGACAGTCTGTCCCAACCATTACAATTATACCTTTTGATTTGACATTGTCGTACAGTTTGGTCTCAAGAGTAATGCAGCTTCTTGTGCTTTTCTATTTAACATTAATGGCAGCTTTGTATAAATGCAAGTCTAATGCAAACTGTTTGTTGAACTATTTCAGAATCAGCCGCACGCTCCGACCTCTGTTGACGTCTCTAAGGGAGAGTATGGATGCCCTCTCTGTCGCCAGTTATCCAACTCCCTGCTACCCATTTTCCCCAAGAACAGAACGTCCCAGCACACACAGCCACTGCCTGAACTGGCTAGTAGAGCTGAGCAAGTGGCAAACATTCTGAGTCACCCTGTAGCTGGCACGGTAAATGTTGTCAACTTTCTGAGTCACCCTTTAGCTAACACGCTATGTGTTGTCAAATTTTTGTAGCATTTTTGTCTGGAGTTGAACGTAACTTTATTGTGCTTAGCTTCTAATTGTTTATGACAAGACTTATGTTGTAAGTTGTCAAGATTTTAACAATGCTTGGAGCAACAGTTATTGAGGTTTTGTCAAGATTTATACTAGAATTGAATTGGATTCTGCTCAAATGAAATGGACATTTAGTCGTGTCTTTGTGCGCCAAAACTTTATCAAATTTTGACATTGTCCTGTTTATTTTGAAAACTATAATTGTAGATTTGACAAAAGTTGTTTGATTACCGAATTACTCATGGTCTAGTGAGCTCATTGTCCAGACTTCATTGATGGCTGGGATTCGTTTGTTTATTGTACAGGACCAAGCTGAATGGATGTCCGCCGTATTGAGAATGGTTAAAAGCATGAAGGACGCCACTTATGATAAGTACGTGACCTATTCCAAAACAAACACAACCGAGACCGACCAGTTGTTCATCTGCTCTGTGGCGAGGTAATTGCTACTTTATAACAGTTGAGGTATTGCATTGATATAACTTTCAGAATCCATTGGCATTGATTAAATCATTCAAATCATGATATTCCTTGATTTTTATCGTGTTCACCTGATGCATGTGTGACCTTTGTGGAAATTATCTCTTTTCCGGAATTTACTTTGAAACGTTTGGTTTGTGGCGTAGTCTCTTGGTACTGCGTTAGTGAAAGAAGACAGCTGCCTTAAGAACATGTCTTAAAATTGATTTATTTATTAATAGCTCAAGTTTAACATTCTACAAATCATACCTAAACCCTCCTCAAGCATATTTCAATATTTTGAATCTGTTGGACTATCTAAATAACCTTACTTAGCATCAAGTTAACACGATTAAACCACTCGGTTTAAATGATGCTTGAACTAGCCTTTTTGCGACATATTGCGTTAACGTGAGAAAAGATCCAATAGCAGAAATGTTGTGCATTCACTGATACCTGCGGTTGAAGTACACATCTGCTGCTGGTAGCAGAGTTAATGGACTGTAAAACTAATGAGTATGCAAGTTGTTTATTAGGTGTTCAAATTTACTCAGGATTCTCACAGTGACGTAGATGAGAACCAGGCTACAAACCTATCCGTTCATTATATTTGACAATTTATGACTTCAGTGTGGTCAGAGTTGTGCTTTTATCAAATTGAATGAACTATATTGACACGTTTTAAAGTTCAAGGTTGGCTTTACAGAGCAGGACGTGTGAGTAATTCTAAACAGTGCTAACTGTGTCATTATGATTGTGCTTTTTTCTCAGGAATAATTTAGAAGTGGAGCTGCTGCTGAATGATGTGTTTGAAGAATCACCAGTTACTAAAAAGTCCTGCATAGGTGGGTCAGCAGTCCTGTTCAAGGTTAAAGTTGTAATCAAAATGGATCGATTCTCCATCATTTATGTGTTCCAACAAATGCTTGAAAAAATTCTCATTGTTTCACCAATTTGCCCTTGAATTACAACACGATGCTTCTTGAATAACATGAGATTAGGTTGAGTAAGCATGAGTTTTGGGTTGACTTTGTTATTTTAGTTTGCAACTCTTCCTTTGTGCCAAATGTGAGTGGATGCGTCTTCTGACAATCCTTGTCTTTGATATATGACTGAAATTAGACTCAGCCTTTACCTCACGAAGATTAGAGTGCTGAGGATCTGGAGACCTGACAATCATTGATGTTGAGGTCTGAACTCAATATTATGTTTTTTATTGTATTCAAGGCGTTTATCATTGACTCTCAGTCAAATGGTCGTAAACTCTCTCTGCTTTGTGTTGATACTTAGCAGCAGGTCATGCTTGGAACTGATAGACAAACAACCAATTATATTAATTGGGAAGGGTCATTTTAATACAAAACTATTGACAATTATCATTAAGTTGTACCTTCACTAGCTGGGTGTCAGCACGATCAGAGTACACGAGTTAAGTCCACGCAAATGACGTGTAATGAAAGTCAGTGATCATTTTAGCCTTTGGAAATACACTTTTATCTGCGATGACGTGATGTCGGAAACTGTGATGCTTTGTTGGAGGTTTGCATTCATCAAGTAGTTGATTTTTATCATTCTTTAAAAAAAGCAACATTGCCGTCAGAGCTCCGATATCATAAAAAGCCTCAGAAGACTTCAAGATCGCTAATGTGCTAGTGGCGCAGTGGTAAAGTAGTGGCTCGGGAACGGGAAGATCTGGGGATCAAATTATGATGAGATCTCTATTACTGTTTTTATCAGGAATTAAATTACCGTTACCATAGCAGCGGTTAATATGAAGGCACGGGCAATGTATACTCAGTCTGAAAGTTAATATTTTATGACTTTATAATCTGTCCAAATGACATAATAATATTGAGTGATGCCACCTTGCTATTCCAGCGCCCTTGCTACATGTGTTAGGCATGCATGCCACTGCTCTTACTACATCTCCCCTCTCAGTTCTATGGTCACAACTGACTGGTATCTCTACTGAGTGAGTACTACTTAATATTATGCCAAATCGACTTTAAGTAACCCCATTTTCCACTGTAACCTCATTCTATGATTATTCCGATCAGCTGATGGGTCTTTTTGTGCAATTCAGCATGCTAAGAAACATAATTCGTTATTACCACTTATGTGGTTAAAATTATAATTATAACTTAAAATTTTGAACCTGCGAGGCAAATTGACCTTACGCCAGAAAATGAATGACAGGTGTGATTGACCAATCAGAATGCTGCATTCTGGACATTCCTCCAGACTGCAGTTCAAGTCGCCATCTGTCCGACAAACAGCGGCTGTAGGACAAAACACGTTTAACTACAATGCTCATTTTAAATGGCCAAGAGGTGTTGTTGTGGTGTGTGTAATTCAGACAGTCGTTATACCGACAGAGATGAAAGTCCTGTCAATTTTTGGCCTTTTCCAAAGCCTAAAAGTGACGTAAAATTTGTAATGAGCAAACGGTGGATTACTTAAACTGTGTGTACTCCCGCAGGAGCAGCCTAACCTAGAGCTAAACACAAGTATGTTCTAAGGTATGCACTATTTTAATATTTCTTCCCAATATTGTAATTTTGGCTCTGGATTACAGTCTTTGTTAAGTGTGTGACCCACCGCCTCTGCGATCACTTTCTGATTCATTATAACCATGCATACATGACGATGACCATTCCATAGCACTGACGAAAACGAGCTAAAATATAGTCAATCAATTAAAAAAAAGAGTCAAAATGCATTTAAGGCCTACCTACTTACCTATTAGAGGCTCTTACATCTATACTGACTGTGAGTGTTGTTGTAGGCCTATTCCTATTCCTTCGTAACTCCAATCTTGGCCCTGTCGACTGGCTCGTGACTGCTGTTATCTCGACAAAGATTGCCAGTAAAAGCCAAAGCGAAGGATTGAAAACTTTATTATGAACATCAGAGAAAATGCACGTTAATTACCGAAAATACGTAGCATTTTGGCACTACTGGGTAAATGCGCAGTGCCCGCACTGGTTGACATGTACGTAGCATATAACTCAGATTGGCAACAGTCCACAGTCGACAAGTGTGCTTTGTTTAGTCTGTCTTCAGAGGTCATAATCACGGTCACCACTTAAGTACTGACCGGGTTAGGCTGTTGTTGCTTCATCGAAATCACTACCTTTGAAATGTAAACTTGAATGGTTATGTGGAACTCCGAATTTCGACTTGTTACGTGTTTCTGTCACGGCGCCGGCTCGACCATCGGCGATCACTGGACACGAAATTCTCGGCTAAACTTACAGTTACAGCTCTGACAGTAGGTTTCTTGATCCCCTAAATATTTTAGTAAAACATTTATTTTGCTTTGAGGGAAGAATTGTTATTCATTAAGGATTTTTGCTGTTATTTTTAATCGCATTCGTGCAGTTTTTGTCGACGCTGATGTCAACTCTACGAGGCTCGTAGGCGGGATTTGTGCTGACTTCTGAAACATCCGCGGGCGTTTTACGTCAAGTGTTCTCGACGGAAATCTTCACCCCGTTCCCGTAGGAACCTTTTCTGAAGGCTGTTGCCTTTTGTCTTTGTCATGGGAGATTCATAGGGAAGATAATGTTCGCCAAAGTCTGCATCAATATCAGTCTTGCTTGACTAAGCCATTCTCCGATGTCGGACTTCCGCATCACGTGACATCATAGCCGGAGCGATCTTCTGCTGGCGTAAGGTCAATTATAGATTGTAAACATTTTTAAGTCTGGTCCACATGTTATCTGCTGGCCACGTCATGTTACCTAATGAACATAAGTCTGAAATGATTTCTGCCCCGACCAGAACTGCAGTGTTGTTCTCCATCAATTCAGGTGTTTTTAGTTAAGTAACACTTCAATACTGTGATTGGAAAACCTATTAATGTTTGAAATTTTTAATTTCTAAAACGTGGCCTGCTTATCTTGAAATCCTATTCTTTGCAACGAGGAGTGAATCTTTAAAATGACGCATTGCTTTTCCAGCTTGTCAGAAGAGAGCCCAGTGTCATCTAGTACAAACGAAGTGCCATTTATGTTCAGGGATCCCATAGCCATTTTACTCAAACTGATGCTCAGCATGCCACCTGGTGTTGAACGGGGTAAGCTATTAATTTTTATTTCACTGCAATGCCTTTTACTGCTATGGTAATTATTGCTCAAGTTTGAGTGTTAATCGATGTTATATGGCACATTGCTTCCATGGTTTTACGTTTGTGAAGCAGACTGGCTTTGCAACAGGTGACCTGGGCTGGGATCTAATCTTTCTACTCGAAGTTGAACTTGAAAATCTTTTTGCCATTTTTCATTCTACCTTAAGTTTTTGCAAACTGGGGATAAGTGTCTATTTTGTTCTCGAGTACGTCATGGTTTATACAAATATTCTAGCCCTCATTTGATGACCTCGAGTACATCATGGTTTATACAAATATTCTAGCCCTCATTTGATGACCTCGAGTACATCATGGTTTATACAAATATTCTAGCCCTCATTTGATGACCTCGAGTACATCATGGTTTATACAAATATTCTAGCCCTCATTTGATGACCTCGAGTTTCAAGCTCAAAACGGCAAGTAAAAACTTGGAATTTAAGTTCTTACCCAAACTTTTAGCCTTAATGATGGGGTGATTAAGTGCAAACAAGCATTGGACATTTATTCATGTCAGCCGTTTTGTAATTGAGCGTAGAATAATCGACTCTCACCTTGAGTTCACACAGAAGTAGAATAGAAAATGAAATAATTTTGAGTTTGATCTCGATTAAAATGATATGACCCCAGGTCCTGATCTGTGAGATAGGTTAAACAATCTACAAAATGGGACAATTAATATAATTTCTAAGTTTCCATTTTCCAAGATGTTCAGAGGCTCACTTTATGGCAGCAAATATTCTTATTATTGCATTGCATACACCATTCAAACAATGAGTGAAATGTTCATGCAACTTAATTATAATCACTAACATTATTATTATTATTATTATTATTATTATATTATCATCATTATTAATTTTTAGAGTATTTCGACTGTATAGTGCAAGCAGTGTTCAACTTGATGTATGTCCAAAGTCTGGCTTCTCTCAGCTGCAAGCTCCCACTGAGTGAGAGGTCATCATGGAAGGACAGAGGTCAACAGAATGAGTTGACCTCTACTGAGGGTTTGCTCAGTGTTGTCATTGGCAACTTGGCACTCACTGATCTCTATGACAACATTGATCGAGAGTCGAGTGATTTTAGTGTAAGTGTGTTAAGATGTTATTGTCATTACTTATTTCAGAGGGACTCGAACAATGGTAGAAGATTATTTTGAATTAATATTAGTTTTGTTTTGTTAGACGGGACTTGGTAAATTACAATCTAGCTATCAGAATTTACAAAATTTTAATTAGCTCAGCAAATTTACATTAGAGAGGGCCTGATTACTTGAATTTGGAAGGATTTTTTTGTTTTTTCAGACCAAGATAGGAATTGAACTGTGTGCTTTCTGTTATAAATTGCAAGATGGAATAATTTATTTTAATTTTAACAAGTTATGAAAATTATCTACCTTAAGTGTTTTATGTTAGAAGTCTGTTTGAAATATTAATTGGGACAGTCTTGTGCTGTGTATTTTTGTGACCGTTCATGCGTTTTAATTTTGTCTACTATTGATCAGTTCTGTCAGAGTGTTTGGTCACCGCTATGTGTGGAAACGTCTATAGCCGAGTACTGCCTGCCATTCCTAAAGTTGGCAGCTCACCTTGCTCAGACAATGTACGACTGTGAAGTGCCAGCTCATAAGGTAAATAAGCATTAGCTAGGTGTAGTTCAAAGCACTGTGGCTCTAAGACATTACAGAAATTTGAAACTGTCAAAACTCCAGTGGCGATACTTTTCTTTCAAGTACAAACTTTTGTTTGTTGTTTTCAAAATAGGTGGAAAAGTCCGTTTTTTTTTTTGAAAGGTAATAATAAAAATGTAGCAGCAAAAATTGACCAGCCATTCCGTGTGACTGTAGTTTTCTTCATGATTCGATGACAGTTTACTTCCAGTTTTTCCTCGAACCTTTTTGCATCATGTTTAATTCTACTGGGCTAATGAGCCTATGGAATTCTTTTACCTTTAAGTTTAATTTCAATTGTCTTCTAGTTTTGGTGAAATTGAATTTTGGCTGTGATACACTGTGTTGTAAGGAGACGTTCCAAGATTTTGGTGCTCAAGTTACTACACAATCAGGACATCTGGTGTCTGTGGACAATTAAAATGGTTTTCGAGGGGCTCAACTTGACTCACAAATCGTTGTTTCTTTGTTTCATTTTGTTACTTTGCCACTTACCCCTATGGTCTTTTGTGACTTGTGTACTTCGTCCATAGTTGAACCGGCATGTTTCTGTGTTTAGGGGAAGAGTGAAGGGAAACAGTTCAAAATTCTTGCTCACTTCTTGCAATTATGTGAGCAACCGGGTCACGGAATGATGAACTCAGGCAAATGCACCACCTGGTGGACAGACTTGCCACGCGCTCTCATACGCAACTGGTTCCGAGAGTTCAACACCTTCTGTAACGTGAAACGTGCCATTGCTAAGGTGGGTGTTTACCAGGTCGAAACCCTAGTTTTAGTATTAACCTATTAACAAAATCTTGTTGACTACAACTAGATCAAAATGCAATTCCCAATAACTGTTATCAATCTGCAACAATTTAGTGTGAAAACTCATTTCAAGTCTGTTAAAATAGATGTTACTAACGATTTGAAAAGTTTAAAGGACAGTACATCAACCCATTTTGATGGTTTCAACCAATGCTTGTTCTGTCACCGGCTAATGCATCATTGACGCCAATTTTGAAAGATAAAAGAAAGAATCTACTGAAAACTTAGATTCCCTATGTCATAGATTGGGTATTACCACTTACTTACTTACTATCAATGGTTCTAGGGGGGTTTGGTCTTTCTTCACAGTTGCCTTGTTATTCGCTAAAAGCATAGGTTACGTTAGCCCGTTTAGCAGACTTCGAAAGTAGTTTTCAAGTTTTCCCCCATGCTGTTGAGGGTTGTCGAGGGTTATAGAGCATGATTTTGTTTCAAGGAATTGGATGGAAATGTCGTTTTTGATATCTGATAAATTGGCCAAACCCAGGTCCCTTTAAAACGACTGTAAACTTGCCATCCATTACAAAAATTTGTTTTTGATTTAAACCACTTACCATTACGAAATTGGTCTCAAATTGTTCCTCAGTCAAATTAAGAGTGATTCCATGGCTTGAAGAGAACTGTCAGTTCATCATTGCTTGGGACTAGACTCTAAAATAAAATTTTGTGTCTCAGTTTAAGCAATCATCACAATGTCAGGAATGAACTGTTGAATTTGCCAAGTCCAGAACTGATACCTCATCTGAGTTTGAAGTAAGTCGAGATCAATTTCATAACAGTAAGTGGTCTCAATCAGAGGTTTCTTTGACAGAATGCAAGTTGTGTTACTACTTGAATCCGTAGGTGTACACATAACATTCAACTGTCTTGCCAATTGACCTATCACAAGCTCTGCCCCCTTGTGAAATGTCGACAAACAAACAATAAGTTTTATCCGGCAACGAGTTGTTTGTCAGGTAAAATGGCGACTTGGAAATGAAGGCGTATCAAGAATGCTGTGTTGTGATTGGTCAGTTAAGCCGTCCCTCAAACTTCTGGCGAAAGGTCAATTGCTATTGACACCATTTACTTCAGCCAGCTATCTTAAGGTATGTCTTGTTGTTTTTGTGCAGGACCTCTTGTTATGCAAGCCAGCCTGGTATCCACCACGATTTCTTCAGCTGCCCCGCATGTATGATGAAATTTTCCGGTATTATCGCACTTACAAGTGCAAGTCTTGTAACTCCACCCCCAAAGAGCCCGCCCTCTGTCTGCTGTGTGGAACATTTATTTGTTTCCGTGGCAGCTGTTGTAAGCAACTGGATACTATGGAAACTGTGCAGGTAGGGGTTTTGTTCGTGCACTTAAGTATTGAGGTATAAGGTCTAGGTGTAAATTTAAAACGATAAAATTTTAAGTGTTTGGGTCGAGTTGGGTCACATTTGAGCTAAGTTTTAGTGCTGTGACGCACTAATTTGAACAATTTAATCAAAGTTATGTCTGTCACTACCATTGAATCTCGTGTCTCGGTGCGTTTGCATGCCAATCTGCCTGAATTTCGATCAAGTTAGGGGCTATATCATATAATAGGTCCTGGTGATTGCCAACTTTCTTCAGCGAATATTTATTTGTATTTTTGACTTTCTTAATGGTGTAGTGCCTGTATCAGCCATGTTTTGTATAAAATAAGAAGATGCAATTGTATTACGTAATTATATTGTTTTCATTGTACTTTTAAGTTCTGTACCTATTCTCTCAAGATCAGGTCCTGCTTCTCAAAAGGTTTTGTGTTTTGACTAAATATCAGTCTATGGATCGCTTGCTAGTTTCATGAAAATCAGCCTTAGGCAACAAATCTGTCTACATCTCAAAGTCAAAACACAGTAATACATGGTATACTCAACTAGACAGAAGACGAAATGTTAAGAGAAACGCAAAGACCAAAAAATCAGTATGTGGCTATCCGTAGTCAGATATCTGACATTTGGATGACAAGACAAAAGCCAAATGAATAGACTCTTCCAGATACCTTCGTACTATGAAAAAATGCTAACCTGTTTTTAACTATGAGCTTTCTCTGTGTTGTTTTATGTTGAGAACTTGCGCAAGCCAGTGATGGATCATCAGATCAGATGAGAACACAATGTTGTCTTATCATAATGCGAATTTTGGAATGGGTTAAATTTTTAACAAATGATTGTACTTCAGCTGGCTGACAAAAATGACTAGAAACAGTTTCCTATCTACGTAGTTATGTTTGTATTACGTACCCTTCTCTGTTAGTGGCCGAGGTATTTACGTTGAAAAACTCAACAATCGTTGAGTTGAGATTGGGCATTAAAAAGCAGTGAGTGTCAAAAATTGGGTTCCATTCACTTAGGCTGTCTATTATGCATTTATATAATTATATAACATCATTTCATTGTCAGAATGCAGACAATGTGTGGCTTATGATTTTCAGGCATTTAAGGAAATGAAATGAGTGATCAAATAGATATGGTGCTTTAATAAACTAAACGTCCCTATTTTATTAATCTTTGGTTGCCATGTAACCAGGCATTTGGGTTGCATTTAAATGTGAATTACGAAACGGGTTTGAATCCAGACTGGGCAGATGAGTACATTAATGTTGGGATATGAAGTCCTATGTTTACGTTGTCATTTCATTTTGAAGCATGCAATAGAGTGCGCCTCTGGTAGCTGTGTCTTTCTGGTCGTCAACTCCAGCTACGTAGTGATCATCCAAGGACGTCGCGCCACCTTGTGGGGATCTCTGTACCTAGATGAGTACGGCGAAGAGGACCGTGACCTCAAGTATGTCCTTGTTTTTCTTTGACATGATTGTTTTAATGTCTGTGAAATATAAAAGAGCATAGAACACAAAGCCCACGTGTCCCCAAACTGTTTCTAGTATCAGGGCTGAAAGCCTAGGAGGGTATGAGTTGTCTGTAATTGTAAACTTTCTGGAAATAAGCGAAGTTAGTTGGCGATTTATACGATTTGTTGGGCAACAAAGGCAGCAAAATTAAGGAAGCAAAACGGAAAGTGGAGGACGGGCTTGGGATGACCAGGACAGAGTTTGATAGAGTTGATTTTGTAATGAAAGGGAGGGAGGGAGGGTTGTGGAGTGAGACCGAGGCACTCAAGGGCTTACATTATCCAACTATTCTTGGTTGTGAGAGGACCGTATAGCTCTTCAGGCTTCAGGTTCGGTGAAATGTAGCTTTGACTCTGTTGTCAGGAGAGGTTGAAACTGTACTCGTCATCCGTGTATTGGTCTTATTGTGTTTGTAGGAGAGGACGTCCCTTGTATTTATCCATGTATCTGTCTTATTGTCTTAGGAGAGGACGTCCCTTATATTTGAGCGAAGACAGATTCAAGTTATTGGAGCGTCAGTGGATGAACCACAACTTCCTACATTGTTGCAAACGCTGGGTTCTGCACAAAGATGGATTGTAGACACCTCATCCAATTATTGATTATTTGTTTTTGGTATTCGCTTATCAGTTCAAAACTGACTTACATAGTACAAAAAATTTTTAAAAAATAAATTTATGTTGGGACTAGCTTTACGAAATAGGACTATTCGCTAGCACCAAGACATTTACCAGCACTTTTCTAGAAGTCAGGCACCCTTGTTGATGTGAAAGTTGCTGAAACAGGCCATATTTTGTTCTTAGTCTCGAAAGCAGACTCTATAATTATGAATGCTTTGAAAAGAATTGTCATCCAGTCTCTAATCAGAAGTCACTATGCGCACTTGGTCTTTGTAATGTCTTCTGATAGATTAATTTTCAGAGACAATGTCATGTTATTATAACCATTTTCCCCTGGTCATCCAGTTACTTACTATCAGTTACATAGTGTTTTCAGTAGCAGTATAGTGATAGTTAAGCTTATGTAAGACCCTATGAAATTTACCAAATTTGGCTGATTTCAGAAGCTGCTGCATCATGTCTCAGAAATGACGTATCAGATTCATATGAAAAATTCAAATAATATGCTTTATTCATTGTTGTCAAAAGTACTGTTAGGAATGCACCATTTTTTCACGAGGGGTGATCAAAATAGGACTTTAAATTTATGATTTTCATGAAAAATCTTTTATTAAAGTTACATAAAATGAAAATGAAAACTGTTACAGCATTTTCTATATCACATTGAACATCTGTGGCAAATAAAATTTGATCCTGTTATTGATACCTTTGTTTTGCTATCAACGTACCCTTTTCGCAAAATTTTACTAAAAAAGCATGGTCTTTATTTACCCAATTGATAACAGATTGGTAAAAAGTCAAAAGCAATTGAATTCTACAGGTTGTCTACTTTAAGAAAATACATACTTTTACTAAATTCTATAGTTTTCTAGATATTTGGCTAAATATACAGACTTGTTGATAAGGTCCTACATAACCTTCACTGTGAAGACTTAAAGAGAGTGTAATGATGTTATTAAATGATGCATGGTAAATGAGTACGGAGTGCTTTAGTGTGCAATATGACCCACATTGTTTTGTGTGCTTTTGTTTCAATGGCAATTACCCGTTTTCCTTGAGAAAAAATAACCTGTGTTACAAAGAGGTACGTCTGCCTGAACAAAATGTAGTGATTATAAATGCCTTCAGTTATCCGTTTTGATGTCGAAAACAATTCTGGATATGACATAAACAGATATTTCCAGTCTTGCCCTATTTATGAGGTGGGGAGAGTCTTTTCAGAAGTCTTAATGGCTAATAGAGTTCTGGTGAGGCTTTCTCTCAACTGTTATGTGTCACGTGGCCTCCAACAACTGTTCACATCACGGCATATCAATATTTTTTCTGCATTGTAACTTATATTTAGCTGAACGTCTCTAATGCTGCATTCGTTTTCAAATGTTATATACAATAGTTTGAGTGAGGTCAGCTAATAACTTTCAATAAATCAGTCTGTGTTACCAACTGAAGTTAACAGTGGGTTTTCATTCCAGATGTGCAATGGATGGTAGAATACCAGTGGGCTTCAATGACTATTGTAAAGTGAAAAGTAGTTATTCTAAACTAGAGTCACTGGCATAATACTCATTGTCTGATCACTTAAACAAAGTGTCAGCCCAATCCAAAAGTACTTGACAATAACTTTTTAGTTTTGCAAGGTAACACCTCAACCGGTATGTCCTCTTTGTCTAATGTGCATTGACACATTTTTGGGCTCTGAACTGTAACTGCCAATATTGCTATTTCATTTGTAAATTTAGAACAATTGGCAGTTTATTGTTTGTTTATTTTAATGTTAAACAGATCTGATCAACTTTATGCCATGGGCTTTTAGTTCTGAACTTACCATCAGTAGAATAGGGGGCGCTGGGTGTCAGACCCCCCACAGAGTTATAAATCTAAAAAAAAATAACCTCATGACCATGAAAAGTGGTATTGGGGAATAAGGAATATGAGACAAAGGTCATTCCAGGGTCAAATAACAATTTTCGACCTTCCACACAGCTTAGAGTGGTCACTAATGTTTCGGTCTGACACCCTATGCCGGTTTCCCAGTCAAAACATAAATTATACCTTTCATTGCTTTGGTTTTAAACTTGATTTCAATTCAGTTCATATGGGGATGCAGGGTCAGTCATGGGCTCAACAAAGAAAGCTGCTTACCCCAATTATGGCTAACTTCCTCACCTTCTCTTTTAAATCCAAGTCCAGTCGTGCAGCCTCTAGTGAAACGGCTCCTCATTTTTCTAGGTGCCTGTAGGAACGTGCAAAATGTTGAATATTGTAGTCTGTCGAGGTTTGAGTTGTGTCCGTTTTTCATTTAGCCATTGTAAAGATCTCGTCTTTTGTCAGCAATTGAAGGGTGAACGCACTGAACTCTCATTGTCTTATATGCCTACCCAACATGAACTTACCCTGTACTCGTCTAGTTCCTCAGTTTATAAAACGTTCCAGGAATTGTTAGTTCTTGTTCAGGCCCGCACTGAAGACCATAAAGTTGCATGTCACTCAGCTGGGGTTAGTTTCAATCGACATCAACAGAGTGCAAAGCGATGTATGTAACCAATTTCAATTCAAACACGTAAATAAGAACGCGATGAGGTAGAGCAAATGCGCCTGTGAAATATATTGGCGTTTTTAATTGCATGGTTTATATCGGTTGTAACTTTCGCGTTATTGTAACACGGGTCCCATCTTGTAAATAAATAACCTGTTTGCACTGAACGTCTCCGTGGTTTTTCAATCCATGTACTGTGTTTTCCTACTTTTACGTGTGCCTATAGTTGATGCCACAGTTAACGGCCATGTTCCGCCAAAAAAACTTTGATTAGATCGACTCTAAACCTGCCATCCACATCTGCACAAACAGTTCTGGTCCACTTAACATTTTGAAATTGACCTGGATGATTGTCCCTTGGAAATAATTTAAGAATTTCGAAGGAACTGTCAGTTCGTTATTCATGAGATTAGGGTCTACAAATTGACTTGGCTCTGTAGTACTGAATAGGCCTAATGATTTTTGTTCGTGGTAAGAGTTTTGCGGTTTGGCAGCTGATTTCTTCCTTCGTCAGTTGAAGTTCGAGTGTGGGCATTCAAAGTCCAATCAGTTGCTCGTCGTGATTCGACCACGGAGTTGAGCCACGTGGTCTCAATGACCGAATTCTTTCTAAGCCCAAAATCAGTCTACCGCCGTAATTCTTTTCTTAGTGACGAAGTCGAGACCAATTTTGTATTTCTTTTTTTGACTGAACACGGGTTTAGAGTTGCTGTACTGAAATAGTGACGACTGTGAACATACAGTGTGAGTCAATAACGTTGGAGTTTTGGCAGGTTAGCCAGTACTGACAGAATTGAAACCTTGCGCCACTGAACCACATGGGGGATCGACATTACACTGAGCGGCGGTGAGTGCATGCATGATGTAGATATGGTCTCTGAAAAAACGTGCCGCGATGCAACCGAAAGCCAAGCCCAGTGGCNAGTCGGGTGAATTTGGGCAATTAGTGCGACTGCATGTGCGCAGGGGCCAGAAAGTTGTGGGGGTCAAGATATACGTACCTTCCGTTCAGCAAAACTAAAAAAAAACAGAAACACGATTCTGAGCGCGCCCTCCACCCATCCGCTACCGGACGGGCCCCCCATAAATCCGCCTATGAGGCCGGTATGATAAGTAAGGCAATTACCATGGGCCGCGCAGCCATGGCCCCCAACCTCCTATGGTGCGCCGGCGCCGCCCCGGCATCATCATAGTTAAGGGAGGCACAGCACTGAAACAAATGGGCGCTTTACACTCTCCCCAGTTTCCTAATATGGTGCGCCGTCCATGTTTAGAGTAGATACCCCACATGACCCCCAACTTTCACACATTTTAGATTTCCCTCAGTCCCTTGCACCTATGGGGTTTAGCCATACACGTGACGGGTACCTCACTCATCTGAGGTCACGGTGCCAAGTTGGTGCATACCTGGACCCCCCATATATGGATAACGTTATGCAGAAGTGAGTCTTAACCATCATTACGTGACCTTGAAGGCCTGGAATTCAGGTTCTATGAGTGAAGTGAGTTTTTCAATGGCCTAGTGATCTTATGGCAATTCTTCACGTGATTCGTGCCTACTAAACATTTAAAAGGGGCCGGCATCGAGGGCCCTGTCAAAGTAATGTGTTCCGACTTAGGACTTCGTCTCTCCTGTTAACAGGGCGAGCCATCCCCGTCTTTTCAGTTATAATCATGTCCCTCATACACCAAATAAGTAGGCTACATGAGAGGAAGATGGAGACCATAGCCATAGGTCCGTCCGTGCACGGCTGCAAATTCTGGCGGCACGGTCCCCCTGCGCTTGTTGGCAGCCAGTGGATCTGAATCGACTTTTTCAGAGTAAAACTCGTAACATATCGATCTTTGACACATTCTCACGCGGATCTCACCCAGACCTCCCACGGATTACGGTTGACAGGATTGCAGTGGACATTTTGCCTACAAGTACAAATTCCTAGCCTACGGTCTTTCTCACAAATAAGCCTACTATGCAACGTTAGCTTACATTGACTAAGGCATAGAAATATTGGTGGTCCTTTCAATATATTGTGGATAGGACCTTCTGAACTAAAAATGACCAATTCTGCACCCTTGTCCAGCCTTGCTTTGTCCATGTCCATGTCAGACTGCAAGCACACGAGGTTATGCATTGTCCATTAAGGACGGTCCATTATTGACATGGAGGGGAGTAGTGTCTGACTGGTTAGCTGTAATTGCAGTTTAATGAGTACAAAGACAATTTATCGCAAATTGTGACATATACTTAAGCGTTTTCACTAACCCAGACTAAAATCTGATATGTTTTACATCTCGATGCAGCACCTGAGAAAGCTAAAACAAAACTACACTCCCGATTTCTATACATTCCCCCTAATGTATGAATACAGGACATTTGATACCACACACACAACCGCAGCTACATAGTGCGCTTGATTTCGTCTCAGCGCTTCCTTTTTCAACCTACATTTCAACATAGGCATTTGGTTTTCTTTTGGTATCGCATATTCAAAATCAGTTAACAGCCATGGTTCGCTTGTTCGTCGGAAATCTTCTTCAAGAACGTGTCACAGAAGATGATATTGGACAATTATTTCAAGAACACGGGCTCGAAGCTGACAATATTCAGGTCAAAGGCAACTACGCTTTCGTCGACGTGCCAGACCAAGAAACTGCTGACAGAGCAATAGATTCACTCAACAGTAAGTACTTCAGTTTAAGACTTTCGCGTCTGAATTGAATTTGTGAACAGTTTGTGCGATAGAATGTGGTTGCAAAAAGTGTACACGCTTTTGTTTAAAATTCAACATGGCTGTTCGTACACGAGGTCCTTCATTCACAACGCAGACAATAGATCCGGTCACATGGCCGGCTTTCTCACATTCCTCAAATGGTTTTTGTGCGCTAAGTCGTGTTCAAGCCTGTGGCGTTTTCAGAAAATGCCCATATTGAGAAATTGTTTTATAGTCTGTCCTGAGATTTGATCATCAACTTTGATTAATTTTACTTTTATTCGTTGAAATAGTCGTGTTGTATTCTTTGGAGCAGTGCCAACTGTAGGCAATGACCATCGCCTCTGTTGGCCCGAAGCAGAGGCGATGTAGAGGCTATAGGCGCTCTGTACGCCGGAAGCTTTTCGGCGAATTTTGCCTCGCACCGACTAAACCATCAAAGTCACGTTGTTCTAAATACCTTTTGCGCATAGAGGAACACCTTAGGAGGTTGCCGATGTGTTTAATTCCTTCCAACTCGAACAAATACTCCCGTTATGAAACTTTTTCTTCGAGTAGTCCCTTTTTCAGTTCCCAAAATCGTGAACTCAACTTTTTCATTTTTTTTAACCAGGCCGAAGGTCAGAAGTTGCGGACCTACCGGCGAACTTTGAAAGCTGAAGTTCCCGCCCTTCGCGTACGTGCTGCCGGGAACCAGCCGTGCATTTGCCGTGTTGTTAAACATTAAAATGTCAAATATGTGCAAAAAGACTATTAAATGTCATATCAACAGCATTTGTTTTTATCAAATACAAACAATGATTCATTGAAATACAATCAGTTTCAAGTAACGCCAATTAAAGACAAGTATAAGTGGTGGCATTTTGGAAACGAACATTTGAC
The DNA here is from genome assembly GCA_002633005.1 of Phoronis australis. Lineage (NCBI taxonomy): Eukaryota > Metazoa > Phoronida > Phoronidae > Phoronis > Phoronis australis. Next base: position 92,751 of record NMRA01000186.1, on the reverse strand, counting down.
TGCCAAAACCGCAATGGCTCACCTTTGGCCTATTTAAAGATTGAGGTCATGAATTGGAGCGTGCGCAGTATAAAAAAGTTGAGTTCACGATTTTGGGAACTGAAATAGGGACTGCTCGAAGAAAAAGTTTCATAACGGGAGTATTTGTTCGAGTTGGAAGGAATTAAACACATCGACAACCTCCTAAGGTGTTCCTCTATGCGCAAAAGGTATTTGTAACAACGTGACTTTGATGGTTTAGTCGGTGCGAGGCATAATTCGCCGAAAAGCTTCCGGCGTACAGAGCGCCTATAGCCTCTACATCGCCTCTGCTTCGGGCCAACAGAGGCGATGGTCATTGCCTATGCCAACTGCACCCTTACTAGTTTTACAATTTTTATATTTATCTTTAACAGTGCACTTTTTTCGCATTAATTTTGTGATTTTCATGTTTCAGTTGAGCATTTATTGACATTTGCAAATGAAAATTGTCATAATCAAAAAATTAAGCCATGTAAAACTTACGGTAAAAGTCAAGTAAACTGGTCCCCATAGGAAATGGTGGTAAAAGTCAAGTAAACTGGTCCCTATAGGAAATGGTTGCCTGGAACCAGTTTTCACTTAATAATGGTAAATTCTGTACCGTAATCTTGAAATTTTATTGCATGTATCCAAGAATTCCTAAATTTGAATGTTTGTTCAGCTAAGAAGACTCGCAATTTCTTATAATACAACTGTTGGTGATTAATTTCGCTACACTACAGTATCTGATTTGGCAAGTTCCAACTCACCAAATAGTAGTTTGGTATACTAACTCTGCTCTCTTCAGGGATATACTAAGCCACTCACCCAGTCACCAATGGGAGTAAAAATGGTGCTGGGCAAGTAAAAGTTCACTTGCCAGTCTGCCAGGTGGCGAATGAGTTTTCAGAGCGCAGTGAACACTATATCATTTCCCATATGAAAATCAATAATTTTTCTCTAACTTGTGCTGTTTTTTCATGAATTTAAAGTTAAGTTTGGTCCGCGTCTTGATGCTACAGCAGTAAAGACATCAATGCACTGCGCTCCTACCAAGTGTTCTAGTCGACACCCGAGGCAGAGTCATGAAGTGCTCGTTGTACATAACTGGTGCACGTGCACTCGTCTTGGGTGTTCTCATTTTTCATTTGTCAAGCAGAACAATATGACTATAGACATCATGTCAGTGTTCTCCACATTATAAATTCCAAACTCGACGCAAATGTTGAATGTTAGTTATTGACATTGTTTTGTGTCTAACCATGAGCATGGTCATGCTGGAGGTATTTATATATGGTTTAAAACTGCACACTGCACTGGTGTGACCTACTTCTTAGACACTTCAAAGTTTAGCTTTCCTACCAATGCATCTCATAATTTCTCCAAAGCATTTGACAGACCAAGAGCAGCAAACAAAAGATCAAAAGTTTCTTTAATAATACCAATGCCGATTTTAATATCAATTAGACATATTAAGTACTACCATAGATTATAGACAACAGATTCGCAACTCCGGCATATTCTTACGAGCTGAGTTGACCTCTCCTGACCTATCTGTTGCAGTTTCCGGTCAGTTTTAATTTGACGAGAAATACCTGCATCTACTTTACTGTCCAAAACAGCGAAAAAAACATTAATTTATATTAATTTCGGTATTGAAACGCTCTTCAAAATCTTTCAATAGTAGAAGTGTTGGCATTGTGAGTACTTTTGGCAATGCTACTGGTAATTAATTTCAAAATTCAAACTTCGGTTCCGACCCTTTATGTCGTCTGCTTGCCCAATAGCAGCATAGTTATCGGACGGTTTTTGATTTACGGTTCACATAGGCCTACTGAGAAAAATACAAAGCGTGTTTATAAATCAACATTCTCAAGTGAGCAGTTCTTCTGGGCAGTGTTGAGTGGCCCTTAAAAGGGCCGTTGGTTTTAGGTATAGCGTGAAATGGTTCTTAAAAGAACCGTTGAATAATTCAACATAAATCACACAGTATGCCATGCTCACTNGTTGATAAATCAACATTCTCAAGTGAGCAGTTCTTCTGGGAAGTGTTGAGTGGCCCTTAAAAGGGCCGTTGGTTGTACGTATAGCGTGAAATGGTTCTTAAAAGAACCGTTGAATAATTCAACATAAATCACACAGTATACCATGCTCACTCAAGTACTGAAGGTCCTCTTCATTCAAGTTTTCATCTGGAAAGGTTGGATGAAAACAGAAGAGATGACAATATCGATGACAGTTGTAACACCTTCCTTAGATAGATATCACCGTTCACCAACGTTGTCACGAACCCTGCATCGTTCAGTTCTTGTTCCTGTATCCACAAATAATCCTGAACTGTAGGAAGAAAATGACAAACAACACAACGAATCAAATTTCGAAAATCATCGCCTTCGTACGATTCCGTGTTGCTGTCACGAGACTGATGTTCTTCTCCAACGTCCACCGTAAAAAAATCGACGTTGCAAGTGATGGAAACTTGTCTACGCTCTCGTCCTTTGTTTCTAACCTTTAACCCATTTTTTANGTGTTGACTGCCTCTAATGTTCTGTATTGGGCTTGATGTTGGTTAATCAGGCACTGCTTTAGGGTTGAGGGCTGAAACACCAAGCCAGGACAAAAGTTCAAACCTGACGCAGCACTTTCTAAACTCGACGCGCATTTTCCAAACTCGACGCAGCAAAATCCAAACTCGTTACAGCGTCGAGTTAAAACAGGGTGTGGAGAACACTGCATGTGATGTCTGCGTAACGTTTTTAGAGGCAGTCTGCCCTCTTTCATAGTAGACTATGGCGGAAAAGAGAAACCGTCACACTTATGAGGAAAACTAGAAGGCGTGGTTCGACCTGATTGGCAGTGGCTTCAAGACAAAGAAGACGGCATGTGTAGCCAGTCAACCAGCTAGCTGTATGGAGACAATTGTCAAAATACAGCTAGGTACCTCTGTGTTGAGCTTCGACAGACCTCGAAAGTGCACACAGTCCGGGTTGTTCTGCTCGTCACCTCTCCGTGAAACTTGTATCAACATGTAGAACTAAAGACCTGCGACGGTGCATGCAAAATTTGGGGGTCAACTGACACTTACCTTGCTTGGTAAAATGAAGAACAATCTAATAAACACCATTTTCTTGTGTAATTCTACGTCTTATGTAACAGAGAAAAGTATTTCACGTTTTGAAAACAGTGCGCTCGTGACAGCGTTGCAGCTGAGCAGCAAAACTTGTTCTGAAATTCCATTTGCTGGTTTTAGAATATTTAAAGCTTATAATGAAGTGAAACTAATTTGCGATAATTTGTCGTGACGTGTACGCAACCTCGTGAAAAAACAACAGTTGATTGAAGAATCGGCAAAAAAGAAACTGGTCAATGTGTGACACAATATTTCATGGCACCGAAAGCCGACGCAAAAGATCGTGCCGCAATTTTAGCAGCAGAATAATGGTAAAACGGCAATTTTTTTAAGAACGGGAAATAATTGATTGTACTCAAAGAAGAGTGTGGTTTTTAAGTGACACTAATGTTGTGTCAGATTTTATCTGGTCATTTTTCTTACCCACATCCACGCGAAACTTCATGTTAGTATAGAGGTTTTCGCCAAGCCTACGTTTTGCGTTGCTGGGAATTTATCGACGTCAAAAGTTTCGTAGTAGGAATTCTGCATTTTCTAAAAGCGGTACTACCCTTAGCAAATGGTGACCAGGGCTCAACGCTATTAAAATCGCCAGGTCGCATTTTGCGACCTAGCCAAAATCCCAGGTGGCATTTTCAAAATCCAGCTCGCATTCGTAAATGCCAGGTCGCAAAAATTTTCCCGCCATTTTTACGCGCCAAAATTAGATCATCGAGAAAATATTTAGATTATGCTCTTACCTGCAGCGTTAAATACTCACAAACTTCGAATCTCAAAATTGACTTCATTCATGTAGGTACGGCCTAACTGTTCTTCACGACCGCCATTGAAAGACTCTAAAGCGCAAGGCAAGTTGCCGACGTGAAAGTTGAATCAGTGCTCTCTAAATGAATTGTGCATTCGAGTAGCTAAATTTGCGATGTGAAAAGGGAGAAAATGCCCGTTGAAAAAATATCTGGGATTTTGTTAGATCTGGCCTAGTGCTACTGGCTGTCATCAAAGTCGTTAACAATTCAAACTAACTCCGGTAATGGCGAGTTTGCTCCTCAATACCTTCCAAATAGGGGAAAAATAGGTCAGTCACAAAATGACACGCATGTCACTAGTGTTAACTTTCTTTCCGAGGTATAAAACAAAGCCGGGGTTTCGTTTTTACATATTGTGAAAAGACGTTTTTGAAAACTGAAGTTGTGTAAAATGAAATTGACGCGCCATATAAGCTGCGTGTCAATTTTAAACCACACGCGGTCGTTTGTGGTGCGCTATGATGGGCGCTAGCTTGAATTGTGGGCGCTTAATTGGAAATTCTCAAAATTTAAGGAGGGGGGGGGCTTTTAATATATCAGTGAGCGCTTATTATGAAACACCTTAAAGGTAGGGAGTGGGCTTGTGCGTGAGCATAGTCGTTAACCTCAGTGCTTGCGGTTATAAGAGAAGAATGAAAATTTCGCTAACTTGAACCCTTTCGCATCTAGTGCCAGATTAGTTGCGATAGCTGGCTACGGGCATAGAATACATGGTTTACAGAACATCGACCTCGGGAAACATCGGAACAGGAAAACGTCAGTTCTGGGTTATATCTGTCCCAGGACATCAGGTCTTTTATAACCGCTGGGAATCTGAGTTCATTTTCAAATAAACCAGAGCCAAGCCGGTATATTCTTTCATTTAGGACTGTCGCTGTTCTTTGAAGTGGTTCGCACGCGTGAGTTCACGCACTTGAATTGCTGGAGTAGGCCTACACTTTACGTTGGCAACAACGTGTGAAAGACAAATCATATTTCGCGCACGTAGCCCCAGAGAAACAAGTAAAGGGTTTGAGAATTTCTTGGCACTTGAAAGTAAAGAGGGGACCGTCGTTTGGCGATCAATAAGGTCATCATTTTCACTTTGGCTGTCTTAATACGATAAAAAGGAGAAGCACATCTCAGTCTAAGTCACGATTGTTTGCCGGGACCGCTTGCGCGCTAACGGTGCCGCAGTGCGATATCAGGGATATTGTCGTGGATATTTGGTACATGTAATAAGGACATCTTATGTGAAAAATAAACATTTTTGTCCACCACAAAGTTTGGTAAGTTGATCGCTTAATAATTAGTAGAAACACCATTGTTTTGTGAAGTTTTCACGTGTTAAGCAGTGGCCCGAAACTTTCTTCGGCGAATCCGGGAATTTACAAAAGTGGCCGAAAGTGTTAGCCAATGAAACGCGTCAAAGATCGATTCTGCATATCCCATGTTCACACGACTTGCTTACAAATCATCGGGAGGACTGTTGTCGGTTAGTGTTCTTTTGAACTTGGATTTGGCAACAACCAAATAATTAACGGTTGGATTAACAAGAGCTGCTTTGTATTAGCCAGGTATCTGTTGAGAAGTGTAAAAACTCAGCTCGCATTCGTTGGAAATTCCAGGTCGCAAAATGCGACTTGATACGAGCTGACGAAAATCTCAGCTCGCATTTCCAAATTTCAGGTCGCAAATGCGACCTACAGCTCGTTATGTCGAGCCCTGGTGACCAACGCCTGCTGGGCGAGTGGGGTTTTGAAAGCTGGGTATCCCTGTCTCATGCGCAGGGTTTTTGTGGTCCTTAAGGGTAACTAACCTACCAATTGTCACCAAGAGCTGGTGATAATTCTTGAGTGAAAGTTTACTGGAAACGTGAAAGTCCAAGTTCAGACTTACGTATCGATAAACTTTGTCCTTTTTCATTTGATCTTAAGCTCTTGCAATTAAGTTAAATTTAATCCTATTTATTACCAGCACATTTCTTTCCACATACTGAAAAATGTCCATTGACAGTCTTGTTTTCTTGCAATCAAGGTCACAATTTTTGGTTAGGCGACATAATTTGATACGCTAAAAACTCCACATGTTGCGTTTACAATCACTTTGAAAATGTAGACAATGTGCATTGCATGCATATTATAGCAGATACTCAAAAATCATACTTTTTGTTCAAACTGAAAAAAAATCAATTGTGTCGCTTGAGGCAAAATCAAGCAGGTCTTGACGACCGGTTAAAACTTGTCATGGAGAACACGGGCATACTTAGGACACAAATTAAAAGTGAGATAATTATAGTTTGGACAGTGTATTCTTATCCAATCTATTCAAAGGTAACTATTTCCATACATATTGTTTAGTATTCATTATATTATCACCTGTATTCCCAATAGCAATGTATAGCCCAGGCAAATGTGACCTCATATTGCTGATGGTAACTTAGCCTGAACCGTTCTTGGCAAGTGCAACTTTTAGCTGTTCATTAGTTTTGCCAATTGATGGTGTTGGTCTTCAGAATGATGCTCAAAATATATTGTTGCAATGGTGTGTTCACCACATGAAAAAAATCAAGTTCTATAGGAATTCTGAAGTTCATGAACATGGTGGAAAGTCCATATACTGTGATGGCTCGATCAACTTATGCCAATCTTCCAAAATGTCCTGCTTTTTGGAAAAAGACTAATGTTGTAAGAGAACATTGTTTCGCTGGTTTTCAGACTGGCAGGTGAGCCAAACCCATTGTCATGATGACTCAAATGGGGTTGTGAAGAATACTTAACAGTGTTTTTGTTGATAAAGGAAGTTGTTACCTCCGAAAATTTCAAATTTCAGTTGATCCATTCTTGTTGTTTTATTTACCGATTTATATTCTTCATTTCACGAAACAACGAGTATCCTTGGGAGGATCTGGATCGCCTTATTTAGTTTCAGATATATTTTCTACGTTATTTAACAGTGAAGTTCATGCATGTTGCCACTCAAGGTAGGGTGCTGCTAATTGACCTATGGCAAGCTCCGCCCCCTTGGAAAATATCGACAAACAATGAGCTTTACTCGTCAACATTGTGTTTGTCAGGTAAAATGGCCGCAACCTATCTAACTTGTTAAATTGAAAAGTTGATTGTTTTCAGGATACAAACTGATGGGTGAAGAGATTCAAGTGGAGCCGTCTGTCTCCAAGCGCAGGTAATTTAACACTTCTGCATTCAATTTTTTTGCATCGGTGCATGTAAAAAACACATTTTACGATTGACAACTTCTGGAAAGGTTGGGAGTTTAGGACACACACTGAACCGAGTGGGACGAGCAAAGGAGGATTTAATGTGCCTCACTTGGCTTTCACGTTTTTTGTCTGCATTGCCACTCACTGCACGATGTTAATTGGAATGACGAGTGACATAGTAATATGTTAATGTAAAACTGATTAGCATGACAGCAGTGCACAGGTGCAGTGTAAGAGCCTCATGGATGCACAGCATTGTGGGTCAATGCTGCATCATCAGAAAGGTTGCTGTGATATCCTATGAATTAGCTATTACCTGGGGTTTTTACTACTTACTGAAAGGCTGCTGTGATATCCTATGAATTGGCTATTACCTGGGGTTTTTACTACTTACTGAAAGGTTGCTGTGATATCCTATGAATTGGCTATTACCTGGGGTTTTTACTACTTACTGAAAGGCTGCTGTGATATCCTATGAATTGGCTATTACCTGGGGTTTTTACTACTTACTGAAAGGCTGCTGTGATATCCTATGAATTGGCTATTACCTGGGGTTTTTACTACTTACTGAAAGGCTGCTGTGATATCCTATGAATTGGCTATTACCTGGGGTTTTTACTACTTACTGAAAGGCTGCTGTGATATCCTATGAATTGGCTATTCCCTGGGGTTTTTACTACTTTTGTAAAGTTCATGTTGTCAGCCATGAATTTTACGTATATTATATGGGTGGCACAGAAGCTAAAAAAAGTGGGGCTAAAGCCTTCTCAGCCCCCTGTGGTGCATTGCCTATAGACCATGTGCTGCGTAGCACCGCTCATGTATTAAATGCTTCTACCTGATCAACATGAAGTTTGTTTTTCTTGAAACATTTCTGTGTCAAGTACACATCTTTATAGTGCGAACTCTCACATTATAGTCTATTTTGGTCACTGGTACATACACAGTCTAGCTGTTTCAACTTAGGAATTTATTGTACAGCCTTGTCCATCCATGTTTTTTCCTTATGCTGTGATCTTAACTGACTAATTAGAGGACATCTATGATTCGTGTTTCTCATATATGATATGCAGTTGATACTATAGTCGGTTTGTTGAATGTTCAGTTGGTTGCAGGGCTAGTACTGATTGCATTCTATCCAATTTGTGTTGAACAAGCCTTAAATATTCATTTCAGTCCTGCTGGTAGGTGTATGCAAGTTTCAGTACGATATTACTATACCAATTTGCCAGACGTGCATTTTTGTGAAGGCATTCCATTTTCTGAGGAATAGGTGACTTTTGAAATAGCCACATCGTATTAAAATTATTATTTCGCCAGACAGTGATCACGTCTTGTTGACAGGCATTCAGCGCCACCTACAGACCCCGTGGAATGCGAACGGGAGGCAAACCACAGGCGTCTGCATCATTGGTGGCTGCCAGTGATAAAGCGGTTGAATTTCAGGCCCATTTGATGTAGATCAGCTGAAATTGTTGAACTTAAACCGTCAAACTACAGGAGGGCTTGACAATGAGATTTATTACTTGGCGGAATTCTTCGAATTCCGTCAAGTATGTTGGTCTGACAGCAAGTGTTTTTACTTGGCGAAATAAATTTCGCCAAGTATGTTGCTCTTCCACGAAGTTTTTTTTTTTGTTTGTTCGCACGATACAGGTCGCAATTTTCGTCCGATCATCACGAAATTTACACATAACACGTACTTCCGGAAGTACTGGAAGCCTATTGTTTTTCGTCAAAATCGGATCCAAGATGGCGGCTGTGGCGGCCATTTTGTTTCCATTTAAAGGTTCAAATGCTTCTGGAGGCTACAATTTTTTACGTAAACGGCTAAGAATCGGCACAGTAAATGGGTCAGAAGTTTGCTACAAGTATGCCGGAAATTGTTTACTTCCGGTAAAAGATGGCGGAAATATTGGCGATCGCGCATGCGCACCTCGATTTTGGCCTAAAAACGTTTTCTCCTGTAGATGGCGCATTATCAAACCAATTCCTTCGAATTTTCAAAGGTATTAGTTTCTTATGACATGCTATTATACAAAACCAAAAAACCGGAAGTTGCTTTCAAGATGGCGGATCTGGCGCATATTGACCCATTTTCAGTCGTGCTGGAGTGCGATTTTAAAGGGCTAGAGAAAAAAACGTGATTTTTTGCATGTGGATTCTTTGAAGTATAATCTTTCAAATGGCCTGTAACAATTTTTTTCTCAGGCTTACCGTTTTCGAGTTATTTGACTTTGAATTTCTTAAAAAAAAACTCAAAATTTCATTTTTTTCGAAAAATTTACGGAATTAAACGATACTATCAGTTTACATAGAATTTTGAACGGGCTTTCAGAAGATGTTTTCCATTTTTGGCTACGACGTCTACTTTTTGAGTTATTTGAGATTTTCTGATAACGCTGTTCCTTTGTTGAGCGCTCTGGCTGCATTGATGTTGGTTTACCTTCTATGAACTAGACTGTAGCCCATTTCTTATTGATTTATGACATCTAAGTTCATCATATGAATGTTGAGATGTTGTTCATCATCGCCACCACCATCACCATATTCGTCATCATCGTCATCATCTTCGTCATCATCTCCGTTGTCATGTCTTTTCCCTTAATTTCGCCAAGTGTCGCTCAAGACTGTAGCCTTTTTCTTACTGATTTCGGACTTCTAAGTTCGTCATGTGTATTTTATTATTACTTCTTTTGTTCAACCTCGCCACCTTCGTCGTCATATTCGTCATCTTCGTCATCATCTTTATCGTCATCTTTTTGGTTAATTTCGCCAAGGTTCGCTCCTCGGAGCGCTTTCATTTTGTTTGTTCGCACTCTACAGGTCGCAATTCTGGTCCGATTTTCATGAAATTTGCACACGACGTGTAGATCGGAAAGTCCTGGAAGCCTATTGTTTTTGGTCATGATCGGATACAAAATGGCGGATGTGGCGGCCATTTTGTATCCGATTTCACAGTCAAATACTCGTAGAGGCCTCATTTTTCGACCTACAAGGCTGAAAATCAGTACGATTATACTAGAACGCATGTGCTACAACTCTGCCGAAAACCGCTGACTTCCAGTTAAAGATAGCAGAAATATTGGACGTGGCGCATGCTCACCCCGAATTATGGCTAAAACGTTTTCTCCTGTAGAGGGCGCAATTGCAAACCAATCACTTTCAAATTGGTCACGTGTTTGTTGAGTTTAATAAGCTTTTATAAAAAATTATTGGACCGGAAGTCACTTTCAAGATGGCGGCTGTGGCGCATGTTCACACGGTTTCAATCGGTCTGGTGTCGCATTTTTAATGGGACGAGTAAATGACGTGAATTTTTGCATGTGTATTTCTTGAAGTATGGCCTTTCAAAAAGTCTGCGAGAGCGTATTTCTCAGACTTACCTTTTCGAGTTATTTGACTTTGAATTTCAAAAAAAATCGGCAAATTTTCAATTTTCTCGAAAATTTTTTTGATTTTTGCCAATTACCACTTTAGATAGAGTTTTGAACGGGCTTTCAGGAGGTATTTTCCATTTTGCGCTACGACGTCTACTTTTTGAATTATTCGAGATTTCGGGTACCGTTCCTTCGGTCACACGCAGCTGGCTGGCTTTCAGCTCACTTAGTTTTGGTTATGCCTAGTTGACCCAGACTGACCCAGCCAGCACTGTCCTACTGTAGACTGGACCGTCATGTTGCCATTTTGCACTACGACGTCTACTTTTTGAATTATTCGAGATTTTCGGATACCGTTGTTCCTTCGGTCACGTATGCACGCAGCTGGCTGGCTTTCAGTTCACTTTGTTTTGGTTATGTCTGCACAAGTTAACAGAGAGTTGTGACCCCGACTGACCCAGGTAGCACTGTCTTACTGTAGACTGGAATTCCAGGCGAAATACTATTGTAAACATAACTTTGCTCTGCAGACTGTCACATAGTGCCACCTATTTTGGATTGCGGGAACAAAGCATGGCTCGTCCGTCATGTTGCGCTATCTATTGTTCTTTATTGTAGTTCATTATATGCTCTCTATTTGATTTCTTCGCTAGTCACATGAACGTTATCGTGTTATCCATTATTGCCGCCTTGATTGTCATGATTGTCGTCGTCCTCCCCATTGTCGTCCTTTCGATTAATTCCGCCAAGTGTCGCTCCTCCGAGCGCTCTCGTTCTTCTGGTTTCTAGTTAATGAACCAACATGTGTATTAGTGAACTGCTGTCCACCACGTCTGAGTCAGTATCAAGCAGAAGTAGCTTGTTTTTTCACTCTCATTTCTCTAGAGAGCACCAATATGAAAAATCCCAATTGTGGTATATTGCAATGTAAGGGGTCTAGGCTTGTGGGCCATGTACATTGCATACTGCACTCACTGTCACATATCCCAATAGCTCTCCCTAAGCTATGGTATGTCCAAATCCACCATGTGGCAGGGGCACTAAATGTCTGCATGACCATATGTGTCTGACCTGTGTAATCTGTTGGCTTGTTGTAAAGCGATATCTGGCTTCCACCATCTCTCTCTCTCTCTCTCTCTCTAACAGCAGGCGTTTAGCAGATTGTGTTGATCTTGCAGTCATTCGGTTTCCCAAACATTATAGTTTCACTGTCTAAGTCTCGATAATCAACATGGAAGAAATGGCTTTTGATGGGTGAGTGCAAGTGTAAATTCGTTTAAAAAAATCTGTTAAATTCGTTAGATTGCTAGCTCTGCAGGTTTCAGTTAATAACCCAGTATTGCTCAAACAAGAAAAATTGGCTAGGTAAGTTCTAGAAAATGAGAACCTGTCTCAAAAATAATGTCTAATTGAGGACTGTGGGTTTGCTCATTTCTTTTGGTGCAGCAAGCTTGAACTATGATTACCGTATACGCCCTAATATGCCCCCAGGGCGCTAAGAATAATTCCCTTCAGGAAAGGGGAGGGGTCACTTATAGCCAAAAAATTGGTTCAAACCCGGTCTCCGAAACAGGTAAAACCGTAAGCTAGAATTCATCAAATTTACGTTCTGTGACTCATCTGAAACCTGTGACAGAATTTCTACAAAATGGAAGAGCATTGCATCAAACTTTTGTTGTTAAATTACGAGCATTTCTAAGGAAATCCCAGTGCGAAAACTCGCCAACGGATGTGTCGCTGCCTTGCGATCGCCGATAGGTCAACTTGAATTCTTGAGTAAAAATATAGTGAAATCCTGAAGTTTTGCAAATAGCGTCCCTAAGATTTTTAAGTTCCTGTAGAGTCGGGATTAACAACATGATCCAATTATGCGTTAGATCGAACTGTGCAACACGAGAAAAATCTCTCGACGACCACACATGTTGTCACGTGACGTTTGTTTTGAGGTTCGACTGCGTATTGTATGAGTGAGCGAGCGCTTGCATATCATCCGATGAGGGTTCATTTGCCAGAATAAACATGATATAACGATTTAGGTGTTCGTAACTAAGGAAATTAACACTAGCAGTAAAGCAGAACGTGATTTATTGAGCACTTGCAGATCTCATCTGCTATGAAAAAGGTTTGAAAATTGTCTCAGTAAGGTCGATGTCATTGAGTCGCTGGGTGACTGGATGCGTGACAGTTCAACAGTTATTTTTAGGGAGATTCGGGGGTATGGTATTTCTATTAGAAACTTTCGGAAATAAGTGCCAGTATTTATTTCTTGCCGATGCTATGCTACCCATTTCATGGATAGGTAGTTCCCGAAGACTAATCTTCGATGACAGGTGGTTGTAGTGCGGGCTTCCTAGCCAGTGGCCACGTGCTTTTAACTGAACAAAGGTCAAGTTTTTATTAGACTTCGATTCGCGCTTGCGTTCTTTTTAAAGCACGGTGGAAGTTTGATGTGTACAGTCACGGCTAAATACCGACTTAGCGGAGAGGCTCGTGGTCTATGAACAGTGAGTTTTTTCGGGACTGTCTGATCTTATTGATGAATTGAAGACGTTATGTTAGAATTTTAGAACTGTAGATAAGGCATTATACGCATGTACACGGTGTTCATGGACTGGACGCTTATTTAGCAAAGTCTGAAAACACGTGGGTGGGGCGCTTATAGGGGCATGGGCGCTTATTAGGGCAAATACGGTAGTCACTTCTTTTACATAATTCTTGGTCATTCTGGTTCTTCTTATATGATATCGGTTTGGGTCTCAAGTGCATTACTTCTTTTGTGGACTCTTGAATATAAGCTTATGTTCTCTTCTTTACTAAGGATGGGTTTTTGCAGAGTGAGTATTGGTCAGTCTGTATCATGGGCTGTTTAGTCATTTGAACCAGTCTGTACAGAAACGAGCTTGCTTCATTTGTACCCCCATTTTGACTAATGGCTACAACCTTGACTGCCTGCGGTCCTATCCACAACGGCAATTTCGAATTTGACTGAAATTACAAAATTCATGTCCATGCTGCCGGGAGTTTGTGTGTGTTAGAATGAATGCATTGAAGCTACAAGAAATTCAAAATGTTCTAGTTTGCTTAAAAAATGAGTTATACCTCAAACTTGTTGCATGGGTTTTCAAACTCAGCGCAAGCAATTCCAACTCGTTACGACAAAACTCAAACTTGACGCAGTGACTAGTCAAAACAGGCTGTGAAAGACTGGCCTGATTGTGAAAGCGTGAAGTATTCTCTATAACTCCTTCTCTTCTGAGGGTACGTATTTCTTCCCCATTATTTTTGACAAGATATTTTTGTTTTCAGTATTCTCTGTCTACAAGATGGATGTTATCTTTACCTTTTGCTGGTTTTCATGTGGAAATGCATTTGGCTTGTTCTCTTGAGAGCATGCACTTGAACTTGCTATTCATTGCGTGTTCTTGGCAGTTTTTAGGGAAGCTGTCTGGTAAAACTGTCCATAGGTGATCAATACTCTGTTGATTAGTTGCCCAAGCTGTGGGTGCTGCTATCATAATTTGACATATGTTCTCTGTTTGTAGAACAGTTGTGAGTGTTGATTACGCCATGGCATTGGCCAGTCTCCATCCAGTGTACAAATAAACTTCAGTGCTGGTTTGATTATAGATGTACAACTTGATGCATTTTATTGGAGAATGTCGTTGGAATGTCATTTTGCCAAGATGAGCGTGATTTGAATTGATGCCTGACTGCATTGTGATATTTCAGTCTTCTCATATCCAGTGCGACACCTAATACAAATGCTTTCTTTGGACAGCAATTCTTCATCTTTTTATACCAGAATTCCTCGCCAAACTTTTTTCAAGGGCTGATTAAGATTCTGTAGATATCATACGCTTTTAAAATGTCTCCCCAGCTCAATTTAAGGTACTGATAATCCAAAATTATGTTATTGTTAATTTTTTTAGAAAAATTTGACGAAGGGAAATTCCCTTTTTCCACCGTATTGTGAGCTAAATTAAAAGTAACAGTAACCTTCAAGGTTGAAATGGATAGTTAAGTGATTCAGTAATTATTTGTCCTCAGGGTTGGGAAAGGTTATTAGTTCTTGCAAATCCCCTCCAACCATGTGTGTTTATTAAATAATTCAGCTTCACTGTGTCTCGTGTTGTTGAGGGTTCCCTATAGGTCTCATGCTTGTTGTTTCAATCTTTCAGGCGCAGTAACCGGGTTATTGTCAGCAACCTTCCCCCTCAGATAGCTCCTGAAGATTTGTCGTCCCAGTTTGGCCAGTACGGCAGCATCAAGGAGATCAGCAAAGGTGGGATTCCCATCAAGCTACACCCTCCAAACTTTTGAGTCAGACCCATTGTCACTTTATAAGTAGTCTCCATTTATTTCTTGCTTTGACAGTGATTTTTGAGCTTTTGGACACTCGACAACTTGTTGTTGATGAAGACTAAACTGTGAAATTGATGAACAAATGGTAGACAGAGGTACTAGTTTGTTTCATGTCATCTGACAAGTCAGGTACAGTTGTATAAACTGTAGTGGTATTGTTGGACTCCTTTTCTGAGTACAACATTCCAACACTGCTAAGGAACTGTTTTCTGTACTAGAATGAGCATGGAAATGTATTGGCGAAGCATTTCATAATGTCTGGAGTGGTACGTGTGCTGGCAAAATAGTGCGAGTGTATTTTTGAAGAAAAAATGCTTTTGAAGAGAATTTTTGCATTTTGATGTGTCCTTGTGAGTGCAAATGCTGTTTTTGGTTTTTGAGTGGCAAGTTTTCAGTGTCGCCTCCTGTATTTCTGGGTGGCTTTTATTAAAGATTAATGTACACACTGGGTCAGCAGGGTCTCTCATTTTAAGGGGAAGGTGCCTGTGCTTCACGATGGGAGCTTTTCTTCTAGGTGGGGACGGGCTTTCAAAACATTCCCTTGTTCTCTGCTTAGGCTCACACCAGTTTTTTTTTTACAAGCCAGATTGTTCAGCGATGAACCTAAGAGTCCCTTGAATGGATGTCTTGCTAAATAATGTGTAATCACCCCTTCACTTGAAATAAAGTGGGGCACATTCTGTTCCACATCTAGATTGCATGCATTGAGTTGTCACTGTGATTTGTCACATTCTGCTGTCATAAAACATTCTGATGCCAAACGTCTATGCGAGTTAATTTTATCCTTGAGGGATAGTTTTCATAGGCAACAGGAGGATGTAACGTGCCCCCAGTTTGGTGCGCGTTATTCAGTGGAGAACACTGATTCCCAAGATGCGGGTATGTTACATCTTACTATAATTATTATGATCTTTGGAGTAGAATTCTTGGGCCTTGTGAGGAAAATTTGGCTTGATTTTCAAAATATTGTTTTCCAGACTGGAATTAGGCTAATATTCGATCTCAAAATCAGGTCATCAAGGGTTCTGTTCGCTGTCTGTGTTGGTACAAAACTTGAAAAAAATATGGGATATTTATTATATAAAGCAGAACTAACTGGACATTCCCCTTAAACGTTTTCTTTGTTTTATTTTGAAAATGTTGTCTGTTTGTGTTCAGGTCGTGACGAGGGTTCCATGGTGGTGACGTACATGAGCCCAGAACAGGCCCAGGGAGCAGTAGAGAACCTGCAGGGTGCGGCCATGTTTGGCACTGAAATCAAACTGGAGTTTGAAAACAACAGACGCAAGCCTGGCAACATGGGCCAGCGTCGTCAGCAGACAGGGCCATATAGGCGCGAAGAGTTCCCACTCAGGTTAGTGTCGTTAGTGTGGGTCATGAGGTTGCTTTCATTCACTGTTTGTGTGGTGGGTGAATGGAAACAATTAAAATACATTGATAAATGAAAATGTAAGAGCAATGAATAATTATTTTCCTTAACACTATGTTTTAACACCGCTGAAACTCAGCATGGCCAATTGGTGTGACCAGTCTACTGTGCAGGATATTGTTCACTGCCTATCTATGAGCTTGTGGTAATGTGTCAGGGCTTGACATTAACAACTGTCAAATTATCTGAGACAGCTAAAAGTTTGGCGTGGACAAGTTGATTTTCTGTGTGGACAACCTAACGTGTTTCATGGTGCTGCACTTCAATGCAGCTCAATCCTATCTTAAATGCAGGAATCCACAAAGTACTTTCTCTAACCACTTTGCAACATATAAATCGTCAAAAAAGCTTCGAAGTGACTCCCTTGCGACCTGTTGAAGAACCGACTTAACCGAATGTTGGGCTTCAGTCAGTCAATGTCGTAATTTAAGGAAGCGATTTGGTGCTTAACTGTATTGGCTGCTGGTGAATCACTTCAAAACAGGTGCGAAAAAATGTGAAATTGCAAAGTAAGCGTCTTAACAGAACTTCATAATTTGTTACATCTAATAATGATAATGTAAATATTTGATGTTCCCATCTCCTGTTACGACATAGACTATTTGCTGTCTACTACGCAGTGTGTTGAAAAGCAATGAGGAGTTCAGTAACCACTAATTTCAAAAGTGTATCTGTCAGTGCTAGTGAGACCTCAGCTTCCAAAGGTGAAAAATGTAGTACAAATGAATATGAACTGATAAGGAAACCCGAATTGTGTCCAAGCAGCAGGAGGAGGTCAGCAGAGGACAGAATCTCGGTTCACCTGACTGTAAAAATACTGAAACTGCAGTTTCAAATATACTTGTTAATACTACAAATGGTTATTTATTCCTTCAAATTTTTGGACAAGCTCATTTTGGATTTGGACAAGTTGAATGGAAGTACAGTTGTTCAAAAGGACAAATAATCGAAACAGTCGGTCAATGTCGAGGTCTGCTGTGTGTAAATAAAACTTTTCGTAAATCCCATCTGTTCTGTCAGAATTGATTTCATGCACCTTCCTTTTCATCTGAATTTCTTTTTTCGCTCTCCAATGTTCTTTGAATCAAAATTGGTTTCTTAGGAAGACCTTCTCATATGTGGACTACTGCGTTTAGAAAACTTTATGGACTGTCCAAGAGGAGATGCAGCTTTTGTGGAAAGAATTTTGCTCGTGAATTTAGGAACTTATACAAACATGCCCCTAAGTAAAGGCTCTGGGGGCTTACTTTCTGAGCAAAATGTTACAATTTTAGTTCTTCTAGAATGATTTGCATTGTCAAAATTCTGTCCGCGATGCCGATCATTTATTGTCATTTGATCCTTCCTCGCAGTTGTTTGTTTTCCGTCGTGATCTTAATTACGTCTTGCTATGATAAAAATTTGTGCATTATTGATCTTTTGCTGGGTGTCTTGTCGCTAGGGAACTAACTGATTGGATAAGCCACATCCAGTAGTATAGTTTCATTCATAAGTAGCTTCTTGCTATGATGTGCGTGTAGGTGTCTGGACTAATAGCTTATTATTAAGGGCATACGGCCACTTTATTACATGGCAACTACTTTGTTATGTGAATGTTTTGAGGACTTGATTAGCATGTGTGTGTATTTAGTCAAATATATACAAAGTACAGTTTTGCCTGGTATAAGTGGAAAGCGTGTAGAATTTGGTTTTTGATTGTTTAACAATCTGTATTAAGTGGATCACATGAACACGTTTTTTTGGTAAAGTTGAGCAGAAAAGAAGAGTTAATTTGTAGCAAAACGAGCCAACTGTTAACGTGACCAAATTTCATTTGATATAATTGTTCTAGATGAAATCTCAACAACCCTATTACGGTTTTCTCAATTATCATTTCAATTTTGTGCAACTTTTGATTTTTGTCATGAAGATGGTAAAAGTTTTTACTTTTGATAACCCCTCATGCAAAAGTGGAACATTTTAAATACAATTCCCAGAAGGATGTTGATAAACTGTGCATAAAGCATAGTACCTTGTACTTTCATCAGAATCTGGTCAACACTGTCTGAGATATGATGTACAAAGTTAGCTTAAATGAACATTTTTCTAGGTTCCCACATTACCTTAATTAGGTCAAAATACCCTTGTAATTAATTATCAACTTTACTTTTCTTGTTATGAATATACATCTGTAGAATCCAATAAAGGTGTGTTGTTGTGCATCGCATGTAAGGCAATTAAGTTCCTGCAGTTGTAGGAGAGTGCCAGTAATTCTGAATATCATAGCTTTGAATTCCGGATCTTTAAAAATTTCCCCTATAATCTGTTCCTTGGCCACGATACACGTCCTATCATGGTGTAGCCGTGTTGTGTCGATGGAGTTTTCAGAGATTTGTCATTGCTCGTTTCCAGAATAGCGGTACCCTCTGAAATGGTGGGTGCTATAATTGGTCTGGGTGGAAAGACTATCAAGAATATCACACAGCAGAGCAAGGCCAGAGTGGATGTATTGAGAAGGGAGAACTCTGTCTCTTCAGAGAAGGTAGGCCTAAAGCTCTTGATGGGAAGTGTGCATGCAGTTATGCTGGCCAGCAGTCTACATTGAAATTGAAACTTTAGGAAAATATTGGAAATCTTAGGGGATGAAACCACCCAGCTCGACTTGCTTACCTGCTGCTGAAGGTTAATGTATTTGTTTGAAATTAACATTATTTGCTTAATAGGTCGACAACCCAGGAAATGAGTAATAACTGTCAAAAGGTTATTTCCACATTAGTTCGAGACTCTTAGGGAAACAAAGTGACAATATTCTGTGTATAGTAACAAATGTCACTGACCAAGACATATCTCACTGCTGCTAACTGTTAATCAGTTTGCAAAATGCAATTGACGCTGTCTATCAGTAAGGCTGTTTGTGCGAGAGAAATGCATGCTACTTCTGTGGCTGATTAATTTTCACAATTTGATTGATGTTATTTCCTGTCATTAGCTATGCAATCTACCAATGTTGCGAGTGACCATTGTAATGTAACTATAGGATCGTGGTACTGGTCACTGGTCAAATGGGTCACTAGCTGTGAAACTAAGTAGGTCCAGGTGCAGTCTCTATTCTATTGTGGTGGTGTTAACATAGGTGGCAACTGGATTTGAAGGACAACATTACAGACATTTTTGATCTGGCTGCAGACTTAAAGCTCTGGCCATAGGATATTCCTGTGTAATTCAAGGCTTGGAATTTTCTGCGGAAACGTGGATTTCCGCTTTTTTCAAATGTTCTGTCCGCGCATTTTATATTTCCTCGTAAAAAAATGGGATTTGATATAAAATTTCCGCTGCAAATTCCTTTCTTACCGCGGCGTTGCTGACGACGTTCACCTCGAAAAGCGAAAGTTGCTCTTTATGTTTCGGAGGAACGTAAATTGTCAACATTGCCGGGGCATCTAGGATAGCGTGGTGGGATTTTCAATGGCGTCTCGTGTGATTGTAAACCGCGGTGACAAATACTACGGCTCTGCTGCCAAAAATGTGTGGGGTGGGAGTGGACGGACGAGCTAAAAAGACGCAGACGCATGCTACTGATGGTGGTAACGTGTTTTTTTTAGTCCTCCCGATTTTTGTCGCGTAAGGTTCATATCGACTATTTCAAGGCTGAGTGGCGCGCTTGTTTTGGGCCATAAAAGTTTCCGCGTTTTTTGTCATTGGTCATTCCAAGCCCTGGTAATTGATTTGGACTGCCACATTTACTAGCTTACATTGTCTATGCGAGTGTGGTGTCCAGATATGATCTCTTGACAAGTTGACATGAGCTTGCTGTTGAATGCATTGTGAGTCAGCTACATGTTTCTTGCTGGTCCTAACATGTTGGCCTTGCAGGCTTACAACTCCACAAACATGCATTTTTTAGTGTTTAACCACAGGAACATACCATTCAGTCAGCTGTTGTATAAGTTGTGAGTGCGTATAAACAATTGTTCTTCCTCCATCAAGATTCTTGTTTTCGTGTTTCAGATGATTGTTATCCTTGCAAACCAACCAGAGAACTGCACTGAAGCATGCCGTGAGATTTTGAAAGTGATGTATGCCGAGTCAGTGAAAGACAACAAGCCGTGAGTAGGCGTGGTGTTGTGACACCCGGGTAACAACTTCTGTTGTATGTCTAGAAATTGCCATACTCCAAGTATCAAAATCGCCATGACATCTCGTTTAAGTGTAAGTTAAGTGACTTGCTGGAACTTAGCTAAGTGTTTCGATACTTGTACATAATTATTGTTAGTAAATGTATCAAAATTTGTACATGGAAAATGATTGTCATACTGTAGACGAAGTTCAAAAATGGAAGCGCAACATTGTGCAATTGTAGTATTGTTCACACCTTGTTCAAGTTGGTCTCCTTCGCCACTGTCATTGTTTGGTGTGTTCTATTTTTGGCAGGGAGGTAGTCCTGAAGATCCTGGCTCACAATGATCTCTGTGGTCGGCTCATTGGTAAGGGTGGCAATGTGCTGAAGACTATTATGGAAGAGACATGTACCAAAATAGGAGTATCCAGGTACCTCTTTACTTTGTCTCATTTCATTTCGACACGTTTAGTTGTGAATGATTAAGTTAACTTTAAGGTGTTTGTTGAGAAAATAATGCATTTGTAAAATAGAATTAGAGAAAAGACAAGCACCTCATGAGAAACAAATATGACTGTGGCGGATTATACAGCGAGGCTCCAATCTGGCTGTATTTACCCACAATGACCTGTGAAAATGTGCCTGACATTACAAAACGAGGCCTATCACTGTAATTGGGGAAAATCCAGTTGTGTTCATAAAAAAGGAAGGCTGGTGATTATATTGCTTGTGTGGTATATGACTGAGGAGGTACCCACATATTGTTTTTGGAGTCGCGTGATCACATTATTGCTTACCAATGTGTTATCTCATGTTACTGCTATGCTTTGACTCCTGGTGTTGTATGTCCAGCGTGCACGAGGTAACCCCCGCCTACCAGGACCGTACCATCGAGGTGAGGGGTAGTAACCTGGAGGATCAAGTGGAGGCTCAAGCCAAGATCTACACCAAGCTGAAGACGGCCTACGAGAACGACCTGAAGAACTACAAGATGGATGTGAGTATACACATTCATCTGCAATAGGGGGCAGTACTGTTTTTACGCTAAGCAAGCACCACTATTGACTGAGCATCTTTTCGCAGTTCCTCTTAAGTGAAAATTGAATGAGGAATGCTGGGAATTTAGGACAGTCACACAATAGATGTTGTTCTTGTCACAAGAAGAATCTTAGTAGTTTTAATGTGCTGGCATTTACTCAGTGGGATAGTTGTTAATGACCAGTGCTTTGTTGTGTTGAACCGGTAGTGACACTTGTTGGTATTTTGCCGAAGTAACAGTACACCGGTGCAGCTCAAGTGTCTAATTGAGTATTTATCTGTTTCAGCCTCACTATTACTACCACATGAATATGATGGGTGGGGGTATGATGAACCCCGGCTTTGGAATGATGCGCCAGCCACCCTACCCAATGGTGAGTCCTGCCGACACTTATGTGTGGTTTGGATTTGTTATCGGGACAAAAAACTATAGGATCTTAAGTTTTGGTTGATGGGTCATTTCTTAAGGTTATTTATTGCCTGTTAGCAGTGTTTAATTATAGAGATTCCTTAGGTATGTGTATAAAACGTCCCATACTGCAGGCAGTGGCCTCCAAATATGTACCTGACTTTAATAATTGACATATTTAAAAGTCGCATTTTTAGTCCATCTAGTCTTTGGATACAAAACCACAAGACTATCTATCCAAAATTACTAGAAATGCTGGCACAGTCTGCCTGGACTTTCTTGAAGGTTCCTTATGTCAAATGATATGTTTTGCAGTGTAGTGAATGTGGGTGTTCAGGATGTTAAACATTAAATACCAGATGTTTGTCCATCATGTAAGCGATTTGTCAAATCATAATTCAAGGATATTTATCCTTGATTCTATCCCTTTAAAAATATGAAGAATCATTCTATGCTCTTGTGTCTGATCAATACGGCAAAATTTACTAGCATCAGCTGGTTATTTAAAGAAGGAAATAGTTAGGTTTTTGAACACCATTAATGAATTAATCACACTTTTGGGAGTCTGTATCGATTTAAGAAATAGTTAATTTTATTATTGATTCAGAATTTATTGCAGTTACTATAGATTTAAAGATTCATCTTGCAGTGACAGTCATGACTTGATTGCGCTCATGAATTAAAGTATAGATTTTAGAAATAGTTTCATTTTATCGTTGACATTCATGAGTTAACAATCGCTCTTCTGTGACTTAATTAGCTGACTTGTCTGTATTGTATTCTTTGGTCTTTGGTGCAATTATAGATGTCTGTATCTCTGGTCTGTGGTGCAAGTATAGATGTCTGCTGTGACTACAGCATTTTCTTTTGGTCTCGGTAGGGACCCTATGGTATGCAGCTGAATGCCTACATGGACCCACGGCGTCAGTTCAGCCCCAACCCGCAAATGGAGATCACCGTTTATGTACCAGCAGATCATGTGGGTGCTCTGATTGGCAAGGGAGGGCAGTTCATCAGCTCCATCAAAGAGAACAGTGGAGCTCAAGTGATTGTAAGCAGCTGGTTGTCTGAAACTAGTGTCTGCGTCAATGCCCAGTCTACTTGGCTGTACACGTTGGGGATGATTTTGACACTAATGCCTGCATTGGTCTGCTGTCAAGTCATCTTGGAGATTCATTTCTAGTGTTGCCTTCTTTTTTGCAAAGACTTCATTGTTCTGTTATTATCCTTCAGAAGTGGTCATGTAAGGTACCAGATGAGGTCAGATATGTATACCTTTGTTGTTAACAGTATCTATGGCAGTATAATGAGATACCCGTGATGTGAACCACATTCCAATGGTATATAGCATTGGATGACTGCACAGATAATGTTCTAAATGACATGTTAGTCTCGCTGTAGCATATTGCATCTGGTTTCCAGGCATGTTTGTGATGAAACTCTCACTTATTACATAATGGGTTTTTTTTCAAAGCAAGGATGTTGCCTGTGTTGGTTTGATCACTTTGTTTATTTGGACATAGACTCATTGCATGGTATTGTCTCATTTGTGTTGTTGTAGGTAGAGTCCAAAGAAAAGGCTGGGCCAGATGCTCGTGAGAGGGCGGTAGTCATCAGGGGCAACTCAAGCTCTTGCTGGAATGTAGGTCATTTTTACACATCTAAAACATAAAGCTAGTGCTTTGCCATGATAGTCATCTAATAAAGTGTCAGCTGATAGAATTGGTAACCTAGTTAGTGGTAAGTTTCTGTGTTTCACTGTAAAGTAACAATTGATGACGACCCCGGCTTTGATAGGCAAGAATTGTATTCCATATGGAAAGTTCTCATTTGGGGTTGGAAAAAATGAAAATGTTAGAATTTTTTAACTGCTGAAAGCTACAAGGCCGTATGAAAAAGCCAGTTATATGACGGCAAACCAGGTAGGGCAGGGCTCTGACTTACTTTGGGGGTAAAGGTGTATATGTGTTCAGATACAGAGAAGGTTTTTCTAATGAGAAGAAAACACCCGTAGTTGCCATCCCTTATCAGTCACTGTCTGAAGTATCTGCAGGGATTGATTTGACAATGTGCGGTGGGAGGGATGTCAGGCAATGGATCAAGGACTGCCTTCTGATGCAAAGTGTTGAAGTTGAAACGGATACGAACTTCAGGGGAAATGTTGGGACATTCCTGGAGAAAGTTGTGGCACAGAGGGATTTTTGAGTCGTTTGAATCATTGAGGACCCTGTGGAGATTTTAATGCGAGATAGGGGATAGTTTTGAATTAACCTTCATTCCCATCCTGTTGCAGGCAATGTACATTGTGTTCCACAAAGTGAAGCAGACTCTGTCTAATGGCCACATGCACAGTCTGGAGGAACCGCCGCTACGTGTGGACATGTTGGTGCCCAACAAGATGGTCGGTCGCATCATCGGCCGTGGTGGACAGAACGTGAGTATCCCATATCTTACAAGTTGGTGCTCCCCACATTGCAAACATCTTAGCTATAAAGCTTGCGCAGGCCTAATCTTTGCTCAACTCTGCCAGTATCGTTCTATCCCGTGCACAAGTTTGATCGAAGAAATAAGTTTCTACTCTCAATTCAATAGAAATTGAAGGGTCACTTGGAACGACCCAATTTTTTTGTCAAAATGGTGGCTTTCTTTTTATTAGTTGCTGCCCTGAATGACATGTTTGGTTGAGGGAATAAGCTCTCATTATGGCGTAGAAAAGCTCGAGACGTCTTGGAGTGTAATTATGTGCATTTTAGGAAATAAGTTAAAAGGAAGTGCAGCTTTAACTGAAGCTGCATTTGACCCCTAGTACAGAAATAATACTTAACATTCCAAACTTAAAACATCATACCAAGGTGGTCAAATGTAAGGCACTTTAATTAGTCATTTTTCACTTTCAATGTGTAAAGCCTGCTTTCTGAAAGCACAAAGCTGCATTGACAGTCCGGCAATTTGCGACTCAGTTTTATCTCCTTTTTCCCTTAAAACTGTCTCGCGTTTGGATTAAAGCTCGAGGAATTGCAACTGAACAAATGTATGTTGAGATTTAGTGCAGTTGTCAAAATTCATAGAAATTTTTGACTAAACAACGTAATGTATAATTTGGTAGTTCATCATGTCGAATTCGAGATCATTTAATTTTCATTGAAATATCATATCAGTTACAGTCAAAATCTTTGAATAGTTCTAGAAGAATTGTGATTAATACTGAATGTAAAATTCCTGTATTTTTTACGACAGTAGAAATTTGTTTGTGGGGATCTGCCTAGAAAGAAAACAGTTATGGGAAAACTGGTCGTGTTGTGACGCATATAACTTGGTAATGGTAGGTAGGGTGTTGACAACAGGGGGAGGAGTAGTTTCACCTGTGTCTTGTATTATTTCAGGTGAAGAACATCACTAGAACGAGTAACACGACCATTACTCTACCTGAGAACTCTGCCAACCCTCCTGAAGAGGTGCCTGTCTGCATTGAGGGCACTGTTCATTGTCAGTTGGTAAGTGAACCGCTCATCTGAAGGTCGTAGTGTTTTGTCCAATTGGGTCCCTCATTCCTCAAAGTTCGTATCCATGACTACTGATCAAATCAGGTCAGGTGATTGCACTGATTTCGTATATAAAGTTAAACAATAGCTACTTTTTCAAATTTGATTGTGGCGCAATTTTTATGCCAACTTGTAAGCAGTTTTATGAATGTTTTATCTGTACAGTAATTTTTAAAGTAATCTGAACAAACTTCAACAGATCTCTATCTGTCGGACATTGCCTAACTTGGACTTACTTCTTGGCAGTTTAGTCAAAATTGTGTCACAATTTGATGACATTATTGTGCCTAGTGGCTAATTAAACAGCTGTGAATGGACTTACACAGTAAGTTGTCACAATTTAATAATAAAGTGCATGGTACAACGCTTGTCATGGTTTTGTAGAGTTTTAGCCAGAATTGAAAATGAGTTAAACCAAAAATAAATTTAGCCAGAATTGAAAATCGAGTTAAACCAAAAATAAACTTATGCGAAGTTGCAGTTTGAATTTTGATGTTGTCCTGTTCATTTTAAAATTTTGATAAAGCTATCCCTGTGAGTGTTGATAAAGCTATCCCTGTAAGTGTTGATAAAGCTATCCCTGTAAGTGTTGATGAAGCTATCCCTGTGAGTGTTGATAAAGCTATCCCTGTAAGTGTTGATATACCTGTCCCTGTAAGTGTTGATATAGCTATCCCTGTAAGTGTTGATATAGCTATCCCTGTAAGTGTGGATAAAGCTATCCCTGTAAGTGTTGATATAGCTATCCCTGTAAGTGTTGATATAGCTATCCCTGTAAGTGTTGATATAGCTATCCCTGTAGGTGTTGATATAGCTATCCCTGTAAGTGTTGATGAAGCTATCCCTGTAAGTGTTGATGAAGCTATCCCTGTAAGTGTTGATAAACCTATCCCTGTAAGTGTTGATAAAGCTATCCCTGTAAGTGTTGATAAAGCTATCCCTGTAAGTGTTGATATAGCTATCCCTGTAAGTGTTGATATAGCTATCCCTGTAAGTCTCTACATGCATATATATGCTTGACTATGAGATGAGTTAGACATGGTTGTTCTCTTACTTATTGATAACATGTTAGTATTTCAAATGAACTTTTATCATGGAAATGAACAATTGAAGAGAAAAATAAAATTATGCAGGGTTTCATGTACCCTGATGGTCTTGCATGACTGAGTTCATCTAGGCCCGGTCTCTAATCTTTGTACTCGAAACGAACTCAAAACTATTTTTGGCAATTTCTCTGCTCCTTTTGTGCGAACTTAAGATAATTGGTTATCAGACTGTGATCGAATACATTATAGTTTATGCATAAGAGTTTCTAGTTCAAGTTTGCCCTTGAAGACCCTTATATTCGTGCTACAAACTCGAGTAAAAACTCGAAATTTCGAGTTCAAACTCGAACTTATTGCTTTAATATTGGGTTTACAAACTGTGAACTAAGGGCAATAAATTATCTACGTAAGTTATTGTGTACTCGAGCATAGAATAATAGACTCTTATCTTGAGTTCGCCCAAAAGTAGAGTAGAAAATGCCAAACCTAATTTCGAGTTCCATTTCGAGTAAAAAGATTGGAGACCGGACCCTAGTCTGGCTTGGGTACACCCCAAATCATTTTGAGGGCACTCATAAAGTTGTTTGTATCCACCCCAAATCATTTTGGGTGTACTCATAAAATTGTGGTTTTGTTTTTAGCTCTCAGGCTCTGAGTACACCCCCAAATCATTTTGGGTGTGAAATTGTTTGTGGATTCAGCTCTGGAGCTCTGGGTACACCCCAAATCATTTTGACCATGCTCGACAGCTTGTTATGCGCCCAAATATTTATATGTGGTCACATATTGTGGTCATCTCTGTTTAGGTGTCCACACCTGTGTCTCTTAAACCCCCCCCCCNCCCCCCCCCCCCCCCGCAGGATGTTGATGAGATTTGACAGATGTGTTTTTATGAAGATGACTACGAATTTCGGACCTCTCCGACAACCGGTGTGCCCCCATTTGACAATTTTAGTTTTTTCACTTATCTCTGTATCTTCGGTGGTCCTCAACGGATTTTCATAAAATTTAGCAGTTAGGCATCTGTTAGTAAGATGATGCCATCCTCCTGTTTTCCAACGGATTCGAGGTACTTTGCGCCACTTAGTGGCCGTTTTTACTGTTTTCGAGTCTTGACGTCCACCCCTCTATCAACCAAACTGCTCTCAGTATGGTTGTGAAAATTGCCATGTATGTTCTCACTATGAAGAAGACGGTTGACAATGATTTTCCAACGACTTCAACTACTGTGACTTTCTTTTCAAGCTGAAATGAAACTTTCATTTTAAGATTCGCCAATTGATAGGCATTCGTGTGTTTACTTTCAAAATGCAATGAGTTTGTTGTTCTCTGTCAGTGAAGTAAATAATGAATAAATGTGTATTTCAGGAAAATAGGTCTTTGGCCCTCATTACAAATATTTAACCATATATTAATAAAGCATAAAAATATTTCCAGGTGATCAGAACAATGGGCCCACATGTGAGGCCTGCGCACGTCTGGTACAACGTGTATCAGACCGCCTGCAATTATTTTTTTTATATCATTACAAATATATAATTAACAGAGAGCACAGGATATCTAAACCAATACTAATTTACATCAAGAAACTATTTGACTTTCTCAGCTTTAATTAAATATTTAGGAATTTTTCTCAAGTAATTTAAGTCTTGGGTGTGTAGGAAATCCCTGAATACTGCTTCATCAGAATAAAACTATAGTTGTCCATGTGTCATCATCTTGTCGTTACGATATCCAAGTGTCCTAGTGTCGTCATGTTGTTATGATATATGTGTGTCCAAGTGTCATCTTGTTAGATATCCATGTGTCCAAGTGTCATCTTGTTAAGATATCCATGTGTCCAATTGTCGTCATCTTGTTACGATATCCGTGTGTCCAAGTGTTGTCATCTAGTTGTTATATCTGTTTGTTGCCGTCTTGTTATGATATCCGTGTGTCCAAGTGTTGTCATCTAGTTGTTATATCTGTTTGTTGCCGTCTTGTTATGATATCCACGTGTCCAAGTGTTGTCATCTAGTTGTTATATCTGTTTGTTGCCGTCTTGTTATGATATCCACGTGTCCAAGTGTCATCATCTCATGCAAACAAAAAGAAGCATTGTTCACTTACAATTCTTCTTGTCTGCTTTTCAGCTTGCCCAGCAGTTGATTCGTCAGCTCTTGGCCCAGGGTTCCATTCAAGCCAACATGAACCAACAGCCATACGGACGTGGTGGTGGCGGCAGCGGTCGTGGTAGGCCCCACACTCATGGTCAGCATGCCCATAACCACGCCCATGTCCACCAGAACGGGCAGCAGTAGATGACAGATCACCATGGTGAGACGGAAAGAAATACACTGGACCTGGTTGCGTATTTGTAGTAAAATCGTATTATGGTTTCGGCTGCACACTAGGCTTGGGAAAGGTTGTAGGAATAATACCTAATGTGCTGCTGAAATGGTAGTTCCATCATTTCACCCCGTCTTGTCATGGCATTGCTGTCCCCTGTACACCTGAAGCATAAGCACAGGCATTGTAATTGGACTGGATTACAAAAAGGCATCAAAATTATTTAAGGAGTAGAGTTAGGTGTTGGTACCTACGGGTATTGTGACAACGGGACTTGGCCCGGTTTACCTGGGTGATCTCTCGTACAGGTGACGTGACCTCAGCGAAAGGTCACCCAGGGTTGCCTTTTATGTTAAGCAGCGAAAGGTCAAGCTGCTATTTTTAATTTTTGTAAGAGTATTAAAAAGTTTATTTTTGATACTTGTTGAGAACCTTTTTTGTTATTTTTACAAAAATGTTTTTGAATAAAATGAGTAGAGAGCGGCCAGTGGAGTGCTATATACAGGTTTGATTGCTTTGTTTCGCATTTCCGCCTCTCGTTCAGCTGGCGTGCACCCCTTTGAGGACTAGTTGTTGTTGAGGGAAACATGTATTTGTAGCTCGGTTTTGAGCTATGCTGGTTTCTGAATTTTTTAACGTTCTTCTCCGGGTAGTATGCTAGCGGCACAGGAGGTGGTTTCAGAACAAATAGCCAACTTGAATGAACATCGTCTATCGTAAACCATCATCAAGCCGCCTTGGTCTGACTTATTTATTCGGCAGTCACCTAGTCTGGTTGGTAAGCTACTGCTCCTTAGTTAAGGGTTCCTCTAGCAGCAAAAGCAACCATCAAGCTGTCTGTGTCCCTCACTTTTGTAGCTTGCTACTATCCTGTGGCTGTCAGCTCGTCAGATGAGTTGAAACTGTTTTTCTTTCGTTGCAATAGAGTTCAAGCAGTTGAAATCATTTTGTCAAAAACTACTGTGAAACTGTTTTCACCATTCAAGTTCACTCAACAAGTATTTCGTACAATCGTGTACAAGTGTTGTTCTGTGTCACACAGCGCAGTCCTCTCCTGGTTGGAACCTTGTGCTGTGTACTTTATTTTGATGCCTTTTACACTGACCGACCTATGACTTATGGACAACGGATCTGTAATTACCCCGTTAATGATTTTGAATATTGTATTCTCCTTGAGTAGGAGACGTCTCGCCAGAGGCCAAAGGATGCACCCGTCATAACTTTGGTTGGGCTGCATCCTGTCCTCAAAGTAAATAACTGAGCCCGTAGAAAGCCATGCTAGATTCATTCTACTGGACTGGCCAGGAACAAAAAATCCTCTGTCTAACCTTGTTGCAAAACTGTATGGCATTTGTAGCTCTGACCAGTCCAAGAGGATCTATCTCTCTTGATCTGAGCTATCGTAATGTTAAAGACAAATGGACACCACCTTGGAAACACTTTATTTTGCTCAGTATTTTTAAAGCAACAATAATTGGTTGGCTAACATCAGGAAGTCAACTAGATTGAAAACTTGTGTTTGAATGACTTGCTGCCAATCAACTTATTGGCCACTCCTCCGACTAAATCTCACTGAATGGATGACAAGCTATGCCACCAAGCGTTTAGTTCTGTGTGAGGTTTATATTGGAGGAATTCACTTGCTGTTGGTCCCGACTCCAGTTCACATTTTGCTTTGTCTACTTTATCTTCCTGCATGGCTTAGATTTCTGCTCTGGTTGTAGAAAAGGAGAGGAAATGGCCCTATCTCCTGCTCTCGACACCTCAGCTGTTAGTATTCTTTACATTGAAAAAATCAATAAAAAATAACTTGATGTTTCAATTTTGTTCAGTTGGTGTTCCATAAAAGATGCTGAATGTTGTATAATTTGATGACTGGAGGAGGGACTAGAGGGAAATATTTGAACTGCCAGGGAAAATAAATCTCTGGCCACCAATATTGTAACACTGTGGTAAACTGTATAATTTGAATTTGAAGAATTGAGCGTTAATTTGCTCCTTCATTTCTGTTCTACATGAAATTTTGCGCAGAGGTGTGGTCACCTTCAGTGGATTCTGCTGACCACTGATTACTAAATAATCATCTCAATAGGTGGCGCCACACTAGCTGTTACAATTTGATCACATTGTAGTTTGCTAACCTGTAGCCGTATTTGTATTTGTAGTCCATTTGTTTAGCATTATCTTTTATTATCAATTTCCTTGTTGTGATGAATTGGCTATTGAATAATGTGATGAAATGATAATCCACTGTTCATTGTTCAGGCTATGAACATGACACCTTGATTGAATCAAAGAGTGAAAAAGGTTGTAAGATTTCCTTGATATACCGTCACCGGGGGTCTCAATCAACTTTCGCCTTAGAATAAGATGTTCACATTCTTGTATTTGCCCCTTGTTGGATGTTGGAACAACTCGCCTCGTCTTCACCCAAATAGTGTGGTCGTTCACCACCAGGGGAGTACTTCCCCATGTTCTCCAACCACTGTGGTGAAGGAGGTTATCTTTGGATTTCATTTCTGTGTAATTTTCAAATTGTACATGTGAGTTAAGGTATGTTCCCATTTATTCACGCTCTATGTATCTGGTTCCACTTACGCAGTAGATTTTTGATATGGT
Organism: Phoronis australis; assembly: GCA_002633005.1. Classification (NCBI taxonomy): domain Eukaryota; kingdom Metazoa; phylum Phoronida; family Phoronidae; genus Phoronis; species Phoronis australis. The sequence goes on along the minus strand of NMRA01000186.1, from coordinate 61,364 downwards.
AGAAGCAAGCCATATACCGATGTAAACGCCATCTATTGTTTCAGTCAACACTTGGAAATTTCTCCTTTACCAAACGCCATCTGTTGGATCACTACTGTTAACTGAAGCTGTGTATGTACTTCACTACCATTCAATAAATTATACTAGTTAAGTTAGTGTTGGTTTTAGTTTAACAACCTGTGTGTTGTGATGGGAGTTTCGCACTTAGACAAGTTTTATTTGGCTTTATGTATGATGTATATTTGAATGTTCTTAAGTTTAGAAGCGAGTAAAACCAGAGGTGAACTGCACTATTTAATGGACCCGTGTGCCTATATCAAACTGTTTTTTTCTCGAGTATAAGCCCTACTTTTTTCAGTGCTAAGCCACACATGGTCTATAGGCGGTGCACCACAGGGGGACTGAGGGGGCTTTAGCAACCAATTTTTTTCAGTGCTGTGCCGCCCATGAACCAGTATGCCAAATTTTAAGAAGATCCAAAGAGTTGGGGAGATACTGGTATGGGCGCAAAAGATGCTACTATGCCAGAACAGTAAAACCAGTCGGGAAATTAACGACAGAAACAAATCTGCCGATGCTCATGTTTAGCGGATAGAGAGGCTAACGACAAAAAACGTACTGGTACTCAAAAAAATTTAAAATAGCCACCAAGAGGCACAAAATACATTAAGTCCGTCCGAAAAATGGAAGGAGTCGCCACTTATTTAATAGAAGCCTATTTGCGGCTAAATTTCGCGAAAATCCGCCAAACCCGAAGTTACAGATGGAAACCTAAAAAGCTAAGATTGCCTCTGCCAGTTGGAGGGGGCCAAACGGTAGTCGGAGGAGCCCGAAATTCGTCGCCGTCTGCTTTATAGATACACATAATGTCAAATATCCCTCATTGCAGCATCCCGTAAGGCATTTACAAGATACAGCAGCGGACCCCGGGCAGAAATGACCATATGCACCAACATATACTTATGGGGGCATAATGAGGCCGCCTTTATTAAAACATTTCTTTTTCCCCGCCTCCGCTGACGTATAGTTAGGTAATTGGTTTTATCAGTAGTTGAAATAGCGACAAATGCAACTTGTTATAAAGCAACACTAGTTTGCCATTAGAGTCGAAAGTATCTATTTATTACAACATTTAATGCCTTGGCCCACATGTTACATGAAATTTACAGGATAACGCTGAGCAGCTTTTTCCTGAGGGCAGTGGCGTGAAATACAAATTTTATTAGATTAATCTGAGCAATAGGCTCCGATATTTTCATTGGCATTACAAATTTGTTTATTTGGTTCACACCAGCATCACTCGGGTATAAATGCAGTTCTTAGAGAACAGTACTTCTTACAAACACATATGAAATGGCATTCATCTTCAATTAGGGACACACAGAAACAACACACGTGGTATTTTTGATCCACAGGAGTATATCCACCTTTCTCTATGATCGAGTTATGGTTGGAGCAACGTAATTTAGCCATAACTGCTAAAAAGACTGGAATATCACGCAACAGATAGGATTCCATTTCAAGATCAATTTTAAATGAGGAATATTAAGTTTTGAGCTATTCTCCACAGCAAAGCTCCAGTCTTGTAAAAACAATCTTTAATTCGCTGCTCAAAAATGACAATAAAAGATGCTTCGCAGCTAACTCCCTGATTATACCATACCAATCCAAAAGCATATCTTTGCAGCAAATTCCTAAGAGATGAAGCCCAATTTTTCCTACCAGCCTCATCCACTGTGATAAGCTTGTCATAGATTTTGGATTTCGATGTGCTGGCATTTTTAACAATTTAAACCAACACTTGATCAGTTAAACAAACGGCATAAAGACAGAATACACGCACTGTAGGTTNAAATCATGATGACAGGTTATGATAGAGGGGGAGAGGGGGTAAAAGAGGCAAATTTTGGATGACGTAGTATGTAAACGCTCCCTTACACGATATAAAGCAAAACAAATTAATTTAGATATGCACCCGTAGGTACAGGGGTATCACAATTCCAGATGCAGTCATTGTTTGCCATCAGTAGTCACCTTCGCAGGGTTCACGAAAACATCTTATATATAGTTACGCAGCAGTAAATGGTAACACTGCTACAGTCGGCAACAACCTACATTAATTCTTCTACACCAGAAATCAACCACGATGCGGATCTAGGGGGAGCTCGGCATATTTAAAATCGACATGCCGACGACTTTGTCTTGTGCCGGGGAGATCGACGCTGTGGTGTAGTAGGGCGTAGGTGCACGTGGACGCAGTGCACCACGTCTTTCGTTCTTTCACCTAGTCGTCATGCGCTGGTTAAGCGTGTTAAAACGGGCATCACTGCGATATCGCTGTTTTTGTCGCACAGAAAAGTTCGTTACTGGATCTGGATCGATTATCCTTATAGACTGAAACAACTTTGAAACGGTTTAACACACCAAACTGTATACGCCTTATGAGCTCCAGCCCGGTCAGTCATAACTATCGAAACTCAAGGTCTTGTCACCTATTATTCCGCATTACTGACAAATGCAAAACGAGAACACATAATAAAGACATTGATGAATTCATTCTTCTAATATAAATGAGCATAACAAACATTGTGGACGCTTAAAGGACTTTGTAAATACGCTGGCCGTCGGACGTATATGTATATTTGACCCTAAATTAAGTTCTACGCCGCTGGGGAATGGTCTCTGCCCAATTACGCCCACCTATACGCTGGACTCATGGGCGACGCCGCACATTTCTTCAGTGCTGCGCAGCTCATGGTCTATGGGTGGTGCACCACAGGGGGGCTGGGGATCTATAGCCTCCCCACTTTTTTCAATGCTGCGCCGCCCGTGGGACTTAGTATTGTCCAATGCTATCGACGATTTCCTCGATGATTTCGCGCTTTCTACGTCATGGACTTCCTTATTTTTGCCCTTTTTGCACCAGAATTCATCGAACGATGGACACACGGGAATGTATCTTGTCCAGCGCTGTCTGTAGAGAAAATTCATTGCTAGAGGCAAGTCATACGAAGACAGACGCTCCATGTCTGTAGAGGCCTCCTTAGCAGATATCAAACCTCTTTCTTCTTTGGTGCCTGAAAATATAATGGTTGCTGTTTTCAAAATTCGTTATTTGATTTCGTTTTGTAGAGATTCTTTGAACTTGAAACTGGTGTTGAAAACATAGCTTGATTTAGATCAATCATTGTGATTCTTAGCACATAGCCAGGCTGATTTTGTGGAGTATGCAAATGAATCCGTCTTTGGAACGCTGACTAGGAGGACATCTGCCGAGTTAAAAAGGCTGCAACCCAATGGGTTGCTTGTTGCCGGAAAGTTTGTTAATTCAGTAACTCCTCTGAAGAGTTTTTGTTAAACGAATAAACCTTTGTGAAAGGGTATTTTTTCAAATAGATACCCTACAAATTGACCTTGTAGTGGGACTAGTTATAAAAAAGGGAGCGTATTTCATGTGCTACTTTGCCAGGGTATAAGGACTCAAATGGTATCTCACCGGCCCACCCCAGTCGAGAATAGTGAGTACGTATCACCTCACACTGCGGGGAAAATCACAGCTTGTAAAATCCATGAACGAGAGTGATAGTTATCACCAGCTACATCAGCGCCACTTACCGGGCACAAGGTTGTCCAGAATGAGACCAGACAGGCCACCAACAAACATCATAGTTGTCCCTAATACTCTCAGAACGTTGTCTAGTACAGGAAGACCTGTAAACAACAGTACACTGCAGCAATCACGTTTTGCTACCCAAGAGATTTTTCTGTTTATACCATCTTCAAAAACAAGCCCTGTTAATCTGTTAAATTTATCACCACAGTGATCTACTGTGGTTTTACAGGCGCCACACAAGAATTGTCCTTCCTAGACAATGCATCACTTGTGAACGTCGAAGGAGTACAGCCAACGACACCATGCTCAACCGGTATGCTTTTGGATTGATAAAATAAAGTGTACTAGGAAATTAATATGAAAAGAACAAGTGATTATACATTGGAGATAAGTGCACTCATGCCAAAATTAATTATATTTATCACTCTCAGTGTTTTGTCCTAAATTATTTTGGTCAAGTAATCAAAATAAGTCGTGACCTTGGCCGTAAAAACATGGTTGTCAACGGACGGTTTTACCACGTTGACAAAAAACTTGCATTGGCAATAGCTGATAAACTAAACTTAATCGCAACTACAATCAAAGAACATCAACAAGGATTTTTTGGTCTTTCGAGTTTTCAGAATATTTCAGGCAAAGTTCGCAAGTTCCCTGTGATGACTATCAGTTGAAAAAATACACCGAAGAGTCGCTTCGTTTAGAACCCTACCCGAAAAGGAGAGTTGGTGGACCAACTACAAACCATTCCAACCCCTGCGATAATTTACGTCACAGGCTTAGTGAAAAGCGACCTGGCCAGTCAGATAGCTGCATGTACACTAGAGTCAAATACTGCTAGAGGACGTTGTAAGTTGGCAATTTAATTGAAGCTCGTTTCTTCAGTCAACAAATACTCGACTAAGTTCTTACAAGTCACCACTAGCGCATTATCTTACTCAGATCCCGCCGGTCTGGTTACTTCCACATCTAACCCGGCAGATGCGGTATTACATGGGCGGCGCAGCACTGAAAAAGTGGGGGGCTAAAGCCCTCCCAGCCCCTTATGGTGCGCCGCCCATGTATTACCTGTCTTGTGACATCGGACATCAAACGCAAAGCCCGACTTTGTAGTGCATCTAACATGCAATTGATTTAGTATGAACACGGTAAAGACCATGCACGTTTTCAAAAAGTCCACCTCAGGATCAACATTCCTACTTTTAGCCTCGTATATACAAAAATAAGCCTTGAAATTATTGCAATTAAAACCTTATTTCTTTTACAATTGCAACTTTTTGCTATCGCCGACTCAATCCGGCATCCGAGGTGGTTGACCACGGAAGCCTACATCCGGGGATTGATTACCAAGTTAGTTCATGTTATTGAATAATCTGTACACCTACTTCAGTGCTCAAACAACCCCATAATATTCATAAATTGGTGACCAAGTGCCGTTTTCGCCATTTATTTGCTATTTTATCTGAAATCTGCATTTTATTTTCGGGTTCTCACTAGAGCAACATCTAAAGTGCATACATTTTGAGAACCAAATTGATGTGCGTTATTCAGTGGAAAAAAATGGTTCTCAAACTGCGGGCACGTCATATCCGTCAAACAAAAAATTTCTCAGAATTGCGGTTGGCTGGTAAGAAAGTGCTCAAAACTACTAATGAAGTGCAACCGCTTAAATTCTGGAAGCTTGTTGCGAACTGTCTGCAACCTTGTGAAAAAGAACAGTATTTTGAAAGATCAGCGAAAACCAACAGATGGTGATCTATTTTACAAAGCTCAAAGTTGACGCACATATGATGGTCCACAAAACTGCAGAATTACGGACTAACAACATTGTTTTCACGCTGGTAATGACATTAATTTTGTGATAATTTTATTTTGGTCACTTTCTAAACAGAATGGTTCAGCTGCATAAGCCTATACAGCTTTACAGCAAGGCTTTGGGGCACCATTGCAAAGCACGGTATGGAACCCGTTCCCCAGCGCTCATTAAGTCGCTCTCGTAAAGGGGGACCCTAACCAAGCTTAATTGTCTTGGCATCGTGTAGTGCACGAGCACGTCTTGCTACTTATAACATACCTGTTTTTATCGAATCTTCGTGTTGGCTCAGCCAGTTAGGAAGGGAAAGGCCAAAGAAAATAGAGAAGCCAAAAATGAAGAGATTCCTCGAAGAATTCATGTTTACATTTTGTAGGTTTGACACGCCGACTGCTGTAATAAGACCTAGAAAAAAGCAGTTCCATGTTAAAACATCGCAGTGATAAACTACAGCACATGGATCGCTACCTATGTATGTTTTGAATGGCCGAGATTTGTGACCTTGCGCAAAAGTTGGCCGCTGCGTTCTTACTCACTAGAGGCGCGCCTGCCAAGTTAACGCCTTTCCGCAATGTACGTCCGCCATGGCTTATATGTCGTGAGAGTATGAACTTTGCAATTATGACACTTGATGAACTAATGCCGATGTTACTCATGACAACAGGTATTCTACAAAAGGAATACTGATAGGCAGAAAATAAATATACCTGAATTTTCCGTCCGAATGCACTAACCCGAAGCTTAGAATATAGCACAGCCATGTAAGTGACGTCAACGTAGGGAATTTCATAAAAATATGTCGTAGTTGTGAATATGTTATCTATGGACATAATGTATAATGACGGATCTACTCAAACAGTAAGCCTACCTCCTGAAAACCCTTACGTGTATGAATTGCGTTCATTTACACTCTTGGAAAGCCGAATATTAAATTCCTTTTTGAATGATTAGATTATAAAACCGATTGAATGCTTAGACAGGAACTTTGTCCAGACCTTCAGTTTCGTCATAAAACAGCGCGTACCTGAGAAAGCGAAGAAGAATCCTCCAATAATGGGGGCTGGAATTGTGACGAAAATTGCCCCAAACTTGCCAAATAGTGCCAACACAAGGGTAATGGCACCTGCAGTCATAAATACCCGACGGCTAGCTATCTGAAAAGAATGGAATTGTAGTATTTAAAGCTATACATACAGAACGAGAATCTTTCGTGTCCCAAAAAACAGTAGTGATAGGTTACTTGAAGTTATTTGCTTTGAGTAAAGCTACAAAACAGCAAAATTCATTGTTTTTGCGGTCCTATGACAAATCGCCAATTCTCGCGCTTGTCCGTCGCTAGTCGCTGAAATCCAGGTTAATACTGTGTCACTAACTGAGTCCGGCAGCCGAGCATTGGTTTGTTAAAGTGACTGACCTCAGAAAGTCAATTTTCTCGCCCATAATGTAACTTTACTATATTTACTATTAATATTTCTAATCTAATTAATGACGTTGTTGACTCTAGATGCGGTCTCCAGTGACGAGGCTTTTGCGCTAGGAAAGCCCCGTCTCGTAATCTATAATTCGGCAACAGGGTAAACAAGAGTTAAAAACAAAATATGCATGTAAATTCTAATAGTTTTATCTTATTGCAAAATTGCATAGTCAAATTTTTCGGTATTTAAATCATAAAATAAATGTGTTAAAATATTTGTCGGTTCCTTACGGTTCATTACACTATTATGCATCTTACTTGCGTCATGCCGATGACAGCAATATTCTGACTGGAAGATAGAGTTCCAACGCCAACCGCCAGACTTGATGCCACTACGTTACCGATACCACTAACTACGATGCCCCTGTTGATGGCGTGACTGGGTGGCGGCGGAAGTTCGGATAGTCTGGCGCAAGAGTAGAAATTTCCAACGGAATTAACAATGGCCGCCAAGACACCGGCTAACATTCCCATTACAGAAGAGAGGCTGGCGGTGGGCATGCCCCATTTACCTGTAATTACAATAAAAGATGCCAGACTTATATTCAGTTGAATCACGACCAAATAGACCCAAGGAAAAGATGCAATATAACTGTTTCTACAAATAAGCACTGGCGTATATAGCCGGTGTATCCCGGTACGCAAAAACCCGGCCTCCAGGCATACTGTTTAATACTCGGACAAAGGCATTGCAAATAACGATCCAAATATTAGAGACTTTTACTTTAAGGCGACAAACACACGCATCCGATGTCTAACACAGTCAAAAAGTGCATAAGAAGAAGCCGCGAACGTCACCTCTGGAAAGACGTACAGATAATAAAATAGAAATTACATTAGCTACACAATTTGTTTGGGTTGAGCAGAATATCGAATGTTAAATTTGCCAGGTAGCACGCGTTGAACCAGAGTCGCAGACCGCTCACTGAAGTCGGTCCATTGCACTGGTCATCTGGAACCTATAGACCCTACGTTAACTTTAACATGACGCTGAGCACGGCAGTACTGTGCCAATACACAAACACACATTGTAATTCACTCGAACACCAATGAAAAAGGGCCAGTGCGTATGTCACGTTCATCTATTCTCATCTCCAGTCGCCAGGTGGCGAGGCCGCCGTGCTCGACCACCGATCGGCTCACTAAAACCTGCCAAACGGTGAACGTGTCGCAGAAATGGACGAAATTTTACGAGTAACGTATGCTCAAAATAGTTCGGCAAAGAGGCTACTGCAGGGTAAAGGAAGCAGATGAAATGAAGCACAATTATCAAAAGTACAAACAGTCACTTCACAACATTAGAAGATCACCGTCATCAAAATGATGCTGGCTTACGAATGTACCAATCTTTAACGATGTATAGTGGTTACTAAGAAAAGCACCAACCTGGGTAGGGCAGATGTATCCATGGCGCCTCGTACAATATTTGAAGCCGAGAGTCGGTCCTCGCTTCGTAACCCCACTCTCCCTCAGTAGCGGGAAATACATTGGTGACTGTGAAGACGGCACACAGAACCCAGACAATAATTACCGCCAAAACTACCTAAAATGCATCAAGACCACTTCATTACTAATAATGTGGACGGCAGGTGGGTATACACAAAAAACAAACTTCATGTCAAAATAAAAAGTATCACTGACAAAAGCAAAAAAGTCGTTTAAGTTTAATGTTTATCGAAACCGTTTCAGCACAGTGGCCCATCAGCGCAATACTCAAGGTTATTTCTTAACACCTGTTTACAGCGACAACTTTTAATTTGAGCCAAATTGTTTCTAAGTCAAATCTGAGGTGATTTCAGGGTTTGAAAAAACTGATACTTCGTTATTGCTTGAGACCACGGTTACGCTGTGATGTGTAATTCATGAGCTTGGTCTGAAAAATAACGATCTGACAGTTGTTTCCGAGACTAGAGACCACTTGTAAACAGAGTAAAGACCAACTATATAACCGTGAGTGGCCTCAATCAAAACCTGTTTCTGACAGAAAGCAAGAGTTTAATGCGGCTTTAACCAATTAAGAAAAAAATAGCCTTATAGAAATAGCAAGAGACACATACCGGAAACATTTGAAATAGTGGATAGTTGAATCTGATGCATCCATGGCCAGATTTGTACGAGCAACATGGCACGGTGACGGAGCGCAGGATCAGCGAGAACAGCATTATTAGCACCGTGGTCCTACAAAAAGGGTCATTTCATATACATGTACTCATTGCACATTGCAAAGTTATAAAAGAAAACCACAAAAGTAAGCACGACACTCGTCACGCAATATTGGCGCTTGTAGTACTTTAGTCTCACTCTCCCACCTACCGAATGAGCCGGCAACTCAAGTCACAAGCAATCTATGCATGCGCGGCCATTTTCGAATCCGAAATTGAAGGGTAGGCCAATTGAAGGGTAGGCCAATTCAAGGGTAGGCCAATTGAAGGGTAGGCCAATTCAAGGGTAGGCCAATTGAAGGGTAGGCCAATTCAAGGGTAGGCCAATTCAAGGGTAGGCCAATTCAAGGGTAGGCCAACTCCAACATTTACTTTGTTACAGCGCTTTTTGAGTCTCTGATGGTTTCAACGAACTTGTTGGTAACGGAAATAAAAGTCTTGGTAAGAAAAATTATAAGATGGATTTTGTGAGAGTAAAAGACATAATTCGATTTTTTATCCAACTAAACAGAGCGAAATGCAATTGTACATATGCGACATACATGTACTTGACCAATAGAAATAAATGTGGTTTACCACACAACAAGCACAACATTAAACACTGGTGAATATGCATGCAAAATCAGTTACGTACAATCATTTGAGTAAAAGTCATCAAGTGTAATGTGGGGTTGCGTTCCGAAGACGCAAGAAACTTGGCAAAAAGCAAGACCACGAGCGTGGAAGAAGAGTTTCGCGAATATGCTGCGGAGTAACGACGAGTTGGCCAGCGTACCGTATCAAAATGGCGGCCGCTAAAGTGATTGGTTGCCGTGACGTTGGCGTGTTAAATTACAGGATAGAATTCACTGCTGATGTTGCATAAGCGAAGATACCTTGATGAAAGTGCAGCACAAATTAGGTGTCTTGGGACTACAGAAATCAGCTCATGCAAATCAGTGTCTATGCATGCATCCATGATACTGACAGGAAAAAAAACTCCAGCCTTTTAGGCTGATCATTCGCGACTGCCATCGTGCGAAACAGGTCCCGATAACACAGTCAAGTTGTCAACGAAACGTTGGCGATGAGAGACTACCCGTAGCTCCTTATGTGCGAATTTCAATCAGAACTTAAAGTCATTTAACTGTCAACGTGGACAATGCCGTCGAATACGCCGGGATCCCCCATCCAGGTTAAAACGTGAAATAACAGTACAGCGCGGGACAGACCAGGGGTAGAGAACGACGTCGCGCGCGTGTTTTGAAACTTGCTTGGCGGACAGTTTCTAACTTCTATAGAACAAATCCCTATTTGCTGTTCTGATGAGTGTAGTAAACTGCTTGGGTTAACACAAGCGAAGAACACCTCCGAGGGTTAATTGAGGCTACGAAAATACCCGAGGTGTTCCGGATGATGACCGCGACATTACTATTAATAAATCTATAAAAGTAGATGACAACATGTTTCCTACAGGCAAGAGTCACATGATCAAAAGTCACTCCTCAATTCTAGAAAGAAACCGAAGAAATTGACGTACAATAAGACGATCGTGCAGACACCATATCTACTTACAACAATGCTATCCACCATTGCTGCGAAGCGTACATTGCCGCCGGTTGAAATAAGGAAAGTCCAAGCAAAGCTACGGTAGGTGCGAGTGTCATGGGTCCTACAACGCGCGTGAGAAGACCAACAAACCCCGTGAGACCACAGAGTATCTCGAAGGTAGAAGCTATCATAACAGCCCCTTGTATCTGGAAAGGTGCAATGAGTTAGTAGTTATCTTACATGTAAGTCTGCCAATATGTTAAAACCGAATCTTCTTTGGACTTATCAATACCAGAATTTCATCGCTAACTTATATTTTTACTTATATACCGTTTCACAGTTGGTTTCCAAGGAATGTTTACATTGTTTCCCAGTGCTACAGGTGTACATGTAGCTCTGCGCACGGATAATGTGACATAGTAGGCAACAGGGTTTTCTCGGCCGCCTCTCCTGTGAGAACGCACAACTCATCTACTTCGTGATTGAAAAAAATGATACTAACTTCGGTAAATAATATGCTAATACAGTAAACTATGAATATCTACCCTCATTACTAATACATTTGAAAAACCCACAGTAGTGTGTCATAAAGTTTCAAACTGTGTAGGCCTACAGCATGTATGTATATGACATTGTTTTAAGACAGCACGGCTGGCAACGCACGTTTTTAGTGTGTGGCCTAGTAAATCGCGCAGGTCATGGGTTTTGAAGCTTAATCACGAACACGGTGAAAAGAGCAGTTTATTGACTCACCCCGGCCAACCCGCGATCGAGAACGCCCGGAAGGCGCTCGAGAACGAGACCTTGACACCTTTGTTAGTTATGATTTGAGAAATAATTTGATATATTTACGGGCCAATACAAGCTGGTCCTTGTGTGAGACGGCGATCGGGAACGATGCCTTTAACTCTATGACGATTGTGAACGCAAAAAGCGATCGTGAACACGCATTTTTTTTTCTCTGCATCGGCCTGAATAGTCGTTCAAGTTACGCATTGTGAAGTCTTTGTGAGTCTTCGTGGCTCATCGGCAAATTGCGCGGAGATTAATTGTGCGCGCGCTTCCGTCGACACTTCTGAAGTAGCCAAGCATTTAAGATGTATCCACCGCTGAAAGAGCAGCTCTATAGCTGATTTCTTTAAGTAACTAGCTTCCTTACTCTAAGATATGTTTTGATTTGATTAGGGGAAATGGTGTTATGCCGCAACCCTGATATTCAGGCGAATTGACGTGCAACGTTTTTACCGCATTTGTCATGCCGTGTCATTCGATTACACTCCAAACGTTTGTAACTGATACAGTAAAGTTGTCTTGCGCAATATCATACAGTGTACATGTAATATTTTTGAAAAAGATTCTTTTTCCGAAGAATTGCTATTGTGGCGGGCGCCGTGGTCTGGTCGCGAGTCCGTTTGAAGATACACTCTAACAAGTTATGTCTATACAAGGAGTGACCAAGGGGGCACTCACATTGACAAAGTGACGGCATTCGCGAACAGTGTACAGTACCAGAAATTGCAGGGAGGCTGTTCTTTCACAACAAAGTCTTGCGGGACTCGTGCAATCATCAGTAGGCCTCCTAAGGAGCCCTAGTTCCGACCTCAACACCAATCGTCTTTCTACCTGCAATAAGCACACTGCAGTCTTCTATACTGGGAATTTTTGGAATAACAGTACAGGTCTTCGTTCTTAAAGAACTTGAGGCTGCTGTTACGCGATCATCTGATATTCAAGTTTTTACGACCCGTCGGTGCTCCTTATGCTCTTGAATATTTGGAAGTTCACTAAACCCCTGTATACACACCACACTTTTTCGTATATGACTTTTCGTATGCTAAAAAGGTGTGTGTAAGCAGATGTACCAACAAAAATTTTTGCTGGTGCCGTGACTCATACCCAGATGTGCACAATATGGTTTCACTAAACTTATGAGCCAAGTTCATGTGACGAAATCGAGAAGGGCTTTTAATTATCTTAAGAAAAACTCCGGAGACATGTTAAGTGCCAGAAACTTACCAGGATGCATGGAAATTTCACTATATGACTACACAAACAAAAAATGTTTTACACGGGAGGGGGGAAACCTCCCCGCGCTGGCGCCACGCGCCTAGGATTCGACCTTTGCGGGAATCCGAAACCCCCCTTACTGAAAATGTAGATCCGCCACTGAAAATTATGTCAATAATTTTAGAATAATACGGAAACTGAATTAGTTGGTGGGTTGGTTACATTTCATCGTTTTGCTTTGGATTTTTTTCAATTGAACTGTCGGCACATAACGAGTCCTTCAGGGTGTTAACGTCCACGCCTCCAAGAATAAAGAGTAGTACAGCTGCTGCATGTCACAACGGTGTGTGTGTGTGTGTGTGTGT